>JAGSMP010000374.1:0-389696 GCA_029286625.1 Parnassius orleans
TGTAAGCTATTAAAAATATGCATGCTGTGTTCTTCTATAAGTGGTTGTACATTGTAAAGCATATTAAATATATGACTATCGTTAAAAGTTATTATTGTCTTTTATAGCAATGCAACAATAGCTGACGAAAAAAAATATAAAAATGAAATATTACGGCAACTGAAAATTCTTAATTTATTCTTAATCAATTAGCTGTAATCTCATAATACAATCGGAGTTTCTCGCCTCTCAAGTGATGAATATTCATAGCGCTTTTTCCTATGCGAACAAATCCCTTCCATTAACGATCTGAATAAAAGATGTCTATGATAGTGAAAGAAAACAGAGGACGGCCTCGAAAAAAGTTAAACTTCTTAATAATTTCTATAACTGATAATCTTTTAAAAATCAAGCTTCTTAATCTTCTTCATCACCCCGTAAAAATCCTTAGCTGGACATAGGTCTCTCCCGAGCAGGATTTGCCTGAATCGTCACGCTTGGCGGGTGGCCGTGACGCAGCTGCCCGTTGTCGGTCTACGTATTTTACGTCTGGTGTAAACGAGGCTTTACTGCCATCTGTCCATGGGATGGATTGTGGTGCTGGATCCTATTACGCCGCCATGCGCCATCGCACGGCAATATAGTAAAATTAATTTTCTTTCTCGCTTCTGAATAGTAACTTAAGTAATCACATGTATCTCCAACCAAAATGAACTTATAAGTCCTTCATTAAGAATAAGTGGCGCAAGAATGAGTCTCTGAGAGATGAATACATATTTGTGCCATTTGCTGTAGAGATTATCGGTCCGTGAGGTCCACTTGCACTGTATCTACGACTGGTCGTCACTGCTGGTTATAAGAGGGCTGTTTTTTTTTCTCGCTCAAAAGTGCAGGCTGCGTTCTTTACATTACCGCGGAGGGTAGGACTGTATGATAATTTAAGTACTTATTTTAGTTTTTTAATGGTAATAATTATTAAGAATATAATTTAACGAGACCGAAATAAAAATATTGCAGCTAATAATTACACTGACGGGGAAATAGGCAATATTTATTTACTAATGATCTCTGTATAATCAGGTTACACTAATTAATCGAACTGATTGTGTCAATTAATTTTGCTAACTGTACCGTATCGCTGTTCACATCGAAAATAAATAGACAGATGGCAGATGATTATTTATAGTGTATCATTATTTAGTTACTAACTTGATTTGATGGTTGGGCTCCCCCCATTTTAATGCGTTCCAGAGCGCCTTTTTTGCGGAAAAATAGGGAAAGGTATTGTCTTCTAAAATAACTTTTAGCATTTTTTTATTATTTATAACCTGTCATCATCATCATAGCTTATCAAGAGTCCACTGCTAAACATAGGCCCCCTTCATCGATTGTTACATACTACGGAAGATTACCATAGTTGCTACACAGCAGGTGAGCTGGCAACCGCAAATATTTATTTAGAGCTGTTATCAAGAAGATTTTATGTTTCAGAATCCTTCTTTCGCCTCTTTCGACACCCACGGGATGTTGATATGAAGTATGTGGATTCTCTAATGCCGCTAATACATGGTTGGAATAATAATTTCTCTACACTGTTCCATTCTCTCAAAGAGTGGCTACTATGGGGTGGCCAGCATAGCGAAAGCGACCGTGGTTCTTCCGACATGCGCTGGAGGTGGTTCACCGTGGGGTTTCAGGTGATAGGAGTTAAACATAAACCGTCATTGCCATAGGCGGGTATGCGTTGAAATTTCTCCATAAATAAAAGGTGGCGGGCTTCTTATCTGCTTAGGAGTCTACTAGACAGGTACCATAATCCTTTTTCTGCCGCCTAGTACCAATGTTTACACTATTTGTTCTGGTCTGAAGGGTATACAGGCATAATTACAGGCTGTAAAGCATTCCACCTTAGTTTTCAGAGGTGACAAAGAATCTTTAGTTATTTATTTTAATTTGGTTGCAGGGTGCAGAAGCCATTTACAATCAGGTAGGCTGTAAGTTCCTTAGCCACTTCGCAGTCACTTTACAAAAAAAGTAATTAGTATATTTTATTTAAAATTTTAACAAAAAGTAAAAATAGAACTCAAATTGTTTAAAAATAAGTGATTTATTTGCTACCTTGAAATATGGTTACATAATTTAATAAAAAAAAAGAATCATCAGAATTAGTTTACAATCTGCGAAGATATCGCGTAACATACATTCAAAAAAAAAACATATATTTGAATTGAGAACAGGAGTTCCTTTTTGAAGTCGGTTAAAACGAACACAGAACATTCTCTTTACTATTTTATGTTAAATTTAACAGCATTATCTTAGATAAGTGCAGTACTGTAAGATGCTCGGTACATATTATAAAATGTATGCTCACGTTTAACAAATGCGTCGCTATAGAATTAAATTTAGAACGGGAAAAGCACTTCATGGGAATTATTTTATGTACTATCGTTTTATTACTTGGAGGCGACTGAAATTTAAATATATTTTACCCGACTGCCCCAGAAGGAGGGTAATGTTTTTCTAGAATATATAAGTATGTACTATTTTTTGGCATGCTCTGGCCTAAACGGATGGATTTTAACATATGAGATGTTGTAAAATTCGTCTTAATTGTGGGAGTGACATAGGTTCAAACGTGGTAAAGCCATGCTGCAGCTATATTAATTATAATTATAGTTGTAGCACGAATAGGTCGGCTGTCAACCGGGGAAAGACCACGCTCTCACGGCATACCAGCGTAAAATAGCAGCTTAATGCTGCTCTGTTTCGTATTGTGAGTGTAGAGAACCGGTACCCCTTTTACTGGAAAATACGCATTCCACCTTAGTACTTACGGCTGACAACGCATCTACATTTTGATTCGCAAACGGGGATAGATGTATAAGTCTATGGGCCACAGCAACCACTTACAATCAGGTGAACTGTGTGCTCCCTTATCACCCTTATCCTATAAAAAAAGAAAAAAGGCTATATGATATTTATATATGTTCAGCAGTGGTATTTTAGTAGGCTGTGACGGTAAACTATGTATTATTTAGTATCTCTATACCTAATTCGGGAAATTACGGCACATCTTCTCGTCAGGTATACCTCAAAACTTGAAAACGAGACTGTAAAACCAGTGCGTGTTGCCATTGATGACCTATGGAACTGAGACGTGGTCCTTCACTTCTGGCCGGATGAGGAAGCTCAAGGTCGCTCAGCGAGCTATGGAGAGGGCTATGCTCGGAGTTTCTCTGCGTGATAAACTTAGAAATGAGGATATCCGCAGTGGAACCAGAGTAACCAACATAGCCCAAAGGATTAGTAAGCTGAAGTGGCTATGGGCCGGCCATATAGCTCGAAGAACCGACAACCGTTGGGGAAGAAAGGTTCTCGAGTGGCAGCCTCGTACCGGCAGGCGAAGTGTAGGGCGTCCCCCCACTAGTTGGAGTGACGACCTGGTAAGACAGGCAGGAAGTCAATGGATGCAGGTGGCTCGGGACCGTGCTTTGTGGCATTCCATGGGGAAGGCCTATGTTCAGCAGTGGACTTGTGAAGGGCTGCAATGATGATGATGATGATACCTAATAAAAATAACTCTATACCTATCTCTCTCTAAGGTCAATCAATTAATCAATCAATCAATATATTCTTTATTGTACCAATACACATTAAAATGAAAACAAAATGAAATACATTATATAGAAGGTACAATAAACGCTTTTATCGCTCTGAATGCGATTTCTTCCAGGCAACCTTTTGCGCAAATAACTGCTGTTTACAATGAACTGCTGTTTACAGTGAGGGTGGACATAAATTAGGCAATTAAGTAAAAGGAAACAAATAATTAAATATAAAAACACAAGATGATGACAGTTGAGGATAGGTATGATAGATATAATTAGGGACGGGAATTATGTTGGGAAATATTAGAGCTCCAAGTAATAAGTTTGAGTGGATTTTTGAAGGAAGAAAGGGACTGAGCACGTGTAATATATAAAGGCAAGGAGTTCCACAAGCGTACAGTTGTAATTGAGAAAGATTTATTGAAGAAGGAAGATGAATGTGCTGGAATACGAAGCAAAAGAGCTAAAGGTTTTTCTAAGGTCATTTTGGTGACAAGACAGAGAGCAACTTTAAATATTTCTTATATTGACGGCGATTTATATGAGTAAGGCCGCACATCATTACTTTGCATCCGTTACCGTTACAGCCTATTAAAGTCCACTGCAAAACATAGGCCTCTCCCATAGATTGCCTCATAGTAGGGATATTTGCCATAGTTACCACGCTTGGCAAGCTGTTTGGCAACAGCAGTTTTATTTTTTATTCTTAGTCGTTATAGACGCTGCTGCCCTTGTCCTGTTTCCTTTCCCCCTGTCACTTCTTACAACACCCTCGGGATGATATGGGGTAGTGGATATTCTTATACTGCCACTTCATGGTAAAATTTCCACGTGTACACTTATTTGAGAGAAATTATTCATTTCAAACGTTTTGAAATGAATAATTTCTTTTCAAATTGTCAAAAAGACAGTGTTTTATTAAATGTATATTGCAAATTCTTCCCATTGATTTCAAATTGTGTTTGGTGAAAATGAAGCTAAGATACAAATACGAGTGATCATCAAGTTTGTGAAATTGTTAACATTTATCAGACTCGTTAGAACAATGGAAGCTCAAATGAAAGACATCGCCGAATAAAGTAAATTTTCATTAATTATTGCGATTTACCTCTGACTCCGCGAATCGTAATAGACAGACTTTTAAAAAAATCCAGTTCATTGCAACATCTTTATTAAATTATTAAATATTAATATTCGTCTGTATAAATTATTATCTGTATTTAGTATTTTATTCGTAACACTGTAATTTAAGATTCATTGATTTTGCATTGGCAACTTTCCTTTCAATTTCATATCATATCATTTCACATATCATTTCATATGTGTAGGTGGATCTGCAGTAAATTGTAAGAAAATAAAGTTAAGAACTTCATTTTTAACTTGCTTTTTCCTATACACGATGAATATATGAAAATTGTTAAAAAATGTTTTAAAAGAATTTTAGTTGTTTTTATTTGAGAGCCATATCTGTCATAGTTCCCTTTGCAGGCTGATTGACAACCAAAATTTTTTAATTTTTATATTCTAGGAAGACACTGCTTCTCGTCTCCTAGGTCACATCTGATGGTCCATCGCCGTCTATTAACAGATATGAAGTGTATTGGAAATAGGGACGGAATATTCTAAAGGTGTATTGAAAAAATTGAAAAGTCATAATATACCTACATACAGCCCGATTTCTTTTCTGATATTATACGGATTTCCAAGTAAGTTAATTAGGCTTACTTATAATTTCGAGCCGTGATAGCCCCGGGAAATCATAATTTCGTAGTATGTACACAAACTGAGCTTCATCCCCGCCAGCAACAATAAAATTTTAATATGATGTTTTAGTACTTGCTCTCCGGAAGGAAAATATTGGGAGATAACTTCCGTTTGTGTGAGAATTTAAAAAACATGTCGGAGAAATTCGAAGCCTGCTAATACACATCGCTTCGGACTTTCTTAAAAACGCTCATATGAACGAGAGGTCATTTACCGTGCAGTGGCGGTGTAAGAATATCCACTACCCCATATCGTCCCGCGGGTGTAAGACGTGACGGAGGGGAATGAAACAGGAGATGTGGAGCAGCATCTTCCTGTCAACAACTCAATATAACAAAGTAAATAAGCAACGGTAACTATAACTAATATCCCGCCTAAGACACAATCTATGGAAGAGACATATTATATTCAGTAGTGGACTATTGAATGAATAAATGAGAGGTCTGTGCCGGCAGTGCGACGCGTATAGGCTGTCCAGTGTCCATATTTTTGAAGACCCTTTTTACTGGAAAAGAGGCATTCTATCTTAGTCCTCACGGCTGACAACGCATCTGCATTTAAATTCGCAAACGAAGATAGATGTAGATGTCTATGGGCCACAGCAACCATTTACCAACAGGTGGACTGTGTGCTCGTTTGTCACCCTTATTCCATTAAAAAAAAGTGAAAACTTCTTTAGAATTGTTTTGGTTTGAAATTCGATGATACAAAAAAGCGACACTAGAAGAGACAAACATACATCTATAGAATTTAGCCTATGAGAGATTGAGATAAAATACACTATACAGTGTTTCCTATTATGTATAGCGATTATGCATGTGATCTATGAGCAGTAAGGATTAAATACAAAATTTGTTAATTAGAATATTTAAGTATTTACGATGACGAATATTAACATATGTGTAATAAATGTAAAATAATTTAATAACTTGGTAACAATATTATAATAATTAAATGCTACAATTATACTACTCTGATATTCGGCATCCATCTAATTCTCTCGAAGTTTAGTTTTCTGAAGATTTTACTTTTACCACGTGTGAACTGCTCACATGTTTTTTTTTCTTTATTCATTTATAAACAATTGATATATTGAATCTATTACTTAGTACTTTACATTGGCTAAGGACAAGATAAATTTTACAAATATAACATTTTACAGTAACATATAGTAACAGTAATATATATCATAAATAAAATGAATATTTCTTTGTTTATCCCGTATGTGTTCCCCTATACCATTTTTTTTTATTATACTAAGTCTGATAGTAAGTGGTGATGCAGCCGAAGATGGTGAAGCGCACTTAAAAAAGCCACTTAAAAAAGCCTATTCCTCGTGCTTTTAAGGCAACTACATTATTATCGGATGGTAAGATAGAATTCGTCATGCATACAGCAAAGGAGTGGAATAAGCTGGCAACTTATTCCACTCCTTTGCTGTACGCATGACGAACGATGAAGCAAACCATTTGGTGCAATTACGATGAAACTTTGGTGAGTTGTTGTGAGCACGCAGGACACGGTAATTAAAATAATATAAAACATTAACTGAATAAAAGTGCATATAAAATCGTCTTGTGCTAATGCCATGTAATTGCTCTAAACGTAACTTAATTTATAATATTGCATTTTGATTTATTTAATACATAACTTTAAAAAATACTATATAATGGCAACAACAACAGTAAAAATCTCAAACTAATGACGTTTTAAATAGAATTAAAAATCACACTGGTGCGATGTTACCTCTTAATTTCTCTATTAAATATTTTAATCTTCATATTATCCTTAAAATTTTCATACACATTTGTTTTATTAAGTTGATCTTCATTAGTATATTAAATGTGTTCTGCATTTTTTTTAAATATTAATGATATTGTGGCCTTATCTTATATTCATATTAATTTATTTTTCGTCACATCCAAAATTGCGTCCATTTTGTTATTATATTAAATTTTTAGTGTCAATTCTCTCAATAAAATTTTATTTCGTTTTCTTATAATATTTATACTTTACTTGTCTCCTTTGATAAAGGTCCCGGCCGTGCGCGTGCATGGTCGAAGCGCACCGCCTGGCAGGGTCGCCATGTAATATTGGAAAAGGTGTTTATGTGAAAGAAACGTGTTGTTCTGTCATTGACTTTAATTAAACTACTCTTCTTACTACAGTTAACGTCATTATATTATTATGTCATGTGGGTTACACCTACACTAGACACATCATCTGCGATTTACTAGGATTTTCTTCCCCACGCAACTTATTTGTAAGATCGTCTACCACGGTGATTATTTATTTATTTACCCTGGTTTTGAAGTTGTTCATCGGCGGCGGTCGACATCATCGTGCTAAGTATCAGGTAAGAACATAAATAAATAAAAAAACATATAAAATTAAATTGAAGCCGTAACAATTAATCGACATATTTAAGAGAAAATCGTAGTAGATTAAATTTGTTTCTCTCTTTAACGACATAATGGATTTCTCCATGTAACGTATTTCCTTTCAGTAGCAATTTTCATATTTCCACGTATTGCTTCACGAATCATTACATTACTTATGCCTATGCTGAATATTATACGTCGAAGATCCGACATTTGGTCGGATGACAACGAAAAACCCTCTATCGAACGATCTTACTTCAAATTCAATAAAGACACATTTATCTCTTTTAATAAAAATTGCTGGGTTTTTATGTCGATTTTTTGGTCGAAACGAAGAGAAAATTTATACGAGATATGTGGTTCAAAAATTCTTTATAATTTTTGTTTGACAGACTACGTTTACGATATCGTGATTTGAAACGAAAGTTGCATCGTTCTATCATCGCAACCAGAGACTCTGCAGATAAAACTTTAATATTTGCCTATAATTTACCATCATCGTCATCATTACAGTCTATCACAAGTCCATTGATGAACATTATCTTCCCACAGGAATACCACAATGCACGGTCCTGAGCCACCTGCATCCATCGATTCTTGCATCTATTACCAGGTCATCAATCCAGTTAGAGCCGCCTTAGACTTCGCTTATCGGTATGAGGCTGCCAATCGAGAACCTTTATTCCCCATCGGTTGTCGGTTCTTCGAGCTATACGGTTGGCCTATTGCCACTTCAGCTTAATGACCCGTTGGGCTATGTCGAGTGCTCTGGTTCTACTGCGGATTTCCTCCTTTCGAACTAAGAAACTTCGAGGATAGCCTTCCCCATAGATTTTTAATAATTTATGTACATTTTTAATTTTATTCAAGGCGTTACTTTCTAATTTATTAATTATAATTTATTAATTACTAGAATATGTAAAAACTAGCACATATGTGTTAGTTTTATGTTAATAATAGAAACGTTATTGTGAGCGTAACTAGCGATGTTTTTGGACCAACATAACTTCCGAAATCGGTCTTTTAGGAAAGAGCCTACTCCTTATTAGAAGGTAGTTGTGCTTGTAATGTACTTGCGATTACTCTGGTGTTGAAGTGTTTATGGCCAGCGGAAAACACTAATTATCAGTTGAGCCGCATGCTGCTTTGCGCTCTCTTCTATATATTTTTTTTAAACATTAGTCTTAAGAATTCATTTCTGGTATCTAATCTTTGGGTATAAATGTATTTTGGTGTCAAAAAACAGTTACCATTACAAACTATCAAAAGCCTCGACTAACATGTGCTTTCTCTACAGATTACCTTATAGGGTATTTGCCATTGTGGCTACGCTTGGCTTGCGGTTCGGCAACCTATTTTATTTTTGTGTTGTTTTAGGAAGACGCTGCTGTCCATCTCCTGGTTTTTTCCACTCTATGTCCTTTACGGATAATATGAGTTACTGGATTAACTTACACCGTCACAACACCGTGAGTTAAATGACCATGCATCATAGCTAAATATCAATAGCAAGGTTATAACCAAATCTCGAAATCCTACGTGGTAAAAGAGCTTACTTGCAGTGTAATATCGCTGCAGCAAGGGTATACTAGGTTACGTTTGTTGAGTGTAGAGCTGTAAACCTATTTTCCCTGGTAACAGGGCAATTCATCTTTGTCCTCAGTGTGGCATTTTATCTGCATTTCTTAATTAACGATAGATGTACAATGTTTATAGATGTCTAAGCAAAACAGCATTTACTTACCATATGGGAAATCTGTACTCGTTTATGATCAGGATTGTAGGTCTGTTTATTTTTTATTTTAATCCTGTCGTATGGAGCTTTTCTCACCGTGACTTATTTAATATTTAATTATTAAGCAGCAACAGAATGCATTTTTCTATAACTTAGGTTGTCCCTACAGTACAAAGTTTAAAGCGGAACCCCACTAACAAGATCAATTAAGTTTATAATAATGTCCTTTAGATAGAATTTCGGTCACGGCGGACAGTCTAAACGAAGACTTTTTGCATTCTCTGTTCTCTCACTCTCATAGTCCGATGAGACGAAACCCAACACGACTGGAGAAATTAGGCGCAGGAACCACGATTTTACGTGATTTCCGAGGCACGGGAATAGAGCACCACCAAGTTTTTAACTCCAGTCTATATTTTACCTCATGGTTAGTGACAATGTAATCGAAGATGACGATATCATAAATCTATCGGTGTAAGAGTGAGTGGAAAGACAACGCATCTTTGGCTTTCTTTGCTTGAAGTCGGTTGCAAATGTACATGGGCTAAACTACCGCCAGACCGGACTGTAAGCACTAACATTTCATCTAACATTTGACCCTTAACACTTTCCAATAATTGTAAAGAAAAAAATTGCTAATGGCAGTGGCATGCCTAACAGTTACACATAAATAGCACTCGATTTACTATGCTTTATATGCCGTGGTAGCTCAGGGGCTAAGTACTTGCAGTAAATTTAAATAAAACCAATTTTTCCGGTTTTTACTAACTTATTTTTTATTCCCGACGTCAAGGGGGGGAGGGGGAGGTCTAAGGTGTTCGACGACCCATTGTCATAGTTAGTCAACCACGGCTACCTCTAGATTAAATTTGTTAATTTTTAGTCCGATCTACGCAGTATGAACTTATAGTATCTTGAAGTCTTGCAGTTGTATGCTTTGGTTGCGATTTAATTTTATTAATTATAGGATCCGAAGCAGATGGTAGCACCCAGCCATCTTCATTTTTGTAATTAGAATGTTTTTTTAATTTTAATAGCTTCGCGAAACAAACTTGGAAGGAATCGTTGTTATTTAACGAAGATTTGTGGTCTATCAAATCTGACGTAGTACCGGAGGTAATCCTCCACGTGTTCATAGACCGCTTGTGGTTTTTATTGGTCTTTAGTCTGTCTTATGCAAGAGAGATCACATTCACAATCAAGCTTGTACACTCCTGCATCTTGCAGAGGGATATTACACTTGACTGATGGTAAAAAATGACTAAACTTTTTCGGCGGCTTGTAGTATATTTTAATCGAAGTACGCTTCAAGATGTAGCCAATCTTGTCACTGACACCTCTGACATATGACAGTACAGCAGGCACACGCTCGACTGTTGCTGGCTTCACTCGTTCACTATGACGTAGGTGCAGAATTCGAAGCTTGTTGTCGTGCAAAACTTGCTTGACGTGTTGGAGCTCGGCGACCAGGTGTTTACTGTCACAGATACTTCGTGCTATCTGAAACAAAGATTTATCGATGTATCTATAACCGTTTAAAGATCTATCTGTATGGGTCTTTTTTCTATACGCAGTATGACTCAAGGTGTTATCAAGATTTCCAATTACTAATACATCTAGAAAAGCTAAACAATTATTTGCCTGTAACTACATTGTGAACTGAATTTTAGAATTTAAGAAGTTAAGATGGTCTATAAATTCAGTTACTCTATCTAAAGTAGAATTGTGAAAGTCTTGCCGTAAATTTCACAGTACGCGATCAATTATACTTGGTAGAACCATGCTGCAACTATATTAGTTGTAGCACGAATGGGTCGGCTTGAACGGGGTAGGACCAAGCTCTCACAAAATACCAGCGTAAAATTGCAGCTTAAGGCTGCTGTGTTTTGTATGGCGAGTGTAGAGAAGTGGAGACATTTTTTACTGGAAACGAGATCTGCATTTTAATTCTTAATCGAGGATAAATGTGAATGTCCATGGGCCACAGCATCCACCTACCATCATGTGGACTGTGTGCTCGTTTGTTATTCTATTTTTTTTTAAACCGCGGGATCGATCCTCGCCGGCACCAATGAAAATGTTTATTGCAATTTTAAGTGCTGATTAACCATGTGCTCAGCGGTGAAGGGAAGCATCGTATGGGAACCTGCATGTCTGAGAAATAAGATTTTTTTGTTTATATTTTTATTTCGAAGACATGTGAAGTTCGCCAATACGCATTGGGGCAGCGCGGTGGACATTTTGTTGCCTTAAAACCCTCTCAGAAATGAGAGGAGGCCTGTGCCCAGCAGTGGGACGTATATAGGCTGTAACTTTAACTACTTGCTAATATAACAAGCAACATATTTTCCAATGTGCTGTTGCCTCGTGATCGTTCGTATATTCCTGACGCCTCATATGTGTATGTTTACGGCACGCATCTGTCTATTTAGTCCTACGGTTACCATTAGAATCGAATACGGAAAATGACACCAAGAAACTTTTAATAAAATAATTTAGAAACTAACTCACAATCCACCTGATACGAGTAGTAAAACATCTACTGCAGCCCGTGGACATCTGCAACTAACTTCAATTGAAGAATGCTTCAGATACCTCTGAGGAATGAGATGGTATGCCTCACAGCCTGTAATTATACTGCCTTCTTTACCCTCTATACCGGAACAAAGCAGTGCATGCACGAATGTTTGGCGGCTGAAAGTAAGAGGGTGGTACGTATCTAGACCGATATATGGATCTCCGAGCTGTAGAAGTGCTTAGATGGTTTAGTAAGCGATGTAGCCATCTTGATATTCATTGACCATGCAGTGGCGGTGTAAGAATATCCACTATCCCATCTTTATATTCCAAATCTATAATTTTTTTACCAGTAATGAGAAGCGGGTGCGAGATGCCTGATATCTGCCTGGTGAGAGAAAAGAGTAATTCTGTCCTGCGCATGGCTAGTCTCCGGTGATTTGGGCTGCCGTAACCAAAATTCAGTCTAGAGACATGATTATACTTTAGTTTGTTTTTTTTTAAAAGTTTCCCGCTGGGTTTCTTGCCGTTTCTTTCAACGACAGAGGTTTTTTTTTAACAAAAAAAAAACAGAGGTATTTTCCGAACCAGTGGTAAACTAAACATAAGAGTGACTTTCAATAAGTATTATTTATAATCTATATAGAATAAAATAGTTTCTGTTCTGTCTGTTAGTCCGTCATTAAAAATAATGATAGAAACATCGAGCAGTGAACTGTTATGTGTTTATGATCACCAAGATGGGCACTTCCTTTAAGCGTTTCGTTTTGTACTTTTATTATTCATTATTACCATTACAGCATATAAAATGTCCACTGCTGAACATAGGCCTATTTAGCTTGCCTTATAGCCATAGTTGCCACGCTTAGCAGGCGGGTTGGCAAGCGTAGTTTTTATTTTATTTTTAGCTGTTATTAGGAACAAGCTGCTCCTCATCTCCTGTTTTTATTTTTTATGTCGTATCTTGCAACACCCACGTGACGATATTGGGTAGTGGATATTCTTACACCGACACGTGTTGTACACGGCCACTACATAGACGTTGAGTATTATTAATAGAATATAAAAATTTTGGTTTGAAAAGTATATCAACCAACTGTTAAATTTAGATTTCATAAATTTAGAAATTGTATTTTATCACGCCTTAAATATCACTCGCCAAATCATAACTCCATAACTCATTCGAAATTTGGAATTGTAAAATTGTGCCATTATTCATTTCTTTCAAGCAATGGCTGGGCGCAGTTTAAGTATGCAAGTGGTGCACGGTTAAGTACCGATGATATATGTAGGTTGCGTTCTGTCTCGCAAAAACATTTGACAGTGTTTTCTTAACAGACAAGAACTATTTTAGAATTTGTATTTTAGAATATAGTTGAATATTTTAGACGAATATGAATTGCGCGAGTACGAGAAATTACATAAAAAATATAAGACCAGTGGGTCGAACGATGACTATCATGCTTTTTTGCAATGTCGAGCGCGAGTAAAAAAAGCAATTAATAAAGCTCACAGTATTTACCAGGAGCGAGTGCAGAATAGTCTTGTGAAAGATCCAAAGATGTTCTGGACTCTCGTGAAAAATAAACGAGGTGTTATTAATAAAAATAAATTAATTAAGGATGGGCGTTTCTTATCAGAGAGCGAATGTGCAAATGAATTAGCGGCATATTTTCACTCGGTGTATAACTCGGAACCTGCCGTGTTGGACGTGGCGGCAGCGGCAAGCACGGCTTGCGCGCCGGGTGGCGGCTACGCGCATTGTGTGCACCTTAACGACCTGAGCCTTGCCGACGTGCGCCGTGCGCTGGCCAAGCTCAAGCCCAAACGCTCCACAGGTCCAGATGGTATACCTCCGTTTATTGTTAGAGATTGTCGTGAGGCATTCGAGGCCCCGTTTCTCCATATATTTAATATCTGACTCAACAATAAAAAAAATCCTAATAGATGGAAGTTAACCAGGGAGGTGCTGGTACCCAAAGGCAGTGGTGGTACAAAAGTTTCGGACTATAGACCAGTGGCAGTTCTGTGTACGCTGGCAAAGGTTTTAGAGTCAGCATTACACCACTCACTATATACGCAGGTAAGCGCTCAACTTTCGAACGCGCAACATGGATTTCGCCCGGCGCGTAGCACCGGCAGTAATCTGCTTCATCTGATGTCGGAGGTGGTATCAGCAGTGTATTCGGGGGAACAGGTGGACGTCGCATACCTTGACTTCCGTAAGGCGTTTGACACGGTCGACAATGATATCTTACTCCTGAAACTGGCGCAGGCGGGTTGTACGCCGAAAACATTGTCATTTTTCGCCAGTTACATGAGAAACAGGAGCCACTTTGTAGACTGGGCTGGTTAACTGTCAAAACCATAACTTACCAGGTCAGGAGTGGGTCAAGGTAGCAATTTGGGCCCCCTGAAATTTGTCCTAATGATTAACGACTTACCCGATGTTGTATGGCAATCAACATGTCTTATATTTGCGGATGACCTAAAATTGGTATCAATAGTTAGGGACTCGGCTGACTGTGACAAACTACAGGTGGGCATTGACAGAGTAGTACAATGGAGTCATAGGAATAAGTTATTTTTAACACTTCCAAATGCTCAGTCATGTCATTCACACATTCACGCCAGCCTCATACATACAAATATAATAAAGACGGAGTAGCCTTGCAGTGGGTAACAGAGGTAAAAGACCTTGGAATTCACTTTACTTCGAAACTCAATTTTAGGGAACACATTCTTAAAATTTGCAAGAAGGCGTATCGAAATTTAGGATTTGTGTTGCGTCAGTCGCGGGAATTTACAAATCTCGGTGCGGTCTGTGCCTTGTATGAAGCACTAGTGAAAAGTCACCTAGAGTGTAATGGCTTTGTATGGAGTGTGTTGAGTGAAAGTGTGGAGTGAAGCTAAGTACAAATTGATGGTGGAACGGATACAAAATAAGTTCATTCGATTTCTTTATTTATATAAATATAAAATTATATGAAGTGTATCCGTTCTACCCATTAATGTACCCAACATTATTTGTGCTGGGCGTGGTGGGGTATAACAAACTGGACGTTAGGAGGGAGTTAAGTTTGGCGAAGTATATGTTTAAATTGCTGCGTGGAAAAATATATAACGAGGCGATATTGCGAATGGCTATGTTGTGTGTGCCGGACAGGTACGAAGCGGCCCCCGCTGTTCGCGGTACCGCGCGCACGCACCAACCTTCTAAAGGAGGTTCACACTCTAAATAAAATAGCTCAGGATGTAGATTTATTCTGCTGTTCCTTGGGTGAATTCACAAAAGTGACATTATATGTATTTTGTTATAATAGTAGATAAGTTGTGTTCTGTCCTTATTAAATTAGATAGTTTTATGTGCCTACACTGTCGTATTAGGTCCGCCTGTAAAGACAGAGGTAGAAATAAATAAATAAAAAAATAAAATAAATATAATATTTACTGTACGTAAACTGTATGCCACTGTGCCTTAAAAAAGAGAGAGAGATGTCTATATTGTCTTTGATATATATATTTTAATGAAGATCATCAACAACGTGCATCAAAAAGAAAATAATGGAATTATCCAGCTAAATTATCAATCGTATATTAGGCCTTGTTAATTGGCCCGCATTGTTGAAACTGGGACCAAGTTAGACGATAAATCATCTAAAACTTCATCGTTTATTTTATCACTTTAATTTAAAATGAGTAATTAAGTATAGTCAAGATCTTTTCATCACAATGATTATTACAACACGGGGATAAAAGGACTGTAAAATCAAGATTACAATTTGAGAGTGGTAATTTATAAAATCTTACATATAATGTTTACGATATATGAAAATGTGAATTAAAAAAAAATAGAAAAAAAATAAAATAATAATTTATAAAATCCGTAAACTTTTTTAAATTATCCTTACAATTTTTTGAAAAGAATATGTCATTCAATTTTAAACAAAGAAATCCAGGAAGCACTTAAGAAACGGCAAGCCTACAGAGAAGTAAAAAAGAGGATAGGAGGAGGGAACCCGGTGAGGTTCACCCTGCGGAAGAGTCAAAGTATTATAGAAGCATAGTTTTCGAGGAAAAAATTATATTTGGGGTTGTCTGCAAAAATTCTTTTAAATCAAAGCAGTTCTTGCGCAATGGATTAGAACATTGTGCTCGCCGGATCGAGGATAAGAAGATAATGATGAGCAATTATAATTAGATTTTTGAATGCCCTCTTTAGTGTCTTTTTTTGCAGCCTTTGCTGCTATTTATTATGGAGTAAGGGTGAAAAACGATTCCACCTTAATTGGGAATCAAAATAAAAAATGTGTTGTTACCCTTGAGGACTGAGTTAAAATATTCTACAGTTATCTACACTCGCCATACGAAACACAATAGCATTAAGTTGCTATTTTACGCTGGTATTCTGTGAGAGCCTAGTCTTTCTCCGGTTGAATGACCCATTATACAGCTGCAGCGAGGCTCTACCACTAGTTTCTAGAATTTTCTAGAGGTAAAATAAAAAAAAGAGTACGGTAAGAAACATTGAAAGAGAGTAAAATAAAATTACATAGTACCTCCAGAACATAGTCAGATAAAGTAAACTTTAACATGCAACGGTTTGTGTAACTGCGCCACAATCACGCTCACAAAGCGAAAAACAATCGAATCCTGAATCTTGCTATCACAGTTTACAATAATAATACCCCAAAATGCCCCTGATACCTGGTAAGCGGTATTGGCACTGGCATTTCTATGAACCCATCGTAATCAACATCAAACAAAGAAGACCAGCAATTGCCTAAATGTTTTCATTTTGCAAAGTTTATTAAAATAAAAAAAATTGTAATTTTAAAAAGTAAGATCTTGACAATAGTATATACTTTTGTAATACCGTCGAAAAAGTTTAATTGAAAGTTATTTATTTGTTATCATCGTTAGAATAAAATTTATCATTATATTTATCACAGTAACCGTAGCCCGATATTTCATAGGTCGCTAGCATTTCTCTCTTACTTGCTCTCACTATTTTCAATTCATATTTTATTTTGGTTTAATTAAGTCGTCTTGTATTTTGCTGAATGAATTATATTCTTTCTGAGATAATGAATTCTTAAGTCGTTAACCGTAAAATAATTTTGCGTCAGAAAGCAAAGAAAAGGTAAACTTAATCCTTCAGCTCCAGTGTTGAGTACCTTTGTGACATGGAGAGATCGAGATAATTATTTTACAAACAGAATTTAATTAAGTGCTTCGTTCCTTTGACTCAACTAAGCGGTGTTAAATACGCGTAGGACGTTGTGACGGAAAGAGAATAAGTAAAGGTTAATAAGTCTTAATGTAACATCACAAAGTTGGTATGATCCTCACTAAATAATAAAGAAATTTTTGTTTTAGTCACGTAGCAGCGACGTAAGGATCGCTTTCTATCCTTTCGAAGATATTGTAAGGGCATTGGTACAAGATACATTGGGTCAATAATTGCCCGATGTCAACCGGTGCTAGGGACAACAGTGATCGATATTGGATAGATTAAAAAAAAGACTAAACGTCTATTTATTTATGTGTGTGTGTGTGTGTGTGTGTGTGTGTGTGTGTTTGTATGTGCGTAAGTGTGTCCTTGAAAATGTGCGTGTGAACATGGTTATTTTTATTTAACAGATTAATTTCAGGTCACGAGTAATGGTAAGACATGCAGGAAGTCGATTTATGCAGATGGCCCAAATGTGTTTTATGTTGATCTTGGTGGGAGAAAAGGGTGGTCTATGTTTAGCAGTGGAAATGTAAAGGGATGTAATGATGATAACTTGTAAAACGGAACTATTAAATTAATATATTATAGTTTAATAAACTATAATTAAAAATTAAACTAAATTTTTAGAGTTAGTTTACTTTGAAAGGCATCACACGGTTACTTAGCATATTTGCTATCTAGGCTGCACGCAACATCCTTCACCAACGTTTTTCACTGCGGTTATCTCAAAATGTGCGGAAACAGAAGTAAGAAATCTTGAAAATGTCCTAGGGAATTGAAGTTACGTTTCTATAGATGTCCTTGATAAAATAAACAATTAAGTGTAGTTTATTTTAATAGATTCACGAGTTCAGAATTTTTATATCTTATTAACCTTAATCTAATGCCGTGCAGCATGCAAATTATTTAATACAAAGAAAAGAGTTAAACTTAAAAGCAACTCCAAACAACTTAAAATTATATAATTCAGTGCTAAGGCAAGAAATTAATATAGAAAATAATTAAAGCGCCAGTGTCGAGACGTTACACGTTTATAGACTGTATCTTAATTTTTTAACACATTTTTTATTTTTATTAGCTTCGTGTGTATCTATCAATCTATGTAACGTAATCTTTTAATGTGATTTTCACCAACTTGTAGACGGCGGATTGACTTGCAAATTTGCACAAGTATCTAGGTCAGATGACAAAACAATTATTTAATAAAGTTATCCTATTATAGGATCAGGATCACCGGGATAAAATAAAATAATTTTATTTTTAGCATGTTTCTTTATTTTTTTAAACTATAATTTAATTATTACAAATGATATAAGTTGTGCGTAGGATTCGCGTCAATATAAAAAATAATTATTAAATTTATTAAATCCAAACTAAAAATAAATTACTATCGTATTATGGGTGCCGTACGAGGTGACAGAGGGAAACAAACTAGGAGATGGGCAGCAGCGTCTTCCTAATAACAACCACAAAATAAAAAAAACTGCGGTTGCCAACCGTCCTGCCAAGTGTGGTAACCATGGCAAGTAGCCCCTTATGTGGCAATCTTTAGGTAGACCTGAGTTTAGCAGTAAGTTTGCAGTGGGCAGTACTTTGATAATCTGTAAAGATGAAGAATATTAACTAAAAACAAAATATTATACCAGTTTTATATTATACATAATTTTTATGGTGATGGAGTGGCAAGCGAGCACACAGTCCACCTGATGATAAGTGGATGCTGTGGCCCGAAAACATATGCACCTATCCTAGATTAAGAATCAAAATGTCAATGCGTGGTCACCCCCGAGTTAAAAATTCTCCGGATCTCTGCACTCACCATTCGAAACACAGCATTATTCTGCTGTTTCACGCTGTTATTCTGGTAGAGCGTGGTCCTTCCCCGGTCTAGCCCACCCATTCGTCCTTCAGCCATTTTATAGCAGCAGCGTGTCTCTACTATGTAAATAGAACACAATTTGTACCTTTCTAAAATCTAGTGTAATTTTATAGATAAAATTAATACTGTTAGGTAATTTTAGGTAGCGCAAATGCAAATAAACGGCAAATGTCAAAGGATTTTGTTACATTAATTTAAATGTCAAAACCCTTAAATTTTCAAACGACATTAGATTTTCAATTAAATTAACATCCGAATCTAATAAACATTAATACCGTACAACATCAATTAAGAGCCGTGTTAGCTCAAGTCTCTGTTAACTTCACAGTATGTGAGCAATCCGGATTCGATTCCCGGCGGCACCAATGTAACTGTTGACTGCAATTTTAAGTGCTGATTTGCCACGTGCTCGGCGTTGAAGGAAAACATCGTGAGGTAACCTGCATGTCTCAGGGATTAAAAAAAATATTTAAAGAAATGTGAAGTCCGCTAACACGCATTTAGGCAGCGCGGTGGAAACTATCTTGCTCTAAAGAACCCTCAGAACTGAGAGAAGATCTGCGCTCAGATGTGAGACGTGTATACTCGTAGCTTGTAATTTTATTTTATAAAAGTTGTAATAAATTTTACAACACACTTAAATTATTTTGAAATAATTTTACGGCCATTTTCTGCCATAACTTTTGAATACTGTTAGAAGCCAACTACTCACGGAATTATTTTTCATTTTATCGGTAACATATTATTATCTAGGGTGGAACAATAATTGCGCCCAGTCGATTAGATCAATAATATAAAAAATATTATAAAACATTTTGTTTTTGCTTAAATCATGTCTAAGTTATAATGAATGATGACCTGTTGTGTTTATTCTTTATAGAAAAAGGATGACAAACGAGCACACCGTCCACCTGAGGGTAAGTAGATGTGAGGGTAAGTGAATCCCCGATTAAGAATCAAAATGCAGATGCGTTGTCACTCATGAGGACTAAGATGGAATGCTTCGTTACTAGAAAAAATGGTCTTCGCTTCTCTACACTCACCGTACAATAAACAGCATCATTCTGTTCTGCTATTTTACGCTGGTATTTTATAAGAGCGAGGTCCTACCCCGGTGGAGCCAACTTAGCAGCTGCAGCCATTACATAGTTGCAGCGTGGCTTTACCGTTAAAAATAATATAGTCTTGAAATAAAAAAAAGAGTGTTGCCTTTCTGCTTTACTTAAAATGTTGATCTCAAAATCCGGTAACACGTTACCGCAGATTACCTCAGCGATGTGCTTGGCAGCGAAAGGAGCGAACATTTGCTTTTAAAAGTGGCTTCACGTTCAGCGACTGTGTCGCTCTCGACTCGTATTTTAACCACAGTGTGCACTTTAAAGATTTACGAGGCTCGTGGCCTTTCAGTACTCTTTAACACATTTCTATTAGTCGCTTTTTAAATAATGATATTCAGTAATAACGCTACCAAATTTCCGGAGTACTGCGGTGTATATAGAATAGCTTCAAACTACTACACGGGGCGTTGGCCGCTCCTCGGCCTGAACACCTTGTAAATAATGTTGTGTTATTTAGATTTAAGATAATCAAA
The DNA here is from genome assembly GCA_029286625.1 of Parnassius orleans. Taxonomy (NCBI): domain Eukaryota; kingdom Metazoa; phylum Arthropoda; class Insecta; order Lepidoptera; family Papilionidae; genus Parnassius; species Parnassius orleans. The sequence goes on from JAGSMP010000374.1 coordinate 20,691, forward strand.
GAGACCATTTATTACATCAATTTTCCGTTTATTCAAAAAAAATCTATAAGATTTTTTGTAAAATATAACCTTGATCCTTCGTGGTATTGCTCTCTATCTGTTGGTTTTATTAAAATCGTTTTTTTTATTGCAGAGGGGGCAAACGAGCATACGGCTCACCTGATGGTAAGTGACTACTGCCGCCCATGAACAACTGCAACACCAGGGGAATTGCAGGTGCGTTTCGGGCCTTTTAAAAAGGAGTAAGCTTTTTTCTTGAAGGTCCCTAAGTCGTATTGGTCCGGAAACATCGTTGGTGGTAAACTATTGCACAGACAGGTCGAACGCGGAAGAAAACTCCTAGTGAAACGTACAGTTATGGACCGTCAAGCATCCAGATGGTATGGATGGTATCGGGAGTTTTGTCGCGATGTGCGTTCGTGAAATTTGGCGGCTGGGATTAATCCGAACAATTCCTCAGAGCACTCCCCGGACACGGTAATCCTCGAATCCGGCAACTTGTTCTATCACCGGGAGGGCGACCATCTGTCCCAAGGAGGTGTCGGATTTATCGTCCACAAGTCTCTCGTTAACAACGTTGTAAATATTGGGAGTGTGTCGACGAGGGTCGCGTACCTTATACTCAGAATAACCAAACGGTATTCGGTGAAGGTCATACAAGTTTACGCACCAACCTCGGCACATTCCGATGAGGAGGTGGAGGAAATGTATGAGGATGTCTTTAAAGCCATGCATTCCTCCAAAACCCACTATACGGTGTTAATGGGAGACTTCAACGCAAAACTAGGCACAAGAGAGAATGGTGAGCTGAAAGTAGGGAAATTTGGAATAGGGCAACGGAACCCAAGGGGCCCGCAGCTGGCCGACTTCATGGAGAAAGAGGGACTCTTTATGATGAACTCTTTCTTCCAGAAGCGGCCCCACAGGAAGTGGACCTGGTCTGGCCCCGACGGTTCGACAAAAAATGAGATTGACTTCATTATGACGACCAGACGACAACTGTTCAGTGATGTCTCAGTGACCGCGAGGGTGAAAACCGGCAACGATCACCGAATGGTGAGAGGGACACTGAACCAAAACGTTAAGTTGGAGAGGTCTCGTCTAATGAAGTCAACGCTCCGTCCCCCTCGTGCTCTAATCCAAAGTCCCGAAACCTTTCAGCTCGAGCTACGAAACCGTTTTCAGTGCCTAGAAGATTGCAATGCAGTGGACGATATGAATGACAAGCTCGTGGAAACTGTCCATGCGGTCAGAGCTAAGTTTTGCAAGACCCGCCGCAGAAGAACACAAAAACTCTCCGATCACACTCTTAATCTCATGGTTGTTAGACGGGGATATGAAGCTGCAGTCTTCAGTAGATTTGACAGCATACAGGCAACTGAACAGACAGATATCCAAATGCATGCGGCGGGACTTACGCAACTTCAATGCTGCTCGTATTGAAAAAGCGATCGAGCGGAACCAGGGCTCCAAAGTCTTTGCTAGAGATCTGTCTGCCAGAAAGAGCCAACTGTCGAAGCTGAAGACCGAGTGTGGCAGCGTCGTTTACGGGACACCTGAGATTTGAGTGAGATTGAGAGGTTCTATGGGCAGCTGTACACATCATCGTTGGAGCCACACGCAAGTGTGAGTAACGATCCAATCCGACACTATTCCGATGATATCCCGGACGTCAGTCTGAGCGAGATTAGAATGGCTCTCCAGCACCTTAAAAACGGCAAGACCCCAGGCGAGGATGAAATTACAGCGGCGCTTCTGAAAGCGGGTGGAAAACCGGTACTTGAGGTCCTTCAGAAGCTCTTTAATTCCGTCCTCCATGGTGGCACTACACCGGAGGCGTGAAGCAGAAGTGCTGTGGTCTTGTTCTTCAAGAAAGGTGACAATGCTCTCTTGAAGAACTACATACCGACTTCCCTTCTGAGCCGCGTCTACGTGCTGTTTTCAAGAGTTATTACGAATCGTCTCGCACGCAGACTCGACGACTTCCAGCCTCCCGAACAAGCCGGTTTCCGAAAAGGCTTTAGCACCATAGACCACATACATACCCTTCGGAAAATTGTACAGAAGTCTGAAGAGTAGCTTTTGCCACTATGTCTGGCGTATGTGGACTATGAGAAAGCCTTTGATTTCGTCGAAATTTGGGCGGTGTTGCAATCCTCCAGCGGTGCCAAGTTGACTGTCGGTATGACATGGTGTAAGACAGGTGACGTTATATCCCCGAAACTCTTCACCACTGCATTGAAAGACGTTTTCAAGCTACTGGACTGAAAAGGATACGGTATTAACATCAACGGCGAGAACGTCACTCAACTTCGATTTGCCGAAGATATAGTCCTTATGGCAGAATCGCTGGAGGACCTAAGCACTATGCTCAATGACCTCAATAGTGCCTCCCAACGGATAGGTCTTAAGATGAACATGGACAAAACAAAGATCATGTTTAAAGTCCATGTCCCATCTATGCCGGTAGTTCTTGAGAGCACTAAGCTCGAAGTTGTTGACGAGTATGTTTACCTGGGATAAATAGTCCGACTAGGTAAGTCCAACTTCGACCAAGAGGTCAATCGACGAATTCAACTCGGCTGGGCAGTGTTCGAGAAATTACGGCACATCTTCTCGTCAGGTATACCTCAAAACTTGAAAACGAGGCTGTACAACCAGTGCGTGTTGCCAGTGATGACCTATGGAACTGTGACGTGGTCCTTCACTGCCGGCCGGATGAGGAAGCTCAAGGTCGCTCAGCGAGCTATGGAGAGGGCTCTGCTCGGAGTTTCTCTGCGTGATAAACTTATAAATGAGGATATCCGCAGTAGAACCAGAGTGACCGACATAGCCCAACGGATTAGTAAACTGAAGTGGCAATGGGCCGGCCATATAGTTCGAAGAACCTACAACCGATGGGGAAAAAGGTTCGAGTGGCGGCCTCGTACCGGCGGACGAAGTGTAGTGACGACCTGGTAAGTCATGCAGGAAGTCGATGAATGCAGGTGGCTCAGGACCGTGCTTTGTGGAATTCCTTCGGAAAGGCCTATGTTCAGCAGTGGACTTGTGAAGGGCTGTAATGATGAATTATGATGACTCCCCGTGGTAAATGCGAAAGAAAATGCAAGGGGATGCAACATCTCTTCGCAGCGCCAGTGAATCGAGCCGATCGGAAGGATTCGGTCTTCGACGATTCGAGCCGCTCTGTACTGGATGCGGTGAACTGGAAGGAGCTGGTACTGGGGAGCCCCAGCCCAGAGATGGGAACAGTATTCTTTGTGAGGCTGAAGCGTCTTGCAAAGTTGCAGGGTGTGCCGGCATGAAATACTGTCCCGCTCTGCTGACAACGCCAAGCTTTTTAGAGGCCAATTTGGCCTTCTTCCAAGTGACCACGAAACTCCACGTCATTCGATATGTCGACGCCGAGGATTCCGATACTGGCCAAGGCAACAAGAGATAGTGCCTTGAAACTGAGGAGACACGACTGTGATATATGTAGGAAAGGTCTTGTGTGAATTAGAGACGTGTTGATGCTTCTATAACTTTAATTATACTGATCCGAACTTATTCTACCTTAACACTAATATATACTATTGTGGTGGCTACACTACCTCCCACCGACAAAAAAAAAAAGTTATCTAGTTTTATCAAACCTAAAAACTATTCTAAACATAATTAAAGAATATCTAAATGAAAACTATAATCTAAGGCATAATGTCTAGATTTATGAGGCGTTGGCTAAACCCTTTGGCACGTAAAATGTGTAGTCACATTAGTTATAGTAATTGACATAATCAGGCTTAATTATGTAACATAACATAATATAATATTATTATGTTTTGATTTTCGCAAACATTTATGTTATTTTTATTCGTATCCTTAATCATTAAGACAAGTCATCTAGTTCCGACATTTAATAATACATAGTATTCATTTCATTATCATATCTCTTTTCACACTTCAATACTTCTCTTTATTCCTTTTTACTTCATATATTTATGTACTTCATTCTTGTTTAACAATTATTTATTTTTCATTTTACTTCACAGCATTTTAGCTACATATTCATTCAATATTTGTGTCATTTCTTTCACGTACACGGCTCGCGTACATACATGATCAAGACAATGACCAATATCACTTCATCAATTCTTTACATTTATAGCGTTTCAGTTCATATAATTTATTATTTAATTGTATCATAACTTTCACGTACACGACTCGCGTACATACATGATCAAGATAATGGACAATATTCCATACAATTCTTGATAAATTCTTATTTCACTCAATAACAATAGTTAGAACTCATTCTGGTTTTTATCGAATCCTGTTCGGATTTAAAAGTGTTTAAAATTAATCGGTTATTAGGTTTTCCAAACTCTCAGCTGATCAGGCCGATTGTATGTGGATATGCTAACCTCGATAATTTTCTTTACCTTACTCTCACAACTACACTATTAATATTTTTGATTTATAATTCCGTATTTCGTAACAGCCATAAATCTACTCACATCTTTTACAAATTTATATTATACAGTCTCCTATAATATTTAGGTATATCATTGTCAGTCGAGTTGAGGCTCACAATATGGGCACAACAAAATTGAAATTAATTAATTGTATACATAATATAATTGAGTTTCTAAATCGTTTGAACGAAGTTATTTTTCAATCCACATAAGTAAGTTAGATATTCAAACTGTTATCTTATGATTTAAAAGTTTAATCAATATTAAACCAAAAATAAATTATTGCATTTCATTTAAGATACAGAACAAAGAAGTCAAAGCAACGTAATCATTTTCAGTAACAATAACATAATCACATAACAAGAGACAGATCAAAATACAAATGCAATCCCACTCCTAGCAGCGCAAGCGATTTGAGACACCTTTGTTTTAATTACTAAAGTATGTAATGGAAACGTTTGGGATTACATAGAACTATGACCACACAGTGTGATTAACACCTAATTTTAAGATAACTTGTACAATGCAAGTAAAGTAAAATGTACCTTAAAGTGATAGTTTTAAATATTTTTGAATTTATACAAAGTTAAAAATACATTAGCTTTATTTTTATAAATTACTTTTTAAAGAAATATGATGTTTATTTTTCGTATATACACATTATTGAAAAATTACTACAACTACTACCAAGTTTATATAACAAAACATTAATTTATTTTAACATTCAAAAGAACAATTTTAATTTTTTATGTAGGTTAGCATATAAATTTAAGGTTCATTGCCTTTAGAGAAGAAAAAATACATTTAACAATAGCGAATGTTTAAAACCCTTTAAAATTGAATACTACCATTTAAATAAAATTTACTACAGAAAAAAAATAACAGCGGAATATATCATTAGTATTATTATAACCCACGAAAATTAATTGATGATAAATTATGGTAAATTTAAGTACGTAAAAGTAAATCTACTATATTATTTCATTCGGTTTTGCAGGACACATTAATAAAAAGAATATATAACAATAAACAATAACTGTATAAAATTGAATATAAAATCGTCTTGTGCCAACATACAAGAAAGCTTAAAAGTAACTTAATTTTTAATATTGCATTATGATTTTTTTGCAGGGTACTAATAAATATATTAAGGTATCAATTAAATCGTGAAGTATCTGATTAATAAACTCAACTTTATCATATTATATTAAATACAAAATTTTAAAAACATAACTTTTTATAATAATTAAAACTTTTTAAGAAATGTTAAAAGAAATGACGAAAAATATGCTGATTCGATGTTACCTCAAATTTTCTTCTTTTTCTTTGTGGCTCAATTTTCATATTCTTCTGGACGAAGCTTGCAAAAGTACAACTGTTACTTCCTTTTAAAATTAATCTGCCGTTTCTTGAATTTTGAACTTTGGTCATCATATTTTTAATTTTAGTTAGTTCCTATACAATTATTATTGTGGCCTCTTCTTGTATTCATATTTATTTGTTTTCGTCACATCCGGTATTGCGTCCATTCCGTTATAATATATTTTTTCCATGATGATTTCCATTATTTTATTTTTTAATTTTTCTCTCTTTATATAAGCCCGGCGGTGCGTACATTGTAGCAGCGCACCGCCTGGCAGGGTCGCCATGTAGGGCGAATGTTAGGAGAGGAGTTAAACAAACGAATGATGATATAAGACTCCTTTATTGTATTAATAAATTTGATTATATAGGATTATTATTACACTTGTGTGTGTGTACTTTTATATACCTACTACTACTACTACAAGGGTAAGGGTTCTTTTAGCGGTAAACTTGTGCCTTCTGAGGATTTAACTGGACTAGATTTAGTCGCCCCCAATCCGAGACTCTGTTCAGCAAAGACTCTACTTCAGACACAAGTTTGTTCCGGTACTCGGCGACGTTTTCCCGAGAAATATTGGCACGGCCGGTGTATAGAGCATCACCAGTGCTGTCATCTGATTTATATGCAGAAGAAACGGCGTTGGTGATAGCATATTGATATTCAGAAGAAACAGTGTTGGTGATAGCACGCAGCCTTGTGGAACACCAGCGTTAATAGGCTTGTAATCGGAGCATGCACCGTCCACTACGACTTTGATGCTCCGATCAGCCAGAAAACTGGTGATCCAATTGCACAATTTCTCGGGAAGCCCATAGGAAGGAAGCTTCGAAAGAAGAGCTTTGTGCCAGATACGATCGAAGGTCTTCGCTATGTCCAAACTAACGGTCTCAACCTTGGACTCGATCGCCTGCGCCCATCTATGTGTTAGGTAAACAAGAAGATCACCAGCTGAGCGACTTCGAGGGAAACCGTACTGGCGGTCAATATTCAGCTGGTGCTCTTCAAGGTAACGGATGAGCTAACAGTTAATAATGGACTCCATTATTTTCGAGAACAAGGAGGCGATGACGATAGGCCTGTATTTGGACGGATCAGAGCGGTTACCTTTTTTAAGGATATGGTGCACGAAAGCTGTCATCCATGATATCGGGACTACGACTAGGGAGTAGGAATGCCGGAAAAGACGCGTTAGAACCGGTGCCAACTCTGCAGCGCACGTCCTCAGCACAATTGGCAGGATTCCATCAGGTCCACTCGACTTGTGGATGTCCAGGGAGAGGAGTGCTTTGCGTACTGAGCACTGTGTGAATCGCACACCAGACATAGAGCACGCACACTGCGGGGTGATCGGCGGTGTGTTCCCCCCGTCATCGAGAGTCTAGTTGGATGCAAAAAGGAAGCCTTAAAGTTCGGCTTTCTCTTTTGCGGTGTGGGCCAGTGAGTCGTCCTCCCTGTGCAGAGATGGTAGTGATGGCTTATAGAAATTCCCTTGAAAAGCCTTGGCGAGATACCAGAATGCACGAATTCCCAAAGGAAGGCGAACTAATTTCTAGCCAATTCTGCCAATGTGCTCATACTTTGCCTTGGCAATAACTCTTTTGAAGGAACTGGAGGCGAAGTTATACTTCTTTTTAAGCATGCTGGTGTTTACATCCCGAGCCGCCAAAGCCTCAGCCCAGGCCTGATAATTCTCCCGCTTACTGCGTAATGTAGTCTTACCTGCACTAACCAAGCGAAACGCAGAAGCAAAGCTTCTACTTTACGTATGTATTCTGTGAGGCCCCGGTTCGAGCCGGCCCATCCGGACTACAGCAGAAGCTGTAGCGTGGCTCTACCATTGTTAAAGTGCACGGTTCAGTCATTCCGAAGAATAGCCCGGACAGACAGGCAGACTTTTTAATATTGGTTATTTATGTCTTACTAGCATGCAAAAAAACTGGAGCTCAGGGGCTCCAGTTTTTTTCAATATTACAGACAGACACTTCAATTTTATTTATATGTATACTGGTGTATCTATCAGTGACCTATGGTTTTAATTGTAACACTATTCTAGCTAGCAATATTTAATGCAAGAATTGCAAAACGGACAATGTTCAATAATGTATAAACAACTGGTAACGCGATGTATAACATAATTAAGAAAGAGGTAGCTCAGGCGATAAGCGCTCGCCTAACATTATTAAATTTTGATCCCTAATTTTAAGTTCTCGTTTGATTCTCGTTTGAAGTTTCTCGAAGGAAAACGTAAGTAAACCAGAATGCTAAGGAATTTAAAACAAATACAATACCTTATAAAGTCCACCAACACGCATTGTAACAGTACGGATTTTATCTTTCTCTGCCCAGTATTAGGACTTATACAGGTTTTATTTACTTTACAGTTTTTTTTTAATTATTGAGACAAAACGTCGCAAAAATAACGTAAAGAATATGTTTATAGTGTGTTAAAAACTTTTAGTTCGCATTTTTATTGACTTCATAAAATGTTTGGTGTTCACAATTCGAGATTATGTTCTTTTTTACAAATATGTTATGCGATATATTCGTCAATTGTTGTGAACCGATTATAATGATTCTTTTTTTACTAAATAGGTAATAATTCAGGGGTAGTCCCATATAAATTATTGTTATGGCTGGAATTTTTTTATGGCAGTGGCGGCAAACGAGCATGAGGCTCACCGGATGGAAAGTGTTGAGCGCCACCCACGAAAAACTGCAACACCAGGGCAATTGCAGGTGCGTTGCCGGAAATAGAGGATGTTATTTATAATATAAAAACAAGAGACAAGTTTGTGACATTTCTAGTTCCACTCAAAAGGGTCAAAAAAATTATGCCCAAATATTCAAACGCTACTCAATTTTAAGATTCCTTTAAATCTCGTGCTGCCTTTATCAATTTAAGTCGAAGTGACTGTGACACCACGAGACTTAAAGACATCTTAAAATTGAGTAGCATTTGAGTATTTCACCAGTAGGGTTTTAATATAAATTGAAAGCCGTCTTTAAAGAAAAAATAACCAAATAATTTCCACTTAATAGATTCTGAAGTCGGGACTTTACTAATTCTGTACAATATATCTTAGCATCGACTTCTGAAGCTGTTATGTGGAAATTATTTTATTATTTTTAGTCACTTGTAGTCGGCTTTTTCTTTTTATTAAGATTCCAATTACAAACGAAACTTTTTAATTCATCCTAAGTACCACTTTTGTTAAATGGTTTCTGCTTTTACCGCAACTAAAGCAAAGGAGAAAACGCTTTGTGTCCGCTCTAAATAGCATGAGTGTCACATGACGTGTCAACGCGGGGGACAGCTTAAATAGGTCTCGTCTTTAAGCAAAAAGCCTATTTATTTGCCAGATTATTTCAAACATAGTCGACTCTATTTTGATCGATACTTTGTGTTAAAGCACGCTTTTATTAGCTTGAACTGCACGTATGTATGTATTATGTAATGGAATTTCAAAATTAAGTTTTCACCCACTTCTGGACGTCTAAATAATCTGAGGTTTCATTATTCTGCGGGTGTTGAAATCCTAAAAAGTGACAGAGGGAAATGAAACAGGATATGGACAGCAGCAACTTCCTTATAACAACTCAAAAAGGTTAAAAAAGCGGTTCACAACCCAACTGCCAAGCTTAGCTAACCCCTCCCCATAAAGGAGCAACTTATAAGGGAGACATATTTTCACCAGTGGAATTTTGGTAGACTGGAATGCATGAATATTTACAACGTTTTGACATAATATAATAAATCTGTAGAAAAGTCATGTTTGTAATTCTAGTATATTTTTGAAAAAACAAGCCTATGGACTAAATAAACGGCACTGAACCCAAATTAGTGGTGTTTAGAATTTTTGTCTGTCTGTCTGTGTATTTAAGATTCACGCAAAAACTACAGGATCGATTTCCATGAAGTTTTGTATTTAGGTAGTTAGTAACCCGGGGCGACTTAAAGGCTACTTTTTATCCATTTATGGAACTTCAAAAAAAGAAGGTTAAGTATTTCCCTTCCTTTAAATATTAATTTTCTATTATACATGATTATGTTAGTTAATAGTCTTTTTTTCAAATAAATACTATATTTATAAATAAAGTTTAAAGTTAGTTTTAACCCTTGCATAATAATTTGAAACTCCGCCAACGATCTACGTTTTAATCATCAAAACAGCACCATATATCATCTAACCGAAAAAGTAGTAAGTTTTGCCTTCAGTTACTAATAAATTAAATAATGTAAATAACTTACATTTATATGTTTAAATAATTAGATTTTTAAAATGGTTAAAAAATTCTACCGTTTAGTCTTTTAGTATTTTTGTTATTTTATTTTAAAAGTGTAATAATGTTAATAGATAATAGTGACGTCTATCAAAAATATGAAAATTGATAAGGTTTTTATTTCAATTACTAATCTATATATAAACTGATTTAAACTGGTCTGCTTGCAAAATTTTCATTATCCTAATTTGGTCAAAGAGGTTTTTATATATGTCGTAGCCAAATCGTAGAATTGATCAAATATCATAAAGTAGTCTATCATTTCGTGAAATGGTGTCATTTCATGATATGCAGCAGTCTTCGCAATAACAAATAGAAAATAAAAAACTGCAATTGCCAACCCATTTGCCAGGCGTGGCAACTATGGCAAATCCCTTCCTTATTTGGCAGTATGTGGAGAGATCTATCAGCAGTGGACTTAGATAGCCTGTAATGAAAAAATTAAAATAAAAAATAACAAAATGTCTACAAATCAGATAAAGCACATACACGTTTTCTAAGTAACAAAATATTTTATATTTTTATTGAAAACATAAATTTATTTAGTTTTAAGCATAAATAAATAACATACATAAATTATCACACCTGTAATAATGAGGGTTAGGCAAAGACTACGAACTTTCATTTGGCACGATCCTGACACATCTCTCTCGCTTCTTTTACATCTATATACTTACGCATACATGCTCGTTCGTTAAGGATACTTTTAATTTATAATTAAAAACAAGCTTTTGCCCGCGACTTCGTCCACGTGGAGTTCGGTTATATCGCGCCCATTTGTGAAAGAGTCTGCTGGTACAAGCCACAATTATAACTGGATGTCGCGGGCAAAAGCTAGTAAACTACAAAACTTCTTTATACACCACATTTTTGCTAATCTATTACCGTGTGCCAAAATTATCAAACTACTGGGCGAGTTTACGCGTGAGCAAGCCACATGTGAAAACAATTTTCTCTCAAGTCTATACCCGCAAATTTTAAAGTCTGCCCTTGTGATTTGTTTATGGTCATTGCAAAGCATAATTTGAGGGATACTGTATTCGTTTGAATTCAAAGGAAGGTCATTCGGAATCAAGGAATTCTTGGTACAAATACAGTTTTCCTTGCGCACATCCAGTTATAGTAGCTTCACTACATTGCGATGTAACGCTTTTCCTTTTAGTCTGGTTCCGTTGCACAGTTATTGAGGAGGTTTTAAATTTCGCAACAACATAACAGGAGTGCTCACGCGCAGAATAAGCTAATGATGTGAAAGACCCGATGGTTTCAGTGAATTAAGAAATTCGACAGGGTAGTTAATTGCGTCATCTGTGTTGACCACAGAGTCTATTGACGTGTAAACCATTTCTTCCCCTCAAAAGACGTTAACAGTATATCGTTTATTGCCAGTTTTTCGGGTTAGTATGACACCTTCACACAACCATTCCATTGGCTTATTGTGGATATGAGCAATATCTGAGAAAATTTTGGATATTAACTCATGTAACGTAAATACAACTGTGCACAAATTATCAGGGATGGTTATCATTCCGTCATTTATCGGGTAATCACCGTTGCCGATTTCAAGTAGGAGATTCTCAAATCCACCACCAGACACTTTTTCTTCTAAGTGTACCCGCATATTTTTCGAGAGCTTGAGGATTTTAATTAGAGGCCATAAAGTGGATCTGTTAAGACACGCCTTAACTTCATCTGCTCTAATTCCTTTTGCACTACTGGTAGAGTCTGTCTAAAATCTCCAGACAGCAAAACCGTTACACCACGCATTAACTTCTTATTTCCTCTTACATCTTGTAGAATTCTGTTTAAAGCCTCTACGCCACCCTTAAGAGCCATGTTTATTTCATCCCACATTTCGTATGTTTTAATACTTCAGCAAAATAACTTTGTTCCGATATATTACAAATGGAAATATCAGCTGTTGTTAAGTTCAGTGGTAACTTGAAGGTAGCATGAGCAGTTCGTCCACCCTCAAGCAGTGTAGCTGCGATCCCAGAAGAAGCCACAGCCAAAGCAATTCCGCGAGTACTTCTAACTTTTGCTAATAGCAAATTTATGAGGAATGTTTTGCCTGTTCCACCGGGAGCATCTAAAAGAATATTCCTTCCTCATTTGATTCAATTTTGTGTTAATTTGATTGTAAACTGCTTTTTAAACGTCATTCAGTGATCCTTCATTATTTTTAACTGTGTTTTCTAATGATGCTAAGTCGTTACTTGTCTCTTTAAGAAACTCTCTATTTTCAAATTGTTGTTCTTTGCTTGGCTTAGGTAACCCATACTCTGTTAGTAACCGACAACCCAACGCTAATACGGCATATTCTATTACCGAAAGGCATTTGTTAAATAACACATCTGTTATGTGCTCTACATCCACATCTCCTGTCTTTTAATTGCCTTTTAAAATCCTCAGATAGGTATTCTTTGAGTTTCTCCCAAAGGCTTAAAGGGTCTGATACTTGGCAGAACACTAAAATAATCGTAAAAGATCCCGAATCATTTGCGGTGATTGGCAAGTGCTGCCTCTTCCATTGCTGCGAACAAATGCTGATCATCTTCAAGCAAGCCGAGAGCTTTGCACGCTGATTGGAATGTGGAATATACATGATTATCTACAGTTTTAATGCTTCAAACGAAATTGGGCCCCGGATCTCATGAAGAAGCATGCGAAGGTGATAGCATTCTGTATTGTTCGGCTGCACAGTATAAACCCTGCTCAGAACGTGCTCTTTTGACCCTGGCCAGCCTTCAACGTTTGCTCCTCTCTTTCTCCTTTGGAACTTTCTTTTATGCCAAACGTAGTATGCAGGTACTTCTAGGTAGAGCAATGTTTTGCAAAGTTATCCACTTAACACAAATCGAAAAGGATAGGAGTGTGGTTGTTGGAGGACTATTCACTCTTTCACTCAGATTTTCCTCATTAAAATAAACCCTTTGCCCATTTTCCAAATGAACAGCGAGGTGGACTACGAGAAGGAAACGCTCATGAGTGGGAAATTCAAGGATTCGCCATACTGCCTCTGATGAACTTATATATCTTCCACTTATGTAGGTTTTAGCTTCAACCTTCCCATTCTCTAAAGCAAACGATGCCTGGTCTGAACCTTTATTTAGGTATTTACAGACGTATTTTATTGATTTCACCGAATGACAATATTTCACTTAAATAAGTGAGCGTTAAATGTTTTAATAATACTGGATTATATGGGACTATCCAGGGATTATTATGGTTGTGCCTTTGATATGAACAGAGAACCCACCGTCATCTAGTAAAAGTCTCTTGTACTGCGGATAACCGTCTTCACATGTTAGAGTTTCCCTTATGCACTGCCGGATAAATCAAGCGCGAGGCCCGTAGCAAATTTAATCGAGGGGCCTTGATCAGCTATGGGTTCTTAAGTATAAATGGTAAAACCAATTAAATACTCAATACGTTTATTTGCGATCTATTGGTTACAATTTTGTTGGTGTTTCATAGTACAGTAGATTACTATACAGGGTATTTTTGAAACGCTCCGAAAACGAAGACAGATGATAGTACTAAGGATACCTATGATGATGGGTCACAAAGAAATTCGATCGAGGAAAAAAAATCATCTTTTCACAACGTTTTATTAACTTTATTCACGCTCCATCATGTTATTACAGTTATTTGAAACGATATTTCACACAAAAATCATGAAAATACTGAAAAATAAAACAGCAGTGAAACTTTAAAAGAAAATCAATGACAATAGGGTCAATATCCTCGCGGGCATCGAACTCTTTCCTAAATCGGTACGAAACAATACATTAGGTTATACTACTTACTCACTCTACCCTTCCTTTCACACACACGCTGCTTCGTGTCGCCTCGCGCTGTGGAATTTACACATGCTTCAAGGACATTACAATAATTTTAGTTTTTGAGACAGTGCCATGTTGACTATCACGAGCGATAGTTGAATTGTTTTGTTTATTAAATTATTATCGTTATTACTTGTTATTTATTGATTAATGATGTTGTTCTTGTTGTTACGTTTTGTGTTTTTTGTTTGATTTTAATAATGTCTAACGCGTAGGTACGTTTATAGTGCTCGTGAATACGGCAACATGTTAATGTGCCTTGAAGAATCTCATAAGGTCACGGAGGATCAGTAAGCTGTTTCATACCTAATTTTTTTTAAATAACTTAGTACTGAACTGATCTGAATAGGTACATAACTGAATACTAACTTATTCTGGACTATAATTTTTTTTTTATAGTATAGGGTGACAAACGAGCACACAGTCCACCTGATGGTAAGTGGTTGCTGTGACCCATAGACATCTACATCTATCCTCAATAAAGACTCAAAATGCAGATGCGTTGTCACCCGTGAGGACTAAGATGGAATGCCTCTTTTCCAGTAAAGGGTCTCCGGTTCTCTACACTCACCATACGAAACACAGCAGTGTTAAGCTGCTATTTTACGGTGGTATTCTGTGAGAGCGTGGTCCTTCCCGGTCGAGGCCGACCCATTCGTGCACAACTATACTACTAATATAGCTGCAGCATGGCTTTACCACGTAATCAGAATAATAAAAATACCTACACAATGGATAACAAAGCATGACTCTAACCTTGTAAACATTTTATTTAAGTATTTTTTCATTGGCAGAATCGAACCAGTTATTTGGTTTATTTAACCTGTAATTCAATTAAAGTGGCTACGTGGAGACAAGCACAGTGGCAAATTAGTAGGTTAAGTAGATAAGTTAGGTATTTAGACAAGTGTTGTAAATTATTAGGTATTGTGGTACCATCGCTAGTTGCGGGCCGCGCGAATTCGGCGTTCGCGCGTACATTGACCCCTAGTCAGCTGATTGTAATTCAGTAATTCCACTGGTTTTATTTTCAGTATTTTCATGATTTTTTTGCAGAAGATCGTTTCAAATAACTGTAATAACATGATGGAGCGTGAAAAAAGTTAATAAAACGTTGTGAAAAGATGATTTTTTTTTCCTCGGGATCGAATTTTTTTGTGACCCATCATCATAGGTATCCTTAGTACTATCATCTGTCTTCGTTTTCGGGAGCGTTTCAAAAATACCCTGTAGACCTTGTTAGACTCTTACAAGTACAAACAGCCGGAGGTGAGATTGTGCCAGCAATTTAGAATAATTTTGATATGAAACTAGCAATAACTTAATATACAATATTTTATTATATACAATATTAAAAACTATAATAAAAACTAGTAACTTAATTATAATTTCAGTCCTACTCCCCGCGGTATCGTGCCAAGAACGCTGGCTGCGTTTCCCCGCTGAATGGCTATACTTAGCCTTTGAGCGAGAAAATAACCAGCCCTCTTATCACCAACAGCAACGACCATTCCCTCCACCATCCCATGGTCCTACCCGCCTTGCGGCATACGGACCGAATCACGGGAGACGCACACGGTACTTGCTCTGGGCTCTTTCCCACGTGCGTTTGCTTGACTCCCTACAAATCTCTCTGATCCGTCCCTTTTCTCTACATATCACTTCTCCCCCTTCTGGGGCGTGACTCCACAGCAACGACACTTCGCGTTCGCAGCTATCTGGTCGTATTGTTCAGTCGTCATATTGTTTCCTTTTGTGATGCCATGCATGCGCAAATCTCCTAAACTCCTTAAAGTTTGATTCGCAGCATACTAGGTCCCGGAAGTATACTGGTCCTATTTCTGTTCTTAGTAGGCTGTCCAATAATGCGTTCCTTTCTTCGACATACAGATCACAATCCCAGAGAACATGGTCACGACTCTCCAGTGCTGAGCCACAAGGGCATAAACCAGAGTTCCTTAGGTTAAATTTCAAGAGACGCTCGTTGAAGCACCCGTGACCAACCAGAATCTGCGATACTGCATAATCGGGCTCGACCCACCTAAAGATTAGACGCTCTGCGATGTCCGGAAAAACTTGTAAGATCCCCCATCTTGGCTTGAATCCCACCGGTCCTACCAAATGGCAACGACAGCCGCCATCATCTCCTTCTTTTATTCCTGCGCTCCTTGTCGACCAAACCCGTCCCTCCTGATCGACTCGTCCCGCGAAGAACCTCCAGGTCGGCAGGCAATACGCCTGCTAACACCGGTAGCGCTGCGCTGCTCGCCGTCCTGTAAGCTTTCGTGAGAAGAATCAAAGCTGGTCTTTGCGTCCTCATCAGTACGCTTCTGATAACATAAAGGGACGAGCGTTGGTACCATACGGCAGCAGCATATGTCAAAATTGCCACATATGTCCCTGAATACAGGACTCTAAGGGCGTGAAATCTTATGCCCCAGGTCGATGAAGACAATCGCGACATCTTCCCAAAGCAAGCAGCGGCCTTTTCGCCGATATATAACGCATGCTGCACATAGGACCTAGCCTCGTCCAAAACTATTCCAAGGGCTTTTGCCTGTGAAACACTCGTGATCGTAGCACCGTCCATCTTAATAATTGGTCCACGTTTAAACTTGCCCTTGTAGGTCATCGTTTGTGACTTCCCAGCAGAAAACCCTAGTCTGTTGCGAATACCCCACTCGGACACGGCAGCGATCATAGCTGCCGCTTTGCGCTCTATTGCGGAACGAGACGATGCTTCGATCACGATCATCACATCGTCGGCGTAAGCAACGAAGTGTACTCCTTCGGGTTTTGGCAGCTTCAGGAGGTCATCGAGCAGGAGGTTCCACAGGGTCGGTCCCAGCACCGATCCCTGAGGACAACCCATCGTGGAGACCTTCCACACTACCCGGTTTCCAGCAAACAGTCCTACTCGGCGATTTATAAAGTAACTCGTTAAAATACGGTATATATTAGGTGGAACGCCACATTGCTTTGCCTTGAGTAGGACCATTGGCCACCAGGCATTGTCGAAGGCTCCAGATATGTCCAGAAGGATCAGTTGCACGTAGTTCTCGATTGAACCGTTGGCAATTCGGTTGATGGTGCTAAGGGCGGTCACTGTCGATCGCCCACGCGTGAAGCCATGTTGGGCGTCGGAGATACCGCGGTAGAGACATGGGCGCAGGAGATAATCACGCGCTCAGAATTTTCCCAATACGGGCAGCAAGGTTATAGGGCGGTAGGCCTTAGGGTCAGTGAGCGGCCTGTCGCCACCCTTTGGCAGAACCACCAGTTTGCCCATCTTCCACAAATCCGGAAAACGCCCTCGACTATGCACGCCCTGAACATGTGCCAGATCTCGTCACCAGTCACTCGCCATGCCTGTCTAACAATCTTAGCCGTGATCCCGTCAATGCCGGGTGCAGTGTTCGGCAGCTCTCGAATGATGAGTCCAACTTGTTCCTTAGTCGGTGGAGTAGCATCAGTTCCAGATGGAGCACATGCAGCAGCGATCCGCACTTGTCGATGGTATTCAGTGTCGCAGGCTAGATTATCGTCTGGGCATAAGGCATTGACGAGGCCAAGCATGGTGTCTCCGGTCGTCCTAGTATAGCCGTCGGCTAATTCCACTCCATTGAGCACGTTGAGAGGTGGTCGAAATCGCCCACTAGCTGTTCGGTATGCCAGGCCCCACGGGTCAGCGTTACCTGACTCCGCAACGGAACGGAAGAAGGCAAGTTCTGCGTCCTTCATGGCTAGCTTGTAGCGTATCCTCGTTGCTCGTAGGTTATCGTGTAGTGCCTTCTCCCTGTCACCTCCTGCGCGACGTGAGGCCTGCCACTTGCGACGTGCACAATAGACCTCGTTGCGCATACGGTCAAGAGCCGGAGACCACCATTCGTACCCTTCTTTCTCCTTTTTCATACGTGTACCTAATCGCTCTCTCGCGGTGCGTATGAGTATTGCCGAGTACTGCTCGCAAATATCGTTAGCTGGGCGCGTTAGCCTCAGCTGGGACATGCGGGCGTGCAGAGTCGAACAGAATCCTCCCCAGTTCACACCACGTTCACGAAAGTAACATCCACTGTCTGAAACTTCTGTGCCATCATACCTCCGTGAGTCACCGAGGATAACGCCAAACGTTATCAACTGGTGGTCACTCACACTGACACCCTCATGCACCTTCCAGTCGGCAACCCTCACACTACGTGTGGAGATGGTGATATCCACGTTGGATGAGCCGTTTGGACTATGAAAGGTTGGCGGTTGACCCTCCACATTATGTACCAACAAGTTCCGTCCGAGGATGAATCCCTCCATCTGGAGTTTGCGGTATTCCGTGTCAGGGCCGCGACCTACATATTGCCTGCGCTCGCAATGCCACATTGGAGAGTGAGCGTTACTGTCCACACCAATAAGGATTGGGTGACCAGAAAGCTGATCCATCACGTGTGTGAGATGTTGCAGGTGACAAGAAATGTCATGACTGTACTGGCAGTATACCGATACGACGTATATGCTAAGGCTCTGGCAACTGACATGACCTACAACACAGTGTTCGTTACATAAGTCATGTAGAAGCGTGACTATAAATCGTGAACTTACCGGTAATAGACCGGCCTTAGGGTTGGTGCCGCACCCTAGTACTCGAGGATGCTGATGTTGCTCCTGGACTAGTACGAGATCCAACCCCAGTTCTCCGGCTATGACAGGAAGCTCAGTGGTAGCCACCTTAGAGCCTTGCAAATTTAGCTGACCTACGCGAAAGATGATCGTCTTATCCATATTGGGTCATATTGACTGACTGCTGTTCTGCATGCAAGCGTGCAGGACAGCTGAGAGCGGCAGTAACATGGGTGTCAGCGTCTTTCCGCTTAAAGCGCTTGCATGTGGCGCAGCACTGTGTAGCTGACTGACACTCTGCGGCACGATGCCCCGTCTCGCCACATTTGCCGCAGACCATCGCTGCCGCCCTGCAATGCTTCTCCGGATGGCCGTACTGCTGACATTTAGAGCAGCATGTCACCCGTACAAAATCGCAGATTTCAGCCTCGTCCCAACCAATGAAGACGCTGCCGAGGCCGACCAATTTGTCCCGCAGCGCAGATGTGCACTCCATCACTACTGTGGTGCGTGGTCCATCTTTCCGGCCCTTTTTGAAGGCAACTCTGCATGACTCACTAAACTTAGCTTTTGGCCAGTCAGGATCATCGCTCAGATTGATCCTGTACAAATCTTCCAGGAAGTCAGTAGCTGGTGGGTCCGAGCGCAAATTGCGCGCTGCCACCAGTGGTCGCCTACTTTTCGGATCAGAGACCTTCAAGGAGGGCGGAACTGCTGCCTTCAGTTTTTGGGCAGCCTCAACAGTCGCCGTCTGTACCACAATGCCGGAGTTCCCAACTTTCCGCACACTATGAATTTTGATACCCTGTGTGCCAGGCTGAACCGCCTTCTGCAACTCAGTCTTTGTGTCGTCCGACGACTTTATGGATTCATTGTTTGGGTAAACAATGACTGCAGGGCCCTTGGACTGGACACAAAGTGGCGGCTTGCCCTTAGGCAGCTTCAGCCTGGCAGCATAGCTGTCAGCAGTAAAAGTGGAAGAGGCCACACAGGGGAGGGGAGGGGCAGGGAGGTTTTGGGTTTGGGCTACCGAGAGCTCCAGCTGCGCACACTTTAGCTTCCAGGCTGCTACCTCCTGCTCCTTTTCTCCGAGCCTAATCTCTAGCGTTGCCACGTACGCTAGGATGTCTTGGCTGAGGCTGCCGATGGTGGTCTTATCGGCCAAGTTGAGCTTGTTGCTCGCATTGGCGACAGTTGCGATTCCTTTAAGAGCCGCATGTACCCTTTCCATGAGCGCAACCTTGTCTAGCGCTGAAATACCACTGGAGCTGTCGGGATAAGTGGACCGCAAAGGATTTTCAGAAGCTGTGGATGGGTCAGGAATAGGCTTGGGTAATACGCCGCTAACTTGTGGGTTCACCGACTTCTTCTTCTCCGCGACGCGGCGTTTGACGGCCTCCTGCACATCCTCAGGTGAGGTTAATGGCCTTTTCGAAGTCGGGATGGAAGCTGCAGCAGGAGTGCTTAAAAGGACCGGGGGAGTGCTGAACCCTTGCGGGGGGGTGCGACGCAGCGAGGTGCGCGGTGTAAAACTGGCCTCTCGCTGCATCTGCTCCAACTCCTCAAGTTCAGCCTGTTTTCTGGCTAGCTCATCCTCGATGAGCTGCCGTTCTATACCACCCGTATCCTCCTCTTCCATTAAAATTTAATTTAAATACTAATATATAAGAAAAAAAAAATATACAAACGGGAGAAATAAAAGTTTTAATCTGGCAATACAGTGCCAGTGACAGTGACACTGACAGCCGTCAAACGTCAGGTGACAGTTGTCAGACGTCAAACGTCAGATGTCAAACGTCAAACGTCAATTGAATCTGACAACCAAACGTCAATTGAATCTGACAACTACAACCGCGTGCTCACCACGTGCTTACCAAATAACCTTAATTATAAGGTTAAACGAAATTAAATTATATTAAACAATTAATATTATTATGAAATTAAACCTATAAAATGTAAAATAACTAAAAAGAATTACTTAAACTAGAAATACTTAGCTCAGCACAGGGATAATCCTTGTAATATCACGATGCACTGAACAACTATTTCATATAAACCTTTATAAATACACTAAAACAAATATAAATTCAAGGAAAATTTATCACCAACTATGACCACATATGCCACAAACACTATAAAATAGAATCTACGGCCGAGGGTCAACTTGGGACACTTTTAATGAATTTAATAACGCGGAGATCGCACTGACACGTCCGTACGCTAAGGCGGTCGAACGCGAAGTAACAAACAGCAACGACCAGTCGCGGATTGAGTTCCTTTAGGAACTTCACCGCACATGGACCCCACGGACCGATAGTCTCTACAGCAAATGGCACAAATATGTAGCCATCTTTCAGACTCATATTTGCGCCACTTACTCAGTTCAGCTGCCTCTGATGCCGCCCCGGCTCTAAACGAGGTACCTTTGAGATGAGAGGCCAAAGTGTCTACGCAAGTAGCATCCCACACTAGAGCTATAGCTCTCCCAAGGGACCAATGTCATACCGTAGGTCTCCTGCCATCGTCTATTAATATTCCATAAGGCTCTAAAACCGAGGAACAATTATAGAAACAAAAGCCCTTCGGATGATATCATTCAAAGAACCGTGCCGAGCCAAAGAACCAGCACTTTCCTTACATGAGTGTCCGTGGAGCCCAAACTTGTCGACGCTGCTACCACAGGGGCACTGATGGGGTTGACAAATCACCGCTCCTAGTCGGATTCCTACGGCGATGCGCAAGCTTTCCCGTCAAGTAATGTGCAGAGATTACTTGATGGTAAAGCGTGTAACCAGTGACTAGATTCCTTAGTCGAAACAGCTAGATGGCGTGCCTGATCTTGGTCACTATGGAAATTGTAAAACAAATCTCTCTGCGTTCTGTACCAACGGAATATCCCACTGTTTTGTTGGTTAACTTCCAGTGAACATTTTCGCCGGGACAGAGCGTTTGCCATGTCTGCCCTGCCTCCGTAGCAAAGCACAGGTCTACTTTATTATTTAAAATTATGTTACATAAATTACTGACACTATGCGGAAGCAAGGAAAGCAGGCAATGCAACGCTAGAATGATTTCTCACACCAATACCACCGAATTTTGTAGGTAAAGTAGCTTGAATCCAGGCTGTTGTATTTAAAGTTAAGTTTAGAATTTTTTCTATAGCTATTTTAAGATTATTATCAATATCTTTTAAAATATCCGAACATTTCCAGACTGGACACGAGCGGAGTAAGTATGTAAAACTAGGTACAAGTAGACAATATTTTAAAATAGTAAGAGCAATGTGGGGGTTTAATTTATACAATTTATCAACGTGGTTTAAAACTGACTACACAAATAATTGTAAATCTTTTTAGTACATATTTCAAAGTTTATATTTATTACTAAGTATATTATATTTTTAGGAATAGCTTATGTTATATTTTGTCAATAGTCTACTTTAAAATATGTATATATTTTATATTTTTATCCGTTTCTTTTAATTCTTTAAAACTTTTACAAAGTAACTTTACTAGATTTCATGTCAAAATTTAGAAATAATACTATTCGTATCAATTTCTCTAAGCAAATGATATTCTATATTAATCAGAGAGATAATTAAGGCGTTCTCGACTCATAGTTTTCCTTAATTTATTTTTTATACGGTTCAATGTAGAAAATGAACGTTCACCACTTCAGTTATTGATCATGAGAGACAATAAATGCGGACAGCAGTTTGTAGATTGGGGAAACATGATTCTAATTATCCATTATATCTCTATCCATATAGAATTATCCATTAAGAATTTATTATTGAATTTCCAGAGATTCGATTGTCAATCGCATCAGCCACATAAGTTTTGATCAGCTCGGCAAACTGCACTAATTCGCCGTCTATTTTGTCTTCCAAACCATTTGCATAAGCACTAACCATAATTGAAGTTTCTTTCAAAATCTCTTCTGCTGTAATAGATTTTAACTGTCCAAATATTCCAAAAAACACTAGTTACATTTTGCAGTATGCTTTTATGCGTTTATCTAAAGCATCAACAATGACGACAAACACCTCAATTTCAAACTGTTTACCAGGTGTTTCTTTTTTAACAAATTCCTCAAGTAGAATCGCGAAAATGATCGTACTTTGTATTTCGCTTGCGCCGTCTTGAAGTCTGTTGCTAATATTCATGACAACCTGTCAGATTTTTGGCTTTTGCTTCAATATCTGAAAATGTGGATCGCATTGATTGGACATATTCATAAAATAATAAAAGATGTATCCCGTATTAAGGTCTATATTAGATGATTGCAGCGACGTACTAGTCGCTTGCACGCGTTCTAGTAGTCTATTTCACGTAATTGTCATTATTTCCGTTTCATGCATTTCATGCATTGCTTGCTTGATGCAATTGATTTGATAAAATCCTCACGTGATATTTTATTGAAATATGACGTGTGTCTTTTTCCTTAATGGAAATAAGTTTGTCGTATCGGTCCGGAGAAATCGCTGGCGACAGAAAGTTCTACAGTTAGGTCGTGCGAAGCAGAAAATTCCGCGTGAATCGCATATTAGTGGACCGACAGCCATTGAGATGATGAGAATGGAATTTCGTGTTCTGTCGCAGAGTACGATGGTGGAATTCAGCAGGTGGAATTAATCTAAACAATTCCTCTGAGCACTCCCCGTGGTATATGCGGTAGAAGATGCATAGAGATGCAACGTCTCTTTGCAAGGTCAGTGGATCAAGCTCAATCGTTTTACGTGGTGAGCCATGCTGCAGCTATATTAATAGTATAGTTGTAGCACGAATGGGTCGGCTCGACCGGGGAAGGACCACGCTCTCACAGAATACCAGTGTAAAATAGCAGCTTAATGCTGCTGTGTTTCGTATGGTGAGTGTAGAGAACCGGAGACCCTTTTACTGGAAAAGAGGCATTCTATCTTAGTCCTCACGGCTGACAACGCATCTGCATTTAAATTCGCAAACGAAGATAGATGTAGATGTCTATAAACCACAACAACCACTTACCATCAGGTGGACTGTGTGCTCGTTTGTCACCTTAATAAAAAAAAAAGCCAATCGGAAAGAACTTGATTGTCGAAGATTCGGTCCACTTTCCATTAATTACGGTCAAGTGGAAGGAGCTGATACTAGGGTGCCCCGGCCTAGATATGAGAGCTGTGAGTCAGGTAGACAATAAGATCATCAGCTGAGCGACCTCGATGAAAATCGTTGACGGTCACTAATCAGCTGCTGCTCTTCAAGGTACCGCATGAGCTGGCAGTTAATAATGGATTCCATTATTTCGGAGAACAAGGAGTTGAAAGCGACAGGACTGCACCTTTTTTAGGGATTGGGTGCACTAAGGCTGTCTTCCATGAGCTTGGAACGATGGTAAGAGAATCGGAACAGACACGTAAAAACAGGTGCTGAATCGGGAGCACACGTCTTCAACACAATTGGGGCATTCTATCAGGCCCACACGACTTGTTGACGTCCAGGGACAAGCGTGATTTGCGCACCGACCGCTGTATAAATAGCACACCCGGCATTGAGCGCTCACACCGCGGGATGGTCGGCGGTATATTCTCCCCGTTTTTTATATAGGAGAGGGGGCAAACGAGCAAGCGGCTCACCTGATGGTAAGTGACTACCGCCGCCCATGAACAACTGCAACACCAGAAGAATTGCAGAAGCGTTGCCGGCCTTTTAAAAAGGAGTAGGCTCTTTTTTTGAAGGTCCCTAAGTCGTATCGGTCCGGAAAAATCGCAGGTGGTAATCGATTCTACAAAGAAGTTGTGCGAGGAAGAAAACATCTTCTAAATCGCACAGTCGTGGACCGCCAATCAGCCAGATGGTATGGATGGTATCGCGAGTTTTGTCGCGACGTGCGATGGTGAAATTGAGCGGCTGGGATTAGTCCGAACAATTCCTCAGAGCACTTCCCGTGGTAGATGCAATAAAATACGCAAAGAGATGCAACATCTCTACGCAGCGCCAATGAGTCAAGCCGATCGGAAAGAACTCGGTTGTCGACGATTCGAACCGCTCTGCGCTGGATGCGGTCAAGTGGAAGGAGCTGGCACTGGGGAGCCCCTGCCCAGAGATGGGAACAGTATTCCATGTGAGGCTGAACTTGCGCCTTGTAAAGTTACAGGTGGTGTGCCGGCATGAAACACTGTCCCGCTCTGCTGACAACGCCAAGCTTTTTAGAGGCCAATTTGACTTTCTCTTCCAAGTGACCACGAAACTCCACGTCATTCGATATGTCGACGCCGAGGATTCCGATACTGGCCGAGGCAACAAGAGGTAGTGCCTTGAAACTGAAGAGACATGACAAAGGGGTTCTTTTTAGCGGTAAACTTGTGCCTTCTGAGGATTTAACTGGACTAGATTTAGTCGCCCCCAATCCGAGACTCTGTTCAGCAAAGACTCTACTTCAGACACAAGTTTGTTCCGGTACTCGGCGACGTTTTCCCGAGAAATATTGGCACGGCCGGTGTATAGAGCATCACCAGTGCTGTCATCTGAATTTATATGCAGAAGAAACGGCGTTGGTGATAGCATATTGATATTCAGAAGAAACAGTGTTGGTGATAGCACGCAGCCTTGTGGAACATCAGCGTTAATAGGCTTGTAATCGGAGCATGCACCGTCTACTACGACCTTGATGCTCCGATCAGCCAGAAAAATGTTGATCCAATTGCACAATTTCTCGAGAAGCCCATAGGAAGGAAGCTTCGAAAGAAGCGCTTTGTGCCAGACCCGATTGAAGGCCTTCGCTATATACAAACTAACGGCCAATGCCTCCCCCTTGGACTCGATCGCCTGTGCCCATCTATGTGTTAGGTAAACAAGAAGATCACCAGCTGAGCGACCCCGGCGGAAACCGTACTGGCAGTAACTAATCAGCTGGTGCTCCTCTAGGTACCGCATGAGCTGGCAGTTAATAATGGACTCCATTGTTTTCGAGAACAAGGAGTTGATAGCGATAGGCCTGTAGTTGGACGGATCAGAGCGGTTACCTTTTTTAGGGACTTTCGATAACGGGGTTAGTCGGGGAAAGTCGAGTTAAACGCAAAAATATAACCTAAAAGACCGTCTTTCTCTTTCGCGGCGTGGGCTAGCGAGTAATCCTCTTGAGATAGTGATGATGGCTTACAGAAATTTTCTTGGGTAGCCTTAGCGAGGGATCAGAATGCACGAGTTCTCAAAGGAAAACGAACTAGTTTCTCGCCAATTCTCCCTAGTGTTTGCATCCCGAGATGCCGATATATCAGCCCAGGCCTTGTAACACTTCCTGCTTTTTTGCAGCGACGCAATTTTCAGGACCGTCTAAACCAAGGCTGAGATCGCCAAGGATAGGCACTACAGATGACGGGATGAAAACTTCCATCTCCTGAAGCATCACATCGGCGACAGACTCAGCACCGATTTTTTGGGATCATCCAGAGTGAAGCAAATCCGCCACCCGCATCCAATCCCAATTTGCTGACCTATTCCTTCCTAATTTATTTCGAAAACCTGGTGGCCGTCCAGATAAGAGATCAGCAGAAAGTTCAAGAGGGAAAGTGTAAGATCCTCTACATCTGTAATCCGCGTGGGCGAAGTGACCAATTGTGTTAGACCATATCCCAAGGCAAAGTCGTAAACAGATCTTCCTGCATGATGGGTAGTACGATAACCGAGCCATTCGGCGTGTAGGGCGTTGAAACTTGTGCGTTTACTGTATGAAATTCTGTTTTATTTTTGCCAACGAAATAATTGGTTACTGACTGATTGACGTGGATTGTCTTAGTCAAAAAAGATGTAACGTTTCACGTTTTTGTGACATCAAGTAAATTCAATATATCACGTCTTAATAAGTTTCACTCAAAAAAAATACGCTTTGGCGGTGATGGGTGGGTTTGGATTCGCGGGGCTCCCTTTTGCGCGGGGCCCGTAGCATTCTACTCTTGCTACGTGATTAATCCGGCGCTGCCCTTATGAGAGCCCTGGGATCCGGTATTTCAGCACAAATTATATTGTCGATTTAATCCGGAGTAATACGTTTGTGAAGCCATAAAAGAATATGAATATGTGGAACACCTCTCTTTTGCCATTCCGTTGAGTACATATAGCATCGCACTTCACCAAATATTTTGCCGTTTGTCAATAAGTTCATGATCTTTTTTACCTTTAGTCGAAACACCCTAAAAATTATATCGTGTCTATCATGAGATTGTTGTCCTTGAAGCAATTGCTCTTTTACCTCGTCCCAGCGTGGATTGCATGTGAAAAAGATAAAAAGATCAGGCCGGCCGTATATCCTAACATAGGTCATAGCGTCCTGTGTTCTTTCGTGCATATACCTAGGTCCCCTCGTAAAAGATGATTGAAGGACAACCATTTGTCCTAGCTGGTTGGCTTCTGCGTCTTGTCGTCCAATAGCATCTTTTAAATGGATGTAACTATCAGCACGTAATTTGGCTTGATTATTTTTGATATAATTTAATCTCTCTGTTTCTATTTTGGCGTATTCATCCACCAAATATTGACTAAAAAGGGCGCGATAGTTGACTAAGTAGTTATCTTCTCCTTCTTTAATCATTATTCTATACGAATAGAAACTTGCAGAAGGGACATTTTTATAAACGGCACTTTAGTTGTGGGGTCGCGTTGTGATATGTTGATTGAATACCCATCATCCCCCCAGCAAAACATTAATGGATACTGTAGCGCATCATATGCTCGATGTATCTCACTAATACGCTGAAGTGAATTA
Organism: Parnassius orleans; assembly: GCA_029286625.1. Taxonomy (NCBI): domain Eukaryota; kingdom Metazoa; phylum Arthropoda; class Insecta; order Lepidoptera; family Papilionidae; genus Parnassius; species Parnassius orleans. Next base: position 47,990 of record JAGSMP010000374.1, read on the forward strand.
CTTCGGCTCTCGAGGATGATGTCCCTTCGATCAAATTGTTGATCCACTAACACTAAAGCCACTTCATTTGTAGTTCGTGCATTGTACCTACCTCTATGTTCTTCTGGTGGTTTTTTATCAGCATGTATGACAACTTTGTATGACTCTGAAAGAGGGGCTTTATCAATGGCATTTTTCAGATCTTTTATATAAGGGTTCACTTGATGCAGCATATTCTGCAATCGTTTGATTAAATTTGTCTTTAAGTTAGGAAATTTAGAACATCGAATCTTTGCTTCTCGATCATCTTCACCTACAAATATATTTGAAGGTACTGAGCGTCATGTTCAGCTTCTGGTAATATACTTCCAATTAAATGGTAGACCTGGCCTTGTACTTTCAAAGTCGGTGGAAAACCATCTGCTGTTACCTGTTTACCACCAAAGGAAGTCATCTGATAACAGGCATTATATTTACAAATATTACCCATAAAATGGTCATGATCTGGGTGTGGATCATTAATCAAACTAAAGAGTGGTTCAGGCAGAGCCACGCGGCAGCTTTTGCTGTCGCATGGATGGGCCGGCTCAAACCGGGGTGGTACCACGACCTCACAGAATACCAGCGTGAAGTAGAGGTTTACTTCTGCATTTCGCCTGGTAAGTGCAGGTGGCCAGAGGCCCAATCCCCCCCCCCTAATCAACATGGTAGTGGAATTAAACAGAAGACTACCCCAGGAGGGTAACAGCATCCCTGAAGAATCCCTCGCTGAGAATCCACGCCCATGCTACCCTACTTTTTTTGAGCGTGGGTGCTCAGGCTGCCCCGCGTATTATTGGGGGGGCGAAATTCCGCTGAAGACGAAACCTGCTCGGGGCAAGCGGAGGCAAAGGCAACCCCTGCTACGCTTTCCGTGGATTTCTGCAATATCAGGGACTTCATTCAAACCTTAACGCCGTCCACTACCATCTGGAGACGGCAAAGCCGGCCTTGCTCTTTATAACCGAGACGCAGGTGTCCTCTCCGGCTGATACTTCGTATCTCTCCTACCCGGGGTACAAATTGGAACACTCCTTTGTGCCCCGGGCTGGAGTTTGCGTGTACATCAGAGAGGACATCTGTTTTCGAAGCCCATCTGCAGTCTTGAAGGTCATCCTATGGCTGTGCGTAGACAGCGACGACCATCCCCGCGTCTACGGGTGCCTCTATAGGTCCCATAGCGGTAATGCCAACACAGACCGACTCATCGACCACGTCCAAATGGCTGCAGACTCCGTGCTACAACAGGTCCCTTCCGCAGAGATCGTGATGCTCGGTGATTTTAACGCCCACCACGCTGAATGGCTTGGTTCCCGTTTAACCGATCATGCGGGTAGATCTGTTTATGACTTTGCCTTGACATATGGTCTGACACAACTGGTTACTTCGCCTACTCGGATCCCAGATGTGGAGAACCATGTACCTTCCCTGTTGGACCTTCTGCTGACCTCTCATCCGGACAGATATCAGGTCTCCGTCGATGCCCCTCTTGACTCTTCGGACCATTGTCTGATCCGGAGTACGGTGCCACTCACGCTCCCATCGCAGTTGCGATCTGCAGCTCGCCGCCGTATTTGGCACTATAGGTCAGCCGATTGGAATGGGATGCGGTCTTTTTTTGCATCCTACCCTTGGAGGCGGGTTCGCTTCTCGCCGGATGATCCCAACGTTGTTGCTGATTCTGTCGCTGATGTGGTACTTCAGGGAATGGAATTATTTATTCCATCATCTGTGGTGCCTATCGGAGGCAGAACTCAGCCATGGTTTGGTCGCTCCTGTAAAATTGCATTACGCTATAAGCAGGAGTGCTACTGGGCCTGGGCTGACGCATCAACGTCCCGGGATGTAAGCACCAGCGCTCTTAAAAAGAAGTATAATTCCGCCTCAGGTCCTTCAAAGTGTCATTGCCAAGGCAAAGTCAGAGCACATCGACAGAATTGGCGAAAACTAGTTCGCCTCCTTCGGGAACACGTGCATTCAGGTCTCTCGCCAAGGCTGTCCAAGGAACTTCTGTCAGTCATCTCTGCCATCTCTGCACAGGGTGGACGACTCATTGGCCCATGACGCAAAGGAGAAAGCCGATCTGCTAGGCTCTCTTTTGCTTCCAACTCGACTCGTGATGGAGTGCTGTTTACACAGCCCTCGGTGCGTAAAGCACTACTCTCCTGGACGTCAACAAGTCGAGTGGGCCTGATGGGTCCCACCTATTGTGCTGAAGACGTGTGCTCCGGAGTTGGCACCGGTTTCAACGCGTCTTTTCCGGTACTCCTACTCCTTAGCGTAGTCCCGAACTCATAGAAGACAGCTTTGGTGCACCGATCCCTAAAAGGCGACCGCTCAGATCCGTCCAACTACAGGCCTATCGCTATCACCTCCTTGTTCTCCAAAGTAATGGAATCTGTTATCAACTGCCAGCTCATGCGGTACCTTGAGGATCACCAGCTGATTAGTGACCGCCAGTACGGTTTCCGTCGAGGTCGCTCAACTGGTGATCTTCTGGTTACCTAACTCATAGATGGGCGGGCAGTGGAGTCAAGGAGAGGCGTTGGCAGTTGGTTTGGACGTAGCGAAGGCCTTCGATCGGGTTTGGCACAAAGCGCTTCTTTCGAAGCTCCTTCCTATGGGCTTCCGAAATTGTGCTTTTGGATCACCAGTTTTCTTGCAGATCAGAGCATCAAGGTCGTAGTAGACGGTGCATGCTCCGATTACAAGCCCATTAACGCTGGTGTTCCACAAGGCTGCGTGCTATCACCAACGCTGTTTCTTCTGCATATCAATGATATGTTGCAAACCGGTAACATTCATTGCTATGCAGACGACAGCACTGGTGATGCTTTATACACCGGCCGTGCCAATATTTCTCGGGAAAACCTCGCCGAGTACCGGAACAAACTTGTGTCTGAAGTCGAGTCTTTGCTGAACAGGGCGACTAAATCTAGTTCAGTTTAATCCTCAGAAGACACAAGTTTGCGCGTTTACCGCTAAAAAGAACCCCTTTGTCGTAACTCCTCAGTTTCAAGGCACTCCCCTTGTTGCCTCAGCCAGTATCGGAATCCTCGGTGTCGACATATCGAGTGATGTGCAGTTTCGTGGTCACTTGGAAGAGAAGGCCAAATTGGCCTCTAAAAAGCTTGGCGTGCTCAGCAGAGCGGGACAGTATTTCATGCCGGCACACCGCTTGCAACTTTACAAGGCGCAGGTTCGGCCCCACATGGAATACTGTTCCCATCTCTGGGCAGGGCTCCCCAGTGCCAGCTCCTTCCACTTGACCGCATCCAGCGCAGAGCGGCTCGAATCGTCGACGACCGAGTTCTTTCTGATCGGCTGGACTCACTGGCACTGCGTAGAGATGTTGCATCTCTTTGCGTATTTTATCGCATCTTTCACGGGGAGTGCTCTGAGGAATTGTTCGGATTAATTCCAGCCGCTCAATTTCACCATCGCACATCGCGACAGAACTCGAGATACCATCCATACCATCTAGATGATTGGCGGTCCACCACTGTGCGATTTAGAAGAAGTTTTCTTCCTCGCACAAGTTCCTTGTGGAATAGTTTACCACTAGCGATTTTTCCGGACCGATACGACTTAGGGACCTTCAAGAAAAGAGCCTACTCCTTCTTAATAGGCCAGCAACGCATCTGCAATTCCCCTGATGTTGCAGTCGTTATTGGGCGGCGGTAGTCACTTACCATCAGATGAGCCGCATACTCGTTTGCCCCCTCTAATATAAAAAAGGCAGTTGTTTCAACCGATCAAGTTGCACTTTTCCAGCACTGCAACACATCCAGGTATCTCATCCTTCCATTTCAGCGCATTGCACCACTGACACTTGTATGTACCCAAGGCTACAGTGCTGTCAGTTCTATAAGCAATATCAGGGTCATAATCCATAGCGGAATGGACCTTGTTTTTCCATAAACGCAGTGAAATGTTTTCCTCATACCGTGACTGAATTGCTCTATGCACTTGTGGATTTGCAGTTTGGTAATTTGCAACAGCTTGCCTGTGTACATCGGGATTTTTTTTCTGATAAGCGGACACAGCTTTAAGATTTGAATCTGGCTTGAATATCTTTCTTTTGCACTTTTTAATTTACTTTTTCTTGTGTGATTAGTAAATCTCGACCTTCGTTTATTTTTCTTTTTTTTTCATATATTAATGTCGACGATACAGATTGATCTGTTCCGCTGGTTGGAGATGATATTTCACTGTCACAAAAGATGTAACAGTTAAATGGTCAAGCTCTGAAAAAGGATCACGCTTTTCGACAGGTACCTCCATGCAACGCTATGTAATTTTCTTCGCAACAATAGGCAGATAGGCGTCAAAATGTCCATTAGATAAATCATGGTTAAATCGTAATCGCCTAACTGGACAGATATCTGTTCCGGACTCTGTGCAAAGCAGACCGTTTCGATATACTTCAAACCGAAACGGAAATATTAATTCTGCAACTACCAATTCACAAAGTCCACCGCAAGTTTCATTTTTTAACATATCGGCTAAATATTAATTTGCTGTTGAATAATTATCGCCATTTCTGTCGTGGGCCATAACTGAAAACCTAGGCCAATCATTTAACACGAATCTAAGAATTTGTGAACGCACCACCATCGCATTTTCTTGGGTTCCGTACATTAAAAATGAAACAGCACGAAACAAACAGGCGCCATCACCTATAATGGGGCGACAGTATGTTCTTCCAATTTTCCTTTAATATTAAGAATTTCTGTAGTCATTTTTTCAGAGAGAAAAAATACTTCTATCAACAATACCTTATCACAAAGCAAATCGAATTCCAATTTTGAATAGTGGTTGTAAGAAAGACAAAATCAAGCAACTAATCCGAAACACGAAGCAAATCTTAAACCGTAAGCAAGCAAACAAAGTCGAAGTCTAGTCAAATATTCGTTAACAGTGAATAGGTACCCTATGTGGTACAGGTTGAAGCGCTCATTCAACATTCACATTATATTAGTGCGAAAAAATACAACGTCACCGCGTTCTTAAACGATACCAACGCGATCTATTGGTAGGGATTGGAACTTGAAGATCAATACAAAATAGGTAGGTACCTAAGTATTTCTTTTGGTTTTGCCATTTTATTAATTTGTAAGAAAATATATTTGGTTTGGTTGTTTATTTTCATTGTTTTTTAATTTTTAAATTAGTATTATTTTGTTCAGGTGTGATTTTATGCAAATTTTTTGTACAAATCTTCTTGTCTATTTTGTTTTATGTTGTTGTACAATAAAAGTATATTCTATTTTATTCTAATAAATTAAGTTTAAAATATTTATCAATATCATTTACGTTATTTACGACCCAAAAACCTTAAAAATGACACCCAAGTCACCCCACCGATGATGATATTTACATACAAACATACATCCATCCATCCTTCCATCCATGTTGGTTTCAAACCATAATCGATGCCATTTTCGTAATTAACGTCCCAAAAAACCGTGTGTTTAAATGTAGAAATGGTATCAAAATATAAATATTGTGATGAATCACAATTTTTTATGACATGATATTACGTAACAATGCAGGAAATTCAAAAGATATTATGCTCATATTTGCAACTTGTTGAATACAGTCATATTCTTGTTTTCTACCGACTTCAAAAAGAAGGAACTACTCAATTCAACTGTATGTTTTTTTTATGTGTGTTACCTCATTACTTTTTTCTTGGTGAACCGATTTCGATGATTCTTTTTTTATTTGAAAGCTGGTATTTTTCTTGTGGTTTTATATAAATTTGATCAAGGTCTGACCAATAGTTTTTGAGTTATTCTTAATAGTTTATATTGAAGTCAGTTGTACAAAATTTTTAATTTTTAAATATTTTTAGAAGAGAAGCAAGGTAACATGTGGCTTAACTGATGGTAAGTGACCACCGCCGCCAAAAATTTTACTTTATCACCTTTCTGTGTTTGTATTCAAAGCAATTAAAAATTATATTCCTTATATATATATATATATATCGATGGTCTAGAAGACAAACGTATCAATTACAGATATTGTAATTTTGCAGGAGAGCAGTTTAAATAAATTTTAAAGTTTGGCCCGATAGTATGTAAAGCTGAGCAGTGTAACATAACTTATACTTCTGTTATTACTTGGGGTATTTATCTGTTATACAATTAATTTTAAAGAATGGTTCTCAACTATTAAAAGTACTGGGAAATACTCAGTATTATGAAAAATTTCATTCACTTAATACTTTGATCATTATTTTGTTATTCAGTAGTTTACTTAGTGTATTTGTGTATATAATGAGTATTAAATAAATATATTTATTTTTATAACATTCCACATAAGTAATCATGTTAATTTGATACCAATTTTAGGTATTAAATGTCAATTGCCTATCATTATAAAACACTAAAAGTTTGTGTGAATTTCAATACTCATAGATAAAGTGGCTTAAAGTTACTTAATACATTTTGTCATTTCTATACAGGTTCGGTTTAGACCGTAAGAAGCGTAGCGGCGTAGAGGCGTAGCAGCATTGCGGCGTAGAAGCGTAGCACCGTAGAGGCGTAGAAGAGTAGCAGTGTAGCGGCGTTGTATCTTAGCGGCGTAGCGTCGTACAGAGTACACTATAGCAGTAAAGTATATTGTGTCTATCATACGTGCTAAACTCCTCGCCCCGCTGTTCGTTTATCACTTAGATTCTTACAACATGTTATTAAATTAATATAATTTTAAAATATATTACCAGTTTGATGAAACTTATTTTGCTGATTTCATCGCGTTTAATTTAACTTACGTATTTTTGCTTGTTTAATTACAAAAGATTTTGGGTGAATTTTGGTTTTGAGTGAACGGATTCAGAAATTAAAATATGCAAAATAAGTTAAATTTAACGCGATAAAAGCCGTAAAATTAATTACCTTCAATGTTAAATATTTGTGTGAATAAAAGAAATCATTATATATTACCACTGTATAAATAAAAATAATAATAATATATAAAATATAAAAATAGAAAACTGAAAATGAGCGTGACATAAACCAGTCGAATATTCATTCTGTGTGACATGTTTTAAATGTGATAGTAAAAAATCGTTACAGGCCCGTCGCTCACAGTCCGCATATCGCTTAGTGGCAGGCAAAATGAGGCAACTGCGGTCTACATCATCTCACATTTTTATAAACTGTTATTTATCGGTGCATAATTTCCTTTAATATAAATGCATGACTCGATATTATATTACAGAATGACATGAATATAACTAAATATAAATATAAATAAATGCATTAGTTATATTTATATCTACTGGTCACTAAAATAGAAGTGTTTTTTTTTATAAATAAGAAATAAAGAACATATTTATATGTGGAAGTATAAAGAGACAAACATAAAAAGCAAACCTAAATGAAGTCTTAATTTTTTAATTTAAAATCTTAAATGTAACACTATAAAGTTAGGGTACATAAGCCGGACTTAATTCCATGTTAAAGATCTTAAAAATTAATTTGCTTATATCCGCGTAATAAAATAAAATGATGTGTCTTACATAGTTCGAAGAGCACCTCCCGCCTTCCCTCATATCGTGCATTATCCTTGCCACCACAAACCCAGCACCACTAAACTAAGAAAAACACACCACCGGCGATAATACGACACGTGTTTCACCTCTACACGAGGCATCCTCAGTTGAAGTAGACTCTGCGGTGGCTTTTTTTCTATCTTCATAACTGCATTTCTTGTGACTTCATCCGAAATTGTGATGGTATTCATTAAAAAAATAGACTACATGCTCTGACGCGTTTATAATTTTACGTCAAATAATGCTCATTGTTAATATTATTATAATATTACTTGAGCTACCAACAAGGATTTAATGATAATTCAGCACAATTTATGTCATATGGTTGTTGTTGAATTGCCCCTGCATTTATTAATCACCCGTCACCACTAGTTCTCATAAACATGGCTTTTTGAAACCAAGTTTTTTTACGCGAATTACAATAGAGTAAAATATCAGAAATCGTCACATAATAAAAAGTGTTATGCTTAAAGGGAGGGAAAGGTTGCCTGGCCCCTCCAGGCAACCTTTCCCTCCCTTTATATTTCTCCCTGTCTCTTTCTAGTATATACCGGGTTGTATGTATGTATGTGTTCTTGCGAGTATCCAAATTTGAGCAGCAAACGTTGTGCGCAGTTAGCTGTTAACCTTAATTCTTAACACGTGAAAATATTATTTAAACTTATTTTTTGGTATTGTTTTAGTTCACACGGGATTTATATTGTGTCAATATTGCAATTTTGACTAAGATGGAATGCTTCTTATCCAGTGAAAAGGGTCTCCGGTTGTCTACACTCACCTTATGAAAACACAACAGCTTTAAAGAGCTATTTTACGCTGGTATTTTATGAAAGCGTGGTCCTTCCTCAGTCCAGCCGGCTCATTCGTATTACAACAATAATATAGCTGCGGTATGGCTCTACCACGTATAAATGGCTTTTTTATCTTCAATGATGCTGTAAAAAGACTATTATACTGTAACTAGTATTATCTATAGTGATTGCTGCTATGGCTATATTCATTGTGTGTGAATGTGAATCCTGAGGAGATGATTATCAACGTTGAATATTTATTTATCTATACTGAGCGGCTTAGAACCCATACCGTATGGTAGGATATTAATATGATCTTTGAATGACTGAGGTTCTACAGCAGAATGTCTAGGTTAAGGTGAAATATCAGTCTACTTCCACTGCAAGCCTGCACGGCTGTGTAGTGAAATGAAAATTAAAGGTAATGAAATTTAAAAATAACAGGTGTTATAAAACAGATCAAGTAAAAATTATTATACGCAAAAATGAAATGGAACAATAAGTAATACGAAAATCACCAACGCATTAAATACAAATCTAACTTAACATAAAATACGGTTATTTTGTTCAAAAATAAAATAACCTCCTCATGAATACATACGATACATTCAAAACAGTCACATTTCTAAAACAGCCATTTAGCATTAAATAAATAACACTTTGTTGTATAATAAAGTGTGATTTTATTTACTTGTTTTTTTTTTAAATGAAAAACGGCCACTTTCCCAAATGTTGGACCTTCGCTTACAATAATTTTTAATTGTGACCCTCTATCGCATGACTATTTGCGTTTAAAATAAACGTCAGATTGCAACTGAATGAATTGCCGTTTTGCACCAAAGTTAGTCAGCAAAATACACAAAGGAAAAAAGGGCGGTCATGTGTGGTTTGTAATTTAAGCTAAGATAATGAGTGTCTTTTTGCACCATAAAATATCATTGATTTAGGTCATATATTGCAAAAAAACGATTTTGATATTTTTTGTTTGTGGCTCTTTTGTATTTAATGAGCGAATTATTGTCAGGTAGGAAGCATCTTACGTATATAAGGGGTAAATATATTTAAAATTTAAATTAAACACATTTTGGTATACAAATATATATATGTGTGTGTGTGTGTGTGTGTGTGGTACGTACAAACCCAGCATATATCATATTTAAGTATACATACATATAATTATTCATAATCATAATCATTGTTATAGCCCATCACAATTTCGACAAATATATTAATTATATTTTTTTTTCAGATTGGACTCGCTTAATAATCAAAATCTAAATAAAGGGAAGAAATAAACAAGTAGGTTTATATGTACACACGTGTCAAAGAGGATGAGATGTTTCTTTTTTTTTTAAACTAAAGTGACAACGAGTTTACAGTACTCTTGATGGTAAGTGGTTACTGCAGTCCATTCACCTCTTCATTGTAGTCATGGACTAAGATGGAATGTCTGACAAACTGTAATTATACTGGCTGTCTATACACTTCAGACCGGATCATGGCAGTACTATTTGACGGCAGAGGGTGGTACCCATCCAGACGAACTCCTAGCCAAAAAGGAATCCTACGACATAGCAAAATTATTTTAACAAAATGTTCAATAAAGATTTATTTTAATTACAATTAATAGAATCAGGCGTTACTTTGCGGAAATCATTATTTTTATTATTAAAAAATTACTTTGTCTTTATCCGCTCAATGAAATAAAATTATGTGTGTTACCTAGTTTGAAAAACAACTCCCGTCCATCCTCAATCGCATGCACTATCCCCGTCACCACTAGTATGGAGTAGTGGTGCTAGGATTGGTTGCTGGGTGCTCTTCAAACTAGGTAAGACACATCGTATCGTATCATCGTATTAGCGTAAATATAAAAAATTATTATGAATCAGAAAATAGTTTAATTAAATATAGAATCCTTATTATTAAAATAAGCTTCTATAAGGTATGAATCATGTAAGCTCTTATTTAAGGAGCTTAACATCCTAACTTTACGAGAAATTTATATATTTGAAACAGGTGTTCATGTAAAAAGGTATTTACATATATACAAGAAAGCGTCCGATGTATATTTGCGTAACACTAGAAAATCTGATACACTAACTTTAGACCGAATAGTGAAAAACTGCATTTTATCAAAAGGGCTGTTACGCGATGAGTATAAAGATATTTTACCGGTAAATGTTAAAGAAGAGATAGAAATTGGTAAATTTAAAACCGAACTCAAAAGCTGGCTATTATTAAAGTGTATTTATGATGTAAAAGACTTCTTAAATGAATAGAATATCGTTACCTAAACTTGACATAGCCATGCTTTAAACATTTATATTTATTCAATGTTCTTTAGATTAAATACTCCTTTGACATTCAAATTTTTATATATATATTTTTTAATTGATTTGCCTGGTTATAAAATAATAGTGATTGACACGACAATTTTAATTTTAATTTCTTTAATTTAATTTAATTCCTTAATAAGTACATAAATTTATTGACTTGCTTACTTATGAAAATAAGGATTTAATATATTATGTTAAATAATTTTCGCATGCCAGATGTGGTAAACAAGTTCACATGTACATGTGAACTTGTACAATTATTTGTCATCCTTAATGTACCATGTTTAGCGAACAAATGATATTATTATTATTATGGGGTATCTATATAGTTTTCTCATCTGGTTGGGCTGTATAAATATATAATTGTAAATGAAAATGATAAAATACATACATATCAATAAAATAAATACATAAAATATACATAAATAAATAAAAACCCAACCAGATGGAAGCCCTCGGCAGGGGAGACCAAACAGCCGAGGGTTAGGGGGAAAGGGAAAGAAATCGGCGGACGATGTGGGCGGTATCAAGGAGCACCGGCTTCTGCATTTGAGCACGGAGCGGTCCGTCACGGAGTCCCAGTCGCCTCAGATGACAAAAGAGGCTGACTGGGATTAACCCGTTCAAAGAAACGACTACAGGTATAACTTCGGTCAGCAGTCCACCCCACATGTCGGTCACCTCGTGATCCAGGTCCAGATATTTTGTTCGTTTATCTGTTTCAGTTTTCACGAGGTTCTCGTCATACGGAATGGTAATGTCGACCAAAATATCCTTGACATTGCCCGGTCCATCGCAAAATATCAGGCTTATTCGAAAGAATAATCCCGTCTGTGATGATCATCAAACGCCATCCTGACGGTGCGCATAATTCTTGGCCTGTTATTGTCCGACCTGAAGCTTATCAGTCTCCCAATGAAGGCTCTTGCCTTTGCGATACGGTCTTCAATTCTTTTTCTCCAGGCTGGGATGGCGCTACTTTGTGTTGTAGCACGTCCAGTCGTAGGGAGCTTTGCGCCAATAATACGGCATACTACCAGTGCGGCGCCAAAAAGAGTTGAGTCCGTATCGCAAAGGTCCCGTCTGGTTTCCAAATAAGTCATCAACATTGGGCTTAGAGCCCTCACTACAGCCCGATTCCGCCTGCTTAGGGGTATGCGGGGAAGTTGCAGTTGATTTTTGAGAGGCGTACTGCGCGTATCCCTAATCGCCTCTTCCAATATGCTCCTCATTTGCTCTTGTTCCTGGGCGACTATTCCATCGTCGCCTGAGTCAACCACAAGGAGATCTACGGCGGCATCTACTGTGCGGGTTGCTCTGCAACTCGTAGAGCCGCATCTCCTGTCGTAGTATTTTCATTCAACGAGGCAATAGCCTCACGTCGTAGCCGTTCGAGTTCGGCGTCAGCAAATAGTTTTGAGCGTATGATGTACCGAACTCGGTCTGCCAGGTTTTGCTCGGTGACGGTAATACACGGCTCCAGCTCGGCAAAAAAAAATTATTATTATTATTATGTGTTTCTGGGTGCTCTACAAACTACTCTACACATCATTTCGTTTAATTGAGTGGATATGGGCAAAGTAATTTTTACCAACTTTAACATTATAATTACTGCATGCATTGAACGTTAAATATGTAATAGTGGAATTATCGCAGAATATTTCATGAGCTTGTTTGTCAATAACAATTTAATTATTGTCTGTTTGAATTTGCGACGGCCTGTTTGTAAATTAAGTTTGGTGCTACCATTATTAATTGGATTGGACATGCAAACACAAATTATGTAAAATGTTTAAATATGTTTTAATAATGTTGATATTTATTGTTGTAACTAATTAAAATTTATAAATAATTTATTTATAATTTTAACTGACATATATTGAATTTTAAATGATGAAAGGTTAGTTATAAGCAACTTATTTTGAAACTAATTATTAGGTTTTTAATATAAATACCTTAGAATATTAAAACAAAAGATGCAATCAGTGCGTGTTGCTAATTTTTAGAATCGTGAAGTAGTTTTTCGAAAGAACAAAGTCAAAATCACTTAGTGGACAATGGAGAAAAAAGATCTATGCACAGAGTTTTTTGCAATGTAAAATCTAATGATATCCGCAGAAGAATAAAAATGACTATCATTAGAATGTACTCGTGGTATGACAGCCATATAGTTCGAAGAACTGACAATAGGGGAGAAAGTAAAGTAACAGGCTAGAACTTGTAGTGCAGTTTTGAACGACATAAACATGCTGCACCGTGTATTGTGATAATCTACAGTTGAAGCCTATGATCAGCACTGGTTTCGTGATCGGCTGAAATGAAAAGGATTAAAACTACTTATATGCAGTATCTTTAACAAACGTGGTAACACAGGGTATAAGGGATCCTTTGAAACCCGAGTTCAATCATCCTAACACCAATGAAATTTATTTTACAATTTTTAGTACACGCGTAGTTCATAAGATGCGTAAGATAATATTGTGATAAGAAAAGCTGCGTAGTAATAATAATAAAACATATTTCGAGGACATTAAAAATGACTTTTTTCTCTTTGTGTGCCTAGTTAAGTAAGTCCATAGACAGGTCTGGATATACAGGGTTATTTTTCAAAGAGTAGTCAAATATTAAACTTAAATTCAAATATACAAATAATGACATACCGTTATTGTAGTTTTAGAAAATACATGTAAATAAGGCTTCTAATTTTATTTGAAATTATTCCAAATTGAATGTGATTTATGGGCAACAACTACGCATACGCGCGCTGCTCTGTGTGCGATTCAATTCACAACGTTTTTGCCAACGATCGAAGCGTAGTAACATAGTAGGCGTTAGATATTTATGAATGACAATCAGTTAAAATAATGCATTACCACACATTTTGAATATAAAAGATAAAGGGGACAGGATGTTTGAGATTTTTTTAATTAATTTTTCTTCACCATTTGCCTATATTACTTATTTGAACCTTCCTGCAAATTTGGCTAGTTATTGCAAAATAACCCTGTGTACAGTAAAATAAATTAGCGTCTCTTACAAAAAAAGATGACTCAACAAATTGTCATCTGGGTGGAAATATAAATTATATTTATCAATTTATAATGGTTTAAAATGATAATGTGTACTAAATAAAAGGAACTTCTGTAAGTGGAGATCTTATATTAAATGTGCTGAACATTGGTTTCTTCCAAACTATTCTGGCATCTCCATTATCCAAAGAAGTCAAAATGGTTTATAAGCTGGCTTATTATATAGAAAAGAGGGTGTACGAAACATCTTTGTATATAAAAATTAAGTAAATGATAATACTGGCATAACCATTATGTTTACAAGTCCTTTATAAATATAAGATTTAAAAAAATCTTATTCTTATTTTAAAATTTATCGTAGACCTTACTTTTTTACAATAACTTTAACAACAATAAAATCGTGTTAAATATATTTAAGCGCTTGTGTTCTTGAATTAGCTATACAATGAGAGTTCTTTTGCACGCCTCATAACGCAAAGCGTTATTAGGTAGTACGTTACTCTCGATACGTCAAGGTTAAGCAATTTTGTGTTCTTAAAATGCCTCTATCATAACCATATTGCACTTATACGATAATATGAGTAGGCGTATGTCCAGAAAATACTCCAATTAATCCATCTTCATTTTCTAAAAAATAATTTTATATTGCTACTTTGAAAAAATTTTACGTGGACGTCACGATAACTCCCGTGGTAAATGACGTATCGAGACCGGGTTTTTTTATTAGCTTCAGAACTACATACATCAACTGGTTCCCTATTTCATTTTAGTAGCCTAGTACGCGTAGTTTGTTAATAAAATGATTTTCAACTTTTATAAGTTTTATTGCTATTAAAAATTTAAAGGCGCTGCCATATTTTTAGCCTTTGATAGACAAAGGACAAATGTACCATACGGCCTATATCGATTTTATACTTTGTGTAATTGATTTATTTTGGTAAACATTTTTTTTCCCAGTAGATGACACTACTTGTTAAAATAATAGAGCGCTAAATTTAAAACACGTAAATAATATATTTAAATATCAGGAATACAATATATTATTTTCATCAAAATTAAATGAAACGCTAATGAGGCGTTTCATAAACCGACCTTTAAATAAAGGAACAAAATTGTGAGTTATACACAAAGAACATGAATAATTAAGTCTGTACATTTCGTGAAAACTTTAGGAATGGTATATAATGGGAGTAATTTATACATACATACATACATAAACACTCGTGCCTATCACCCCGTGGGGTAGGCAGAGACTACGGACTGTCATTTGGCACCCTGACACACCTGTCTCGCCTCCTTTCCATCCATATTACTACGCATGCATGTTCATCGGTTAAGGGTACTCTTAATTTGGCCCATCTTTAATAAATTGACAATTTGGTCGATAAAAATTGGCCGTTAATTTACTACTATACCGTTACAGTTATAATTTATCATCTTTTTAATCAATGCAATAATTTTGATAAGATTTCACTATGAAATAAAGGCTTTCGCATTCTGCAAAACTTAACAATCGACTGAATTAATTTATTAATCACAACAAATATAACGTGTCATTTGGCGAATTTGAAATCCAATTAGGATTTAAATCTTTGATATGGAGTGAAACAAGGGTAATATTATATGACACAAGCAAAGCTTGTGACAAACAAGACTAGCATTCCTTACGATATAATGAGCTAGCCGAGACTAATATGAAACGTGTAATTAAGCGATTTGTGATATGTGACAGGACGCAAGAGTAGTTTGTCACTCAAGCCAGCGTATAAATCATAGTTTATTGTACAATTTTATGTACAGTCAGATCTGGCAACTTTACCAATGGATGTTAACTTTGCCATCAGGGGTGTACTGGTACAAAATTACAATTAACACGCAAAACTTAACGCTTTTCGAGATAAGCCATGTTTTGGATGAAAATGCAATAACTTTCGATATGGCAATATGAGAGTTAATTTTGGCATTTTATTTTACTCGCAATTGTGCCGGCGAAATAACCTCTTTGTTGTGTCTTAACATTTATCTATAAAACTAACTTGGCAAAGTTACCATACTAGTGGTGCCACGATGTGACGGTTACTTTGCCATGTTTTGTTACAACCAAGGGTTGTCACTTTCAAATTATATTTTTAACCGATTACAGCTATTTAAACAAAGTGTTCTGCACTTAACATTCTATGCATGCATGTACATTTGTACGATGTTTCACCGTAGCAGCCCATTAGACCGATTTTACCAAATGAGTCGTCAATCAATTCATCTTTTTTAAAAGTGAAGGAAAAGAATACAGAAATCTATATTATTTTTACTGCATTGTCGGGCATTAATAATATTATTACTATTCAGTATTTTTCATAATTTCAACTTAGTTTATTGATATTAAGCAAAAAATTAATAATCATTTAAAATGACAATTAAAACATTAATTGTCATTTTTAATGATTATTAATGTTTTGCTGGTGTGGGAAAACAATATTTAGATTGATTACAATAATTATGACCTGACATCATTTTATTACGACCCGTAATAAAATGGTGATGATGACAAATAAAAAGACGAATACTTGTTAAAAATTATTGTAATAAGCTTTTTTTTATTCTATACTATAGTTGATTTAAGCTTATTATTGCACCAATTTTATTTTTAATTTTAGACGAAAATTACTTAAAAAATTATTGTGACAATATTTAAATAAAAAAATTAAATTAAGTATGTAATCAAGGATTTTTGACAACCCTGACACATATTTTCAAGTTTGTATGAAAAATTTAAAAATGGGAGGGCAACTTTGCCACAAGCGTAAACTTGGTATTTGCAACACAAAGAAGCAAATCATAACTCTGGGTGTTGTGTATTATATTATGAGGTAAACTTTACCTTCAACCTTGAAGTCAAATCCTATAATTTTCATTATAAACCCTGATGGTAAAGTTGCCACAAAGTGAGGTTAACTTAGCCATTTTTTATTTTTGAGTATTTCGTCTATTTAACGTTAGTATTTGTTTAAATCATTAATAAATACCAAAATATATGAAGAATATAATGTCACATTTAACATTGACGCCCAGTCTGACAGTACATTTTTTGGTGGAAAATTGGTCCTAAACTTTTAAGTCCTTCCAAAACTGGCAAAGTTGCCAGGTTCCATGGTACTTTCAAAACAACAAAAAATAATGCAAATATATTTCATTTATTTATTACAGTCTACCGGAAGTTCCTTGCTAAACATAGACCTCCTCCATTGATTGCCTAAGGGGGATATTGCCATAGTTGCCGAGCTCAACAAGCGAGTTGGCAACAGCAGTTTTTGATTATTTTCCGCTGTTATCAGAAAAATGCTGCTGCCCATCTCCACTTTCAGTTCCCTGTGTCGCCTCTTTTGATACCAACTGGATGACAAGAGGTATTGGATATCCTTACGCCGCTATGTATACTACCTCTTTGTTTTTGTAATAAACATTTAAAACTCATAGGAGCATTTCGGCTTCTCTATTAGCTTACTGCTAGATACGGGCATCTTCTGTTGTAGGAAAGATTTGCCTTAATCGTCACGCTTGGTAGGCTGATTGATGATCGCAGTATATATCTATATAGATAATATGGTACAATGAAGCTGATCAGATGATGGACACTTATGCTGCCCTTAGCAACACACATATATGTATATATATAATTAAATTAATTCCTGATTCACAATAATTTCTTATATTTACGCGAATACTACACATTAAATAAAACAAATTTTATGGATTTTATCGCGTTTACTTTTAAATTTTTAATTCCCGACGTTTCGGGTGCTTTACAATGCGAAAAGTCGGGAATTAAAAAGTTAAAATTAAACGTGATAAAATCCGAAAAATTAGTTTTATTTAATAAATTCTGATTTGTTGAAAACTATTCTAGTTTCAATCCATATGTGACAGTTTAAGAATATCATTACTGTCAATACATATTCAAACATTTCTAGCAAGATTTATTTTATACCATACAAAGTTAAAACATCAGTCTTAAATAAAGAGATGCAGTATGGAAATACCGCAAGCTTTACATTTCAACCGTCTTTGTGCGAGCAACATATGAGCATCACACAATTTGGTTCGCTACGAGGTAGCTAAGCTCTATCCTATATTTTGTTTGTTGCATTTCAGTTGAACATTTTACATTTACATAGCAAACATCTAAGTTTCTTTAAATAATTCAAAGTTATACATACAAAGCTTAAAATTCATAAACATTGTGTATTTTTTTCTTCATAAATTAAAGTGACGAACGAACTAACTGTCCACATAATGGCAAGTGGCTAGTGCAGCCCGAGGACAGCTGTAAACAAATTGGAATAAATATAGCTACGGATGCCTTATCTCTTCAAAACATATTACTGTGATCTGCTGATTAGTAGCTACGGAAGCGATGAACACCTTCAAACAATATAAAAATTCAATCTCTCACAACCTGTAATTATACTGGCTGAGATACACGTGAAACCAGAATGAGTTCACTTCTGCTCGGTGACAGAAATGAGTAAAGAAAAATTAGAAAGTGCCAACGGGTGACGCAAAGAGAATTGAATTGAATAAACGGGCTGTTTTCCGCAACTCCACGTCTAAGCACGTATTTTGCGTGTGGGCAGGAATAATGTATTTATTCGAGCCATGAAATCTCCTCGAAGAAGTCCAACAGTCCTTTGATTTTGCAAGCAACTTCAGGGAGTGATCATGGCGTGCCGAGATATTTAGCCCTGTATGCAGCGACTTCCGGACATGTCAGCAACACATGGGCCGCCGTTTCTTCCTTCCTCATACATGCCCTGCACAGGGGACTGTCTGTAATACCTATGGTAAATAAATGTTTGTTAAAGATGCCGTGTCCTGAGATAGCACTTGTTACTATTTTGATCCACGTCTTGTTCAGTCTCATTAGAACCTTGGTTAAACGACTGTTTATTCAGGCAGGGCCTCCCTAGTTTGTCTACAGTCTACTATATTTTTAAAGCTGAGCGTGTTGATTAGTGAAGTGTCTACGTACCAGTGAACAAACGTTACCAAAGGGGATTGGTATGATTGGTTCCGGCCCTATAGTGGCCAGAGCCGATCCTCTTCTGGCCAGTTCGTCTGCTACATCGTTGCTTCTGGATCCACTGTGTCCCTTTATCCATTGCAGAGTCACATTGTTGTGTTTACATACCTCATTCAATCGTTGATGGCATTCATATATTAGTCCCGAGTTCATCACATTGCAACTCAGGGCTTGTAGTACCGCCTCACTGTCGGTCAGTATTCTGATGGAGAAGTCATTAACTTTCCTAGCATCTATTGCTATGGCCGCTTGAATGATACCCATAGATTCCGCCTGAAAGGTTGTGTTGTAAGTACCCAGCGGTGTGCATATGTGGATGTTGAGGTCTGCAGAAAAAGTTCCAGATCCTACACATTCATTTGTTTTAGAACCATCGGTGAAGACTCTAAGCTCTTTTGGGCTTAATCCCTCCGGCTGGCTGGTTTCATTTAATTGTATCTTATACTTCTTATCGAATACAAATTGTTTAGGGATCTTATCATACTTGGCTTGTAAGATAAGAATTTTGAGTGAATTCTATCAATTATGCCTGTATGAGGGATTCTATTTTTACTCCAAAGTTTTAGGGTCTTGAGTCTAATGGCAGCTAAAGTTGCTTCTTGTTGTTTGTGTAGATGAAGCGGGGTTAGCTCCAGCATCGCCTCTAAGGCTGCTGTTGGCGTAGTTCTTATGCAGCCTGTGGCGGCCATACATGCCAGACTCTGGCACCGCTGAAGCTTCTTTATAGTGGTGCCTTCATTTGTTTTGGTCCACCATACAAGAGCGCCGTATATGATCATTTGTATAGCCAAGTATGATTTTTGGCGTCGGACCCCATCTTTAGCTAATCATGTTTCTGCATTGCTAGAAAGTTATACTAGCTTTGTTGATTTTGTTTTCTATGTGTTTATTCCAGTTGAGTTTACTGTCCAAGGTAAGACCTAAATATTTTACCTCGGAGGATAGCTGGATTTTGTGCTGAAAAGACTTGGGAGATGATAGTAATTCAGCATTCGCTTTTGTGTGAACATTACTAGAACTATTTTATTTGGATTGACGGTTAAGTCGTATTTCCTGCACCATCTCTCCACTATACGGATAGCCGCTTGGTCGCACACCATGCTTGCTGTCTTTCCAGAGACCAGTATTGTCAGGTCATCAGCATAACCTACTGTGTAGAAGTGATTGGCATTTTATTTGCTGATGAGTTCATTGATGACCATATTCCACAGGAGAGGTGAAAGAACCCCACCCTTCGGGCAGCCTTTTTTGATCCGGATTGTTTGAGATTCACCAGCAATCTTTATTGTTCGTGTACTGAGCATGTTTACTATCCAGTCAATTAATGCCGGTTCAACTTTATGTCTACTGAGTGCTCTTTTTATGCTGGAGAAGTTCGTTTTGTCAAAAGCACCTTCTACTCGTATACCTATGAAGGAATCTAGACATATTACTTTGTTTTGGATGGCCTCTTCAATCTTTGTTATAACAAAGATTCTGGTGAACTGGTGAAGTGCCGATTCTGTTGATTTACCTAAGCTGTAGGCGTGTTGTTTGTCGTGTAGCGGTAAGTTCATCAGCGTCGACCCCCTTAATTCCCTTTCACACATCCTCTGCATTGTCTTTAGGAGAAAGGATGTGAGGCTAATGGATCTGTAGGATTTAGGGTCTGTATAGTCGCTCGTACCTGGTTTGGGTATGAATGTGACTTTCACATCCCTCTATCCCCTAGTAACATATTTGAGAGCCAAACAGGCTCTCATTGTGGCAACACGTCTGACTATTGGGGCTTTACCACCCCACTGTAGGAGTGCCGGGAATATGCCGTCAGGTCCTGCCGCTTTGTAGGGGAGATACTGTGAATGGCCCAATGGATTTTGTCCATCGTTACAATTCTCTGTGCTAAATTCCAGTCTTTTGCTGTTGGTGTCAGTGCATCTTTATGCCAGTTTACCCCCTGAGTTACGCAGCAACCTGGGAAGTGCGTTTCAATTAGGATGCGTTGGGTTTCATCCGGCGATGTTGAGTAGTTTCCGTCGGGTTTCTTTAAGACATGGATCGGCGTGTTCTGTTTAGCTAGGATTTTCCTTATCCGATTTGCTTGTTCACAGGTTTCTATGTTACCACAGAATTTACGCCACCCTGTTGAGGGTCGATACCTGATACATTTTTATATTCGGACTTGGCTTTCTTGTATAGTAGCCAGTTTTCATCCATTGAGGTATTCATGGCCCTATTTAGGGCCTTTCTTACTTTCTTACGTTTACTATCTAGTTCTTTACCCCACCACGGTTGCTTTACCTCAGCATGTCTTGGTGGAATGATTTCTGGACATGATTAATGGTAGCTATCCATCATGGCCTTAGTAACAGCTCCTACCTGTTCTTCTAGGAGCGACTGATCTGCTATAGTATTTGTCCCCTCAAAACCCGCGAGCGAAGACGTCAGCCTATTAAGGTATTTTATTTTATTCATATTGTGGGGGTTTCTCCATGGTGGTGTAGCGGGGATATCGAACTGTAGTACGAAGCAGATCCACTTATGGTCTGAGTCTCGTAATTAGTTTAGCTGCTCCTTCTGTTACAAGTGTGAGGTTGATTATGAAAGTTGGTTCAGAATTATGAAAGTTGGTTCAGAACCTGTGTTTAAAATGGTTAGGTTAGTGCTAAATATATATTAAACTAAAACCTTACCTCGTTCATTGGATTTTCCATTCCCCAGAGGGGGTGATGCACGTTGGAGTCCGTCCCAATCACAACCTCAAGTCCGGTCCTCTCACAGAATTGCACCTGCCTGACGAGGTCATGAGGGGGAGGAGTGTCTTCATTCGGCATATAGACAGAGGCGACAACTATTCTTTCCTCCTGTGTGTTTTGTAATGCTACTGCATACATGTCTCTGGAACAAAAATCTGTTAATGGTTCTGCACAGATATCTTCAGTAGTATAAATACACGCTCTAGGCTTGTCGTGCTCAGAGTTGTAGAATAACTTACCTTTTAGGTTGTTTAGGCCCTTATTTTACCGGCCCCAACCCACGGCTCTTGTATTAGGGCTATGACCGTCCGATGAGCCTCCAACCACTTGCGTAATTGAGCCGACGCAGTTTCTCTGTGGTGGAGGTTGGCCTGCACAAGGCTAGTTTTGAACGAAGGGCACGCCATCATTAACCGCGTCCTCCCCGTCCTCGCCCAAAATAAACCTGCCAGCAGATCTCTGGTCTCATCGTCAGCCATCGAGTCGAAGTTGTACGACATAGTGCAACCCTCCTTGTCGCTCAGTAAACTGCCGCTGAGCTCGATCTCCGCTGGTGGCTTCGACTCGGTTGTGCAGGTCGTTTTGTCACTAGTCTTGGAGTCCAGTGATCCTGTTGCCCCGGTGTCCGCCTCTTTGCTCGGTGGAGTATCAAAAAATTTTCCTCCACGACCCTAGAATTTTACGTAGACCGCCACACATATACATGCGAGGCAGCGTCCGGCTTTCAACAGGCTCGGGATATGATCCTACTAAAAATTTACTCGCTACCAGATGCACTCACTTTTAAATTTGCCACATACGATGTAACCGCTTTTGCGATTAGTACTCCATAGTGCACTTGCTAAGCGTTTGATTACGTCACTGCGTGGCCGCGGGTTTGAATTCATAAAAATATTTGTATGGCCTACAAATATCCGGGTCTGATCATTTGTTTTTATGCACTTTATATGCAAAAAGCCTCTGCAGGAGAAAATCCTAGTGTGAGCGTTTTGACTACAAACTTTATATATCAACATATATATCAACAGACATATATAAATAGTAAATGTAAATAACTATGAATATATATGTCTAATAATATAAATGACATGGATGATTCATGTAATAAGCGTTGTCTTTAATAGATGATTTCGCACCAACTTTTTAAAAGCAAACTTATTAGGAGCTTTTCTGATGTCATCGGGCATGGTGTTCAAAGGCGTCTAGCCTGAACTATAAAAGAGTTACCATAGAACTCGGTGAAGTGAACAGGAATACATATTTTGTTGTTAGAAGTAGTTTCGTTTATATCCATCACCCAGCACCTCGCACCCGGCCATCGCTTGAAATAGATGAATAATGACACAATTTTGCAATTTCAAGTTTCGAATGATTTATGAAGTTATCATTAGGAGAGTCTACAGCGCTCAAGAGGGCCTACGTTACACAGTGCACGAATACATTTCTTCTGGCTTAGGAAGGCAATGTTTGCGTCATTTGAGTTGCCCACAAGTATACCATATCTTAAGACGGATTCAATGTACCCGTAGTAAGCAACACGTGCTGCTTGCGGGCCTGCTATATATTGAAATTTACGTAGTGCATAAACAAATTGATTAATTTGTTTGCATATTTTCTTAACGTGTAATTTCCAGTTTACATGCTGGTCAATAGCAGCACCCAAGAATTGTGTATCTACTACCTCTACTAATCTTTCGTCCTTATATATTAGGTCCAGTTTTTGTGGTTTTGTTTCATAGTTTCCATATTGAATATAATTAATTTTGTTAGTGTTTTACTCGTAAATTGTTATCTTCTAGCCATGAAATAATATAACTGACTCTATATTAGAATTTAACTCTTGTTCAAATATCTGTAACTTATTAATGTGGGGTATAACAATTGATATGTCATCAGCAAATAGTATGGACTGATGATTTATAATTAGTTAATTAAAATTAATTTATAATACTCAGTAAGTCATTTATATATAGAATGAACAATAAAGGGCCCAAACACTACCTCGAAGTAGCCCATAGTCATTTTGTAGATATGGAGATCTTTAGTATGTAAGTCTAGATTATTATTGATACGTGGTACCTTAACACATTGATGCCGATTTGTCAAATAACTTTCAATCCCTTCAAAAGCCGGTCCTCTGATTTCTAGTTTTTCACATTTGTACAACTTTATTTATATGTATACTTGTGGATCTATCAGTGATCTATGGTTTAAATTGCAACACTCATCTGGCTAGCAATACATAGTGCAAGAATTACAACACGGACAATGGTCAATAATGTACATAAACAACTGGTAACGCGTTGTGTAACATTATTAAGAGAGAGGTAGTTCAGGCGATAAGCACTCGAATAACATATATTACATTTTGATACCTAATTTTAAGTGCTCATTACGCGCCCTGCGGTAAAGGAAAACGTAAGTAAATCAGAATGTTAAGGAATTAAAAAAAACAGGACTTTATAAAGTCCACCAACACGAATTGGGACAGTGCGGATTTTACCTTACTCTGCCCAGTAGTAGGACTTACACAGATCGTATTTACTTTACTGTTTTTTTTTTAATTATTGAGACAAAACGTCGCATAAATAAAGAAAATAATATGTTTATAGTGTGTTAAAAAGACATTTTGTTCGTATTTTTAGTGACTTCATAAAACGATTGGGGTTCACAATTCGAGAGTATGTTCTTTTTTACAAGTATATTAAGCGATATATTCGTCAATTGTTGTGAACCGATTATAATGATTACTTTTTATTAAATCGGTAATAATTCAAGATTCACGAGTAAATTATCGTTAGGGTTGGAATATTTCTTCATAGCAGTGGCGGCAAACGAGCTTGCTGCTCACTTGATGGAAAGTGTTGAGCGCCACCCACGAAAAACTGCAACACCAGGGGAATTGCAGAAGCGTTGCCGGAAATAGAGGATAGACTTTATAATGTAAAGACGAGAAACGAGCTTGTGACATTCCTAGTTCCACTCAAAAGGGTCAAAAAAATTATGCCCAAATATTAAACGCTACTCAATTTTAAGATGCCCTTAAGTCTCGCGCCCCGTCTCTTTCAATTTAAGTCAAAGTGACTGTGACACTACGAGACTTAAAGACATCTAAAAATTCAGTAGCGTTTAAGTATTTGACCAGTAGAGTTTTAATATAGATTGAAAGACGTCTTTAAAGAAAAAAGAACCAAATAATTTCCACTTAATAGCTTCTGAAGTTGGGACTTTATTACTACTATACACTATATCTTACCATCGACTTCTGAAGCTGTTATGTGGAAATTATTTTATTATATGTAGTAATTCGCAGTCGGCTTTTTTTAAAATTAAGATTCCAATTTCAAAGGATTTTTTTTTAATTTTTCCAAAGTGTTTTCAAGTTGCACTTTTATTATATGGTTTGTGCTTTTACCGCAACAAAAGCAAAGGAGAAAACGCTTTGTGTCCGCTCTAAATAGCATGAGTGTCACATTACGTGTCAACGCGGGGGACAGCTTAAATAGGTCTAGTCGTTTAGCAAAAAGCCCATTTATTTGCCAGATAATTTGAAACATAGTCGACTCTATTTTGATTGATATTTTGTATTATAACACGCTTTTACTAGCTTGAACTGCACGTAGATATGTATGACATATTGAAATTTTATAATTAAGTTTTCACTCACTTATGAACTTCTAAATTATCTGAAGTTTCATCATTCTGCGGGTGTTTTACTCGTAAAAAGCGACAGAGGGAAATGAAACAGGATATGGGCAGCAGTACATTCCTGATAACAACTCAAAAAACATACTGCCTTATCGATTGGAATTGTGTTTTAAAATATCATGGATAAGATACTTTTTAATATCACAAGTTCATTTCACAAATATTCTTTGAACATTCAACTCTTTATAAATATGGCTGGTTTACAATTTGAAATAAAACACAATCTTGAAACATGTGATCTGTACATTCAAACTAAAGACAAAACGTTAACCGTCGTATCCAGAACGTGAAAGGATGGATAAGCTTTTTGAATGCCGATTAAAACGGATTGAATATGTAAACTCTAATACTATTGCAGTAAAATTAGATATAAATTTAATTATAAATTCAAATGTCAGTCCTTGACTGACATTTGAATTAACATTATTACATATATTAATATCCAGAATCCAACAATTATTTCTAGTCATATAAATACTTGACGCAAAATAGATACCGCAAGCACACACAAAGTAATGCTATGTGTCTTGCATGTCTCACACAGAGACGTATGAGATGTGCACAGCTTGACTTAATTACATTACATATTACGACAACTACTTAAATATTGAAGATAAATTGACATTTAGTGTTTTAAATATTATTAACGTAAAATATTTAATTGTACAAATTAGACCAATTATGAATACCTTTTTTCACCATTCATTCATTAAAGCACCATAAATTAAAGTTCCATAAATTACCACAAAGTTTTATCTTTATTTTTTATGTTATTATTAAACCGTGTGTTGGTGGTGTAAGAATATCCACTTCCCCATATCGTCTCGTGGGTGTCGGAAGAGGCGACACACGAACACTGAATTAGAAGATCGGTAGCAGCATCTTC
The DNA here is from genome assembly GCA_029286625.1 of Parnassius orleans. Lineage (NCBI taxonomy): Eukaryota > Metazoa > Arthropoda > Insecta > Lepidoptera > Papilionidae > Parnassius > Parnassius orleans. The sequence continues at coordinate 74,134 of JAGSMP010000374.1, forward strand.
TTGATAACAATTCAAAATAATAAAAATCAGCAGTTGCGAACCCGCCTGCCAAGCGTGCAACTATGGGGAAATCCCCTCCTGGCGTGCTTGTTGCAGAACTTCATATGCCTTCGAAATATATTGTATATCTCAGACATGCAGGTTTCCACACGAAGTTTTCCTTTGCCGCCGAGTACATTTTAAACCAGCACTTTAAACTACAGTTGATAATTGGCCCAATTTCATAGTTAACCCTGGCTACCTTCAGCTTAAAATTAATATTTTTGTCTGCACATAGAATCCAGTCTTCGCAAAACGAACTTATGAATATATCTTGAAGTCTTGTAGTCGTATATTTGGATTGGGATTCAATTTTATTAATTATAGAATCCCAGCACTAGGTATGCCAAAAATGTTACTTTATCACCTTTATGTGTTTGTATTCAAAGCAATTAAAAATTATATTATATTATATTTTGTTATAAGCAGATGCTAGCACCGTGCTTGCTTGAAGCCGCTTGACCATAAGTGTGCGGCGTTACAGCTAAGCTATGTGGCGGCCTCGAGGTGTAGAAGCGTAGCAGCGTAGCGGCGTAGAAGCGTAGCAGGGTGCGGCGTAGTATCGTAACAGCGTAGCATTGTATACAGTACACTATAGCAGTAAGGCATATTGTGTCTATCATGCGTGCCAAACTCCTCGCCCCGCTGCACGGTTGTCACTCAGATTCTTACAATATGTTATTAAATTAATATCATTTCAAAATATATTACCAGTTTGAATGAAACTAATTTTACGGATTTCATTGCGTTTTATTTAAGTTACGTATTTTTATCTTGTTTAATCACAGAAGATTATGAGTGAATTTTGGTTTTGGATGAACGGATTCAGAAATTAAATTATGCAAAATAAGTTAAATTTTATGCGATAAAATCCGTAAAATTAATTACCTTCAAAGTTTAGTATTCGTGTAAATATAAGAAATCATTATATTATACCATCACTGCATACTAAAATATAATAATATATAAAAATAAAAATAAGAGTGACATAAACCATGTCGAGTATTAATTCTTTGTAACATGTTTTAAAAGTGATAGTAAATAATTTAAAATTTAAAATTTTGTACAACCGACTTCAATATAAGATATTAAGAATAACTCAAAAACTGTTGGTCAGATCTTGATTAAATTTATATGGAACCACATGAGAAGTACCAGCTTTCAAATACAAATAGAGTCATCGAAATCGGTTCACCACAAAAAAGTTTTGGGGTAACACACATAAAAAGAACATATGTTCGAATTTAGTACCTCCTCCTTTTTGAAGTCGGTAGAAAAAGGTTACAGGCTCGTCGTTCACAGTCCGTATACCACTTAGGGACTGGCAAAATGAGGCAACTGCGGTCTACGTTATTTCACATTTTTATAGAACTATTATTTATCGGTACATTATTGCCTTTAAAATAAATGCATAACTCGATATTACATTACAGAATGAATGCATCTAGTTATATTTATATCTACTGGTCAATAAAATAGAAGTTTTTTTTTAAATAAGAAGTAATTAACATATTTATTTGTACAGTATTAAGTAACAAACATAAAAAGCAAACTTAAATGAAGTTTTAATTTTTTTAATTTAAAATCTTAAATGTAACACTATAAAGTTAAGGGTACATAAGCCGGACTTAATGCCATGTTAAAGATCTTAAAAATTAATTTGCTTATATCCGCGTAATAAAATAAAATCTCGCCTTACCTAGTTTGAAGAGCACTTCCCGCCCTCTCTCAATTTCGTGCACTATCCCCGTCACCACCAACCCACCACCACTACACTAAGAAAGATACACCACCGTCGATAATACGACATATGTTTCGCCCTTACACGAGGCATCCTCAGTTGAAGTAGACTCTGCGGTGGCTTTCTTTTCTATCTTCTTAACTGCAATTCTAACGACTTCATTCGAAATTATGATGGTAATCATTAAAAAAATAAACTAAATGCTCTGACGCGTTCATTATTTTACAATAAATAATGTTACTCGTTAATATTATTATAATATTACTTGAGCTACTAACACGGATTTAATGATACTTCAGCACAATTTATGTCATTTGATTGTTGTTGAATTGCCACTGAATTTCATACTCACCCGTCACCACTGTTTCTCAGAAACATGGCTTTTTTGAAACGAAATTCTTTTACGCGACTTATAATAGAGTGAAATGTCAGAAACCGTCACGTAATAAAAAAAGTGTAATGCTTAAAGAGAGGGAAAGGTTGCCTAGAGGGGCCAGGCAATAGTTACTCTTCCTTTATATTTCTAACTCTCTCTTTCTATTATCGAGTATCGAGATTTGAGCAGCAAGAGTTTTGCGCTGTTAGCTGTATAACTTTAATTCTTAACATGTGTAAATATTATTTAAACTTATTTTTTGGTACTGTTAGAACTCATACATTTACAATTTTATAATGGAAAATCGAGAAACATAAACTGCAGCAAGTGTAAATAATGCAAACTTTTAAAAGTAAGTTCATAAATCATACAACTTGATACAATTATTTTCCGTTTACATTCATTTAAGGACCCATTAACATTTACATCTATCCTCGTTTGCGAATCAAAATGCAGATGTGTTGTCACCCTTGAGGACTAAGATGGATGCCTCTTATCCAGTAAAAAGGGTCTCCGGTTGTCTAGACTTACCTTATGAAACACAGCAGCATTCAGCTGATATTTCACACTGGTATTCTATGAGAGCGTGGTCTTTCCCCGGCCAAGCCAGCCTATTTGTGCTACAACTATAATATAGCTGCAGCATGGCTCTACCACGTATAAATGGCTTTTTTAATCTTCCATGATTCCGGGTTATCTTTTCTCATTCGAGATTTTTTAAATGTGCGAGCTGCTATGCAGTTCTAACAAGACAAGTATCACTGTAACTAGTATTATCTATTGTGATTGCTGCTATGGCTATACTCACTTTTTTACTGCTAAGCCCTACTACATTTTTTGGGACTGTAGGCGAACATCTTCGCTTGGTGGTCGACTATCAACGCTGGGTGGCGGAGTGCTAACGCTAGGGACTGTGTGTGAATGTGAATCCTGTTTAGATGATTATCACCGTTGAATATCATATGGTATCATATGGTAGGATATTATGATCTTTGAATAACTGAGGTCCTACTTCTAAAGTGTGATTTTATATGCTTGTTTTTTTTTTTATGAAAAAAGGCCTCTTTCCAAAATGTGGCACCTTGCTTATAATAATGTTCTTGATTTTTTTTAAAATTGTGACCCTCTATCGCATAACTATTGTGCATTTAAGATGAATGTCAGGTAGCAACTGAATAGTTTTGCACTGAAGTTAGTCAGCAAAAAACACAAATGAAAAAAGGGCGGTCATGTGTCGTTTGTAATTTAAGCTAATGGGTATCTTTTTGCACCATAAAATATCATCGATTTGGGTAATATTTTGCAATAAAACGATTTTGATATTTCATTCTTTGTGGCCCTTTTGTGTTCAATGAGCGAACAATTGTCAGGTGCGAAACATCTTACCTAAATAAAGGGTAAATTTATTTAAAATTTTAATTAAACACCATTTGGTATACAAATATATATACATATGTGTTGCATATATACCATATTTAATATACACATATATAATTATTCATCACCATAATCATTTTATAGCCCATCACAACTTCACCGACAAATATATTAATTATAATATTTTAAGATTGGATTCGCCTTAAAATCAAAATCATGATAAAGGAAGAAACAAACAAGAATGTTATTTACTCGTATGTACGCACATGTATATACTCGTATATAAGAGAGGATGAGATGATTCCTTTTATTTAAACTGAAGTGACAAACGAGCTTACAGTATACTTTATGGTAAGTAGTTACTGCAGTCCATTCACCTCTTAATTCCAGTCTTGGTCACCTCTGTGCACTAAAATGAATTGTCTGTAATTATACTGGCTTCTACCCATTTTACACTCTTCAGACCGGATCATGGTAGTTCTATTTGACGGCATAAATAGGTAAGAGGGTGATACCCATCCAGACGAACTCCTGAGCAAAAAGGAATCCTATCACCTATTAAAATAATTTTTAGCTGTCATATTATAGAAAAGAGGATGTATGAAATATCTTTGTATACAAAAGTTAAGGAAACCGTCATGATTACAAGTACTTTATAAATATAAGATTAAAAAAAATCTTGTTCATATTTTAAAAATCGTAGAAATGAAAGGACATTACTTTTTACAACAGCTTTTAAAACAATAAAACCGTGGTAAATATATTTAAGCGCTTGTGTTCTTCAATCAGCTGTATAATGAGAGTTCTTTTCTAAAATGCTGTCGCTATACGACTTTTAAATAAAGAAACAGGTGTCTTCAAGGCAAGAGTGAATAGGCTTTTGTTAAGTCAGTGAGCTTCACCATCTTAGCCTACATCACCACTTACTGGGATCGTAGACAAGCGCTGGATTAGTAGTATATAAAAAAAAGAACAAAATTGTAAGTTCGGACTGTTGAGTGAGGACATCACTAATTAATTCTGTACATTTTGTGAAAAAATTAGGAATGGTAGGTAATGGGAGTACTTCATACATACAAACATACATACATAAACACTTATGTACGCCTGTCACCCCGAGGGGTTGGCAGAGACTACAGACTGCCATTTGGCATCATGACACACCTCTTTCGTCTCCTTTATATCCACATGGAATTAAGAGTACGCTTAACTGACCAGTATGTATGCGTAGGTACATACCTACGCATACATGTTGGTCAGTTAAGGGTACTCTTAATTAGCCCCAACTTCAATATAGGTATCGCCAATTTGACCGATAAACTTCTGTTAATATACTACTATACCATCTCGATTATAACTTATCACCTTTTTAATCAATGCAGTATTTTATTAATAAGATTACACTATGAAAGAAAGGCTTTTTGCATTCTGCAAAACTTAATAATCGACCGAATTCAATTATTTATCGCAACAAATATAATGAGCCATTTGGCGAATTTGAAATCCAATTAGGATGTGAATCTTTGATATGGAGTGAAACAAGGGAAACATTATATGACACAAGCAAAGCTTGTGACAAACAAGGCTAGCATTCCTTACGATGTAATGAGCCAGCTGTGACTAATATGAAACGTTTATTTGAGCGGTGTGTGATATGCGACAGGACGAAAGAGCAATTTGTCGCTCATGCCAGCATATAAATTAGAGTTTGTACAATTTATTGTACTTTAAAAAAAATAGGCAAATATATTTCATTTATTCATTACAGTCTATCGAAAGTTCTTTGCTAAACATAGTCCTCCTCCATTGATTGTTCAGGGGATATTTCCGTAGTTGCCAAGCTCACCAAGCGAATTGGCAACCGCAGCTTTTGATTGTTTTCAGTTGTTATCAGAAAAAGGCTGCTGCCGATCTCCAGTTTCAGTTTCCCTGAGTCGCCGCTTTAAAACCAACTGGATGACAAGAGGTAGTGGATATCCTTACGCCGCTATGTAGACTACCTCATTTTTTTTGTAATAAACATTTTAAATTCATAGATGCAGTTCGGCTTCTTTATAAGCCTACTGCTGCTTACGGGCATCTTCTGTTGTAGGAAAGATGTGCCTTAATCGTCACGCTTGGTAGGCTGATTAACGTTCTCCGTATCTATCTATACATATAGATAATATGATACAATAGAGCCGATCTGATGATGGACACTTATGTTGCCCTTAGCAACACACATAAATTAATTTCTGATTCATAATGATTTCTTATATTTACGCGAATACTACCGCAAGCTTAACATTTCAACCATCTTCGTGCGAGCGACATATGAATGTCACACAATCCTCCATTTTGTTTGTTGCATTTCTGTTGAATATTTTACATTTACATAGCAAACATCTAAGTGTCTTTAAATAATCCAAAGTTATACTTGCAAAGCTTAAAATTCATAAACTTTGTGTGTTTTTTCTTCATAAATTTAAGTGACGAACGAAGTAATAGTCCACATAATGGCAAATGACTAGCGAAGCCCAAGGACACCTGTAAACAAATTGAAATAAAGACAACTACGGATGTCTTATCCACTCAAAATATATTACAGTCATCTGCTGATTAGTAGATGCGGAAGTGATTCAAACAACTTCAAAAATTCAATCCCTCATAGCCTATAATTATACTGGTTGGGTTACGCGTGAAACCAGAATGAGTCCACTTCTGCTCGGTGACAGAAATAAATGAAGAAAAATAAGAAACTGCCAATGCGTGACACAAAGAGTAACGGAGTCGTAAAAGGTAAAAGGAGTAACTCAATTCGACTGTATGTTTTTTTTTATGTGTATTAACCTCATAACTTTTTTCTAGGTAAACCGATTTCAATATTTTTTTTTATTTGCAAGTTGGCGCTTTTCATGTGATCCTATATAAATTTGATAAAGGTCTGACCAGTAGTTTTTGAGTTATCCTTAATAATTTATATTGAAGTCGGTGGTATAAATTTTTTAATTTTACCGCTTGTATTATTCTGGTAACGAGACATTCTTAGTCCTCAGGATTGACAACGCATTTACGCGTGGTACTGCCACGCTGCAGTTATATGATGGTTGTAGCACGAATGGGTCGTATAGAGAACCGGAAACCCTTTTTACTTGAAACGAGGAGTTCCATCTTAGTCCTCACTAATGACAACGCATCTGCATTTTGATTTTTCAGGATAAATTTAGGTGTATATGGGCCACAGCTTCCACTTACCATAAGGTGGACTAAGTGCTCGTTTACAGTCAAATTGAGAACATACTCTTTTTTACACGTGGTAGAGCCATGTTGCAGCTATATTAATTGTATAGTTGTAGCACGAATGGGTCGGCTCGACCGGGGAAGGACCACGCTCTCACATAATACCAGCGTAAAATAGCAGCTTAACGCTGCTGTGTTTCGTATGGTGAGTGTAGAGAACCGGAGACCCTTTTTACTGGAAAAAAGGCATTTTATCTTAGTCCTCACGGCTGACAACGCATCTGCATTTTGATTCGTAATCGAGGATAGATGTAGATGTCTATGGGCCACAGCAACCACTTACCATCAGGTGGACTCTGTGTCCGTTTGTCACCCTTATTCTATAAAAAAAAAAAAAGTCGGCTAAAACATTACACATACATTCCGCGTTTTAGGACATTTTAGGGCTCTCTTTTGCAGGAAATAACTGTGCCAAAAAAAAAATTAAATAAATATAATAATAATTATAATATATAACTTATATATATACATATATACTTCCGCTAACTATTCCAAGTTTGCTTATAATGCTTGCTTGAAGTGATCCACAACTATAGTCAAATGGCAGATTCAAACCCACGACTTACTGAATTAGTAAAACGCATCCTTAACCATTAGGCTACAGTCGCTTTATTTAACTACTAAAGTTTTTTATTTAAAAATTATTTAGCTTAAACATGGAAGCAACAAAGACATAGGCCAATCACAATACATTTCAATCCATATGAATTCGAACCTATTACCTGCGATTCTGTAATCAAGTACGCTGCTGTCAACTAAACCGCATGGTCGTCTCTTGTAAAAATGTATTATATTAACTTTATCTATTTTGTAATACAATCTGCAAAATAAAGGAAATCTCAAAAGCAGTCTCCGCTAACAAGACAGACTGCTGGAATAGAGAGTAAATTTACCGACGACGCAACAATATACAACGATTTATATGTTCACTAAACAAAAGCGTAAGTAAGTAGGTAAGTTTAGAGTTTAATTGTGGTTTTAAGGTAAGTAATAATATAACCTATCTTTTCACCAGTAGCGATGAACAGCGGCAGTTATTTTAGAAACTTCACAGCACATGCATCTCACCGACCCCTGGCCTCAAGCGAAAAACGGTTAATTCGGTAATTAATAATTCCAGTTTCAACGGAGACTAGTCATCTGCGCAGAACAGAATTGTAGTGTATGCAAAAGCACAGGCACCCTCTATTCCCTCACTCTTACAGTCCGATGGGACAGCAACCCGACATGACCGGAGAGAGATCAGGCGCAGGACCAACGGATTAATGTGCTTTGCGAGGCACAACACAGGAGTGAAACACCGCCAACTTCCTGACATAGGGCTGCTACTGAAATTTTTTTCAAACTTCGTAAAAAAATCAAGTGTGCAGCAGGAATAGCAAACCGTAAATAGATTTCCAGCCTTCATAAACTTACTATAAACCACAAAGGTAAGAAAATATAATTAAGCGATGAACATGTACATTAAACCACGACATTCTATCTCATCCGTCAATGGTGACGATGCGACTGTATTGTTCTTAGTTATATTATAAATGTTAAGTTCTTTTAACAATATTTTTGGCCTTAATAAAGCGAAATTCGATATTACACCTGAAATTGCCAACTCAAACTTGAAACGTTTAAAATTCCAAAAGCAAAAGTTTGTAGGCACTCAGCTACGGAATAATTTAACAGTTTCATCCAGACTTCGAGAAAGTTACACATATGCGACTGTAATTACGGGCAATAACTCATGTGAGTATCGCGAAATTTATCTTACCTAAATGTATCCCATTAAATAATTGATATTCAGCAAAGTGTGTAACCAACCACTTAACATTAATGTTTCTAACGTTATATAAAATCACTTACTTATATCACTTAAGACTTAAACGCTAGGACCGTTTTTAATATTACGTTATTAAAATAAAATAGAATAATTTTTTAATGCGCGTTGTTGCCGCAAAAGAAGTAATAACAGAAATATCGCTTTAATATGGTTTAATTGAAAGTGATCATACATTCATTGAAATAAATGATATATAACTTAAATCAAATAATTTTGGCGGTACTATACGCGCGCCACCTACTGTAAGTTAATTGTACTATGCCTATAACCTTCACAGAAGTGCTAGGAATGAGTTGACAAAGTTTTGCCGTATTCTAATGAAAAGTATGGCAACGCATAAAATACGAACAAATAAAAATTAGTTGTTATATATTAGAAATAATATAAAGCTTGTACCACAGTTTCGTAAAAAAAACTGTCAGTTGTAAGACGTCACGTCACGTTAAGAAGTGAAAACTTCTTAACTTCACAAAATATATATATATATATATATATATATATATATATATATATATATATATATGGAATTACAGCGGAGCTTCTGAAAGCGGGTGGAAAACCGGTACTTGTAGTCCTTCAGGAGCTCTTTAATTCCATCCTATATGGTGGCACTACACCGGAGGCGTGGATCAGAAGTGCGGTGGTCTTGTTCTTCAAGAAAGGCGACAACGCACTCTTGAAGAACTACAGACCGATTTCCCTTCTGAGCCGCGTCTACGTGCTGTTTTCGAGAGTCATAACAAATCGTCTCGCACGGAAACTTGACGACGAACAAGCCGGTTTCTGAAAAGACTTTAGCACCATAGACCACATACATACCCTTCGGAAAATTGTACAGAAGTCCGAGGAGTACAATTTGCCACTATGTCTGACGTATGTGGACTATGTGAAAGCCTTTGATTCCTTCGAAATTTGCGCGGTGCTGCAGTCCCTTCAGCGGTGCCAAGTTGATTGTCGGTATATCGAAATACTGAAGTGTTTGCACAGTAGGTCTACGATGGCTATCCGAGTACAAAACCAGTGTACGAAACCTATCTAACTGCAGAGAGGTGTAAGACAGGGTGACGTTATATCCCCGAAACTCTTTGTTGAAAAAGAGTTTCGTCGCTTTAACTCAGGCATGATTATTTTACCATTGTAAGTATTCCCACTGCATCCTTATTTTTGAATGCAACTACTAAAGAATAAGAGTTTGTAGCAAAAGTTTCGGCTGCAGCAGTAGCTTCATTATTTTGTGTCTGATACTACTAATACTTCTCTGTCTGGCTAAATAAACCCTTAACTTTTTTATATTCAACTATAACATAATCTTTAAGTTATAATTATTTACGGCGGAGTTATTTTATATTTATATATTATTACCATTGTTATATTTTCATTGTGCTAAGATGTCAAAACGGATAAAAACACATAAGATTTATATCGCCATCGAAGCACTTGTTACATCGTTTCCTGTGGTGTGTGTATATCATGTGATAGTACTGAGTTGTTCTATATACACTGGAGTAATTCGATAGCGAAATTAAGGTTTCTGTTTGTTTCAATTGTGGCCATAAAATATAAAATAATAATTTATAACGGTTAAGTTACCATCAGTAGCAATCGTTACCGAGAAATTGTTGAAAATATATTTAAGAAAAAATATATGCGACAAATATAGATCCTGCTCTTTTTTTTCATCCGTCCACGTATCTATTGATCGACATTTAGGTACTTAAATAAGCGATGCTCACGTAATAATATAATGATGATTATATTATGTTTCTGGGTGGTAGGGCTTTGCCTATTTCTGCCGGAACCACTGCGTTCCGGTTTCTGTTGTTCCGACAGGGCTTAGAGCCAATATACTTAAAGGCTGTGAGGCATTTCATCGTAGCCTTCAGCGGTAACAATGTGTCTGAGGCCTTCATTGTTTGAAGTTGTTTACAGATGACCACGAACTGCAGAACCTCAAGTAGACTAAAAGCTTGATTGTTGCAAAGAATGTAATTAAAAATATCCTGGCGATTTTAACTATCAGATTATATTTTAATTTCAAACATGAATTTAGTTCATGTACTCAGAGTAGAAACAGTGTGTATTATTTCCCCGGTGAAGTGGTTAACTTATGGTCGAACAACGCCAGAAACTGCAATAAATAGAATGCTCTTGCTTGTACTAAATACTAGTTAATATTCTACAAGGCAGTTGTTAGTTTGTAATTTTAACCATACGAATATTGTACTCGTAGCATGCACCGCACGTTTTGCTTGGGGAACTTTACGATTTCCTATTATATGTTAAATCAGTTCACACTTAACCAAGATCATGTAATATACATACAAAGGAAAAATTAACACAATCGAATTGAGAACTTATTTTTTGGAAGTCAGCTAAAAAGGAATTGCTATTTTATTTAGTTGCATAAGTATTTTTATATTTTCACTTTAACCCTGTATGGCGAAGTAAGAGAATTTATCACCCTATTTTCTCTCATGGTAGTTTGACAGAGGCGGCTTTGTGTTAAGCTTGAAGGAACTTACGGCTTCCAATGCCTTGCCACCTCGTCAAAGATGCGAGAAGTCTGGTACTGTGACCGTTGTGCAAAAACAGCTTGGTTTCTGACTCGGAATCATTCCTCCGTGCTTACCTCCTAAAATACCCAGACAGGCAACAGACAGCAGCGTCATCAGCACTGGCAGCGTACAAGACGTTTGACACTGCCATCATCGCACGATCACACCTGTAAATCGTGGCAATTTAGGCAAATCTTCTCTACACAACGGGACCAAGCAGCAGTCTAGCAACTGTCCCCTGCAAAGCACAAGCCCTACCATAGATTGCTACAAGTCAAAACCTGTCTGCATCCATTTCACTTCTTACATATCCATATCAATATCAATATTCGTTTTAGCCTACCTCCTCCCCCCCTCCTAGCACCCGCACTAAATATGCAATTCCAAAACAATTGAAATTATCTTTCATTCAAAATTGGCTTTCAAAAAACACATTTTGAAATTCATAAGATACGCCATCGCTTCAACAAGTGCCTACCTTTTGTAAGAGATCTTGACGAAGAAGCGAAAAAAACTCACAATTAGACTATTTTTCTCCCAACAGTTACAATTTAACCTTATAACATATTATGTATAATATATAAAAGTAAATAGTCTAAGGATTTATTTATTTATTATTTATTATGCACACGTTATCGATATTATAAGTAGTCATTTAATAACTGTTCAGGGAGATAAAATAAAGCTCATGTGTTCCTCCCCTCTACCAACTAAACCGCTAATTTTGGAAATGTGAAAAGTTTTTTTTATAGGATAAGGGTGACAAACGGGCATACAGTCCACGTGATGGTAAGTGGATGCTGTGGCACATAGACATCTACAGCTATCCTCGATGCCGAAACCCGTGAGGACTAAGATGGAATGCCTCGTTTCCAGTAAAAAGGGTCTACGATTCTCTACACTCACCATACGAAACACAGCAGCGTTAAACTGCCATTTTACGCTGGTATTCTGTGAGAGCGTGGTCCTTCCCCGGTCGAGCCGACCCGTTCATGCTACAACTATACTACTAATATAGCTGCAGCATGGCTCTACCACGTAAAAGTATACACAATAGTAGTATATATAATGAAGTTAAAAGGAAAAATATCACAGCTAAGTAGAATTAAGAAGTTAGCGAGTCGATCAACTTAAAAAAGGAATTGGATTAGTAAAAATTTCGTTACAACTCCATAGAAAATTACCAAAACGAGCTGCATTATAACTATGTAATGTATAAAGATTTTCTATGAAGAAAACGACTTATATGCATTACTACTATAGCTTTACTTTTTCATTTGCTGGATAGGAAGGAGGATCTTTCTTACTTACTTACTAATTTCATTTATTTTTTAGTTGGTAGTTATTGTAGGCCTCATTAAAAGTATTTATACAATCATATAGCCTCATACAATTTCATTCGTCACACTCTTGGTATACTCGGGCGACCTAAGGATAATTTAGGGTAGTGGTGGTTTACGTGAAGCTTCGTTACGGTCATAATATATGTATATCTTAGGGTTGCACTGCCGGAAATATATAGAGTCAACTATGATCATCTTTGTACTTACTTGGCATGTGAGTGATTTGATGTAAATTGTATAATTTTCAAAATCGAAAACTTTTTTAATCTTTTTTGAATACCACTCCCTATAAGACTGATTTAAAAATAAGTCCTTCAGTTACGATCTTCCTGTATGGGCCAATTTTTGCCGTTATAGCGGTCAAACCGCGAACTCACTTATTATGCTCATTATCAAGAAAACTCACATTATTGTGACGGGCAACTACGGAACCCTATCTCTACATTGTGCGTGGCCCAACACGCACTTGGCCAGCTTTTTGTGTATTTTTTGTTTCTTTTTTTGTTTGTTTGATTTAAGAACATGCTTTGATTATTTATGGATATATTCCTTTTTCAAATTTGAATAAGAATATCATATTATAGGTTAAAAAAACAAAAACGGCATGTGGCTGTGTTGTGGAAACGGCCGTGTTTTTTACGCGAATACGCGTACGTAATGTCAAAATTTATACTATACGGAAATTGTGACACAGCGAAACGACTTCAAAATATTGGCGCTTCCCCCTCCACCACGCCATGCTTCACAGTCCTCACTCAACGTAACGAATTCTTTGATCCTTTAGCTATCGAGTGGTGTAATTAAATTTTGGATGTAGATGATAGATATTATGCTGCAACGCCAAACTGTATCCCTCGATTTTGATATCATCAGTTTTCTGAATTGCTTCCAATTATGGAAGCAAATTTAAAGACGTATTCACGTCAAAAGTGGATAACAGCGGAATTTCTTTTGCCGTTTCTTCTCCCGACAGAGAAACTTCGTTTTGAAACGGTAGTGGATTATAAAACATTTTGACGTTTGACAAACGAAGTTTTTATTTCTCACGTTGAAAAACAAAGACTTCATCACTTTTTATTTAATATTAATAGTTAAACATATATCCAAAAATGCGCTGCTAGTTATATGGAGTCTGTATTTTGTAATCAACCCGGCTCGGTAGCGCAGTGGATGTAGGGTTTTTTCCAGTTTAAATCTCGTACAGAACAAGTGTTTGTATGACCATAAAATATTTTATGTATGTAAAACGTCACGAAACAGGAGAAAATTCTAATGTGGGAGTAACGTAACGTATCGCGTGCTCAGTTGTAAAGGAAAACATTGTTGAGATGTAAAAATATATCCGACATGTAAAGTCGTTTAACCCGCATTGGGATTTGGAACAACGTAGCTTAATCTTCCTTACTTCATTACCCTGTATAAAAGGTAAGGGAGTCTATACTTCGTATTGGGAAGTTTATAATATGAAGTTATTTCTTGTTATTATGAATTTTTGTAGTCAATTTGCTCAATTTGTTGTTTTTTCGAGCAACAAATACCTTCAACTTTCACCAGTCACCTTTCACGTCATATATTTTTAATGTTTTTTCTTCTACACTAATATTATAAAGAGGAAAACTTTGTTTTTGTTTGTTTGTTTGTTTGTTTGTTTGATTGTAATGAATAGGCTCATAAACTACTGGACCGATTTTAAAAATTCTTTCACCATTCGAAAGCTACATTATCCACGAGTAATATAGGCTATATTTAATTTTGAACAAAAATAGGGTTCCGTAAGATATTAGGGTTTTTCGGACACAAGGTGTAAAAAATCAACCAAAAAAGTTACTTATTTTGCGTACCCTGCCTAAACTATTAAAGATAGAACCATAAAATGTAAGTAATTGTAGATCTTATAAATATCACAAAAAGTCCGCGACACACTATACCTATCTATGTCGAGTGAGGCACAATAACCATTTTTATTGAAAATCTTGATTTTTTTGGACTACATTTAAACGCGTTTATTTTACTCTAAATTATTTCATCACTAAGTATGTAGAGATAATATTTGGTCTTTGAATGATTAAAATTGGACGTTTGGTTCTGAAGTTATAGGAAATTAAAATATTACGATTTTTGCTGCACGGCCTGTTGCGAAGTAGGCGTTACCAAGGCCCGGTGAGCGTGTGGGAGGGGAGTTTAGATCTATGAGCCTGCCCGCCGGCTCAGTCGCGCGGTCGTGAAGTCTAATAATTTTCGTGCGATTTTTTAGGTTCGTTCTTTAAACACACCACGCAAAGTTCTTCTCAGAGCTAAACAACAGTTCTCTTAGAGCTAAACAACAGTTCTTCTTAGAGCCAAACAACAGTTCTTTTCAGGGCTAACCAACAGTTCTTTTCAGGGCTTACCAACAGTTCTTTTCAGGGCTAACCAACAGTTCTTTTCAGGGCTTACCAACAGTTCTTTTCAGGGCTAACCAACAGTTCTTTTAGAGCTAGAATATTACACGCTAATAACATTATCTTAAACATTTGAAAATGCCTAAGAGAGCCAGGTCTCAACTTTCTAAACATAGTTCCAAGCACGGGCAGCAAAAATACGTCGTATGGGAGAATCTTCACCTGAACGTTCACAACGCCTTGCTGAACAAAATCAGAGAAACTCTCAGGTACGCGCACGAGAGTCGAGTGTCGAACGTTCACAACGCCTTGCAAAACAAAATCTGAGAACCTCTGAGTTACGCACAAGAGTCGAGGCTGGAGCGTTCCCAACGTCTTCATGAACAAAATAAGAACCTCTGACTTACGCGAACGAGAGTCGAGTGTCGAGCGTTCGCAACGCCTTGCCGTACAAAGCTTGAGAAACACTGAGCTACGCGCTCAAGAGTCGAGGCTGGAGCGTTCCCAACGTCTTCATGAACAAAATGTAAGGACCTCTGACTTACGCGAACGAGAGTCGAGTGTCGAGCGTTCGCAACGCCTTGCCGTACAAAGCTTGAGAACCTCTGAGCTACGCGCTCAAGAGTCGAGCCTGGAGCGTTCCCAACGTCTTCATGAACAAAATATAAGGACCTCTCAGTTGCGCGAAAGAGAGTCGAGTGTCGAGCGTTTGCAGCGACTTAGAGCTCAGGCAGAGAGACAGCAGTTGTCCACAAATAGAGTTCGCAATCGAATTTTAGCTAACAGCAACAGACTGGCTTTCAGATATGATCCGCAGTTTGATTATGCACAAACGTCCGTCCAAATCGGAGTCATGAATAAGATCTGCTCTAACTGCTCTGCCAAGAAATGGGCGGACGAACCTAATGGTATGTGCCAGCTTCAGGTAAAGTTTGTCTTCCTAACCTGCAGGAGCCGCCACAACCAATAAAAATCTTTTGACTAATAACCATCCATTATCTGGGCATTTTTTAACAAACATACGTAAATACAATAGTCTTTTCAAATGACTTCGTTTGGCGCAAAAGAAATCAGGAAGGAAATTTTATGCCCACTTTTAAAATTGAAGGACAAGTATCATCTAATTGGTAGCCTTTACCACCATCAGGCCAAAACCACAGTTCTTGCAAATATATTTTATTTCGGATGACCAGTTATCGTTGCGATCAAGCATCGCACCAACCTTAAAAATGGATTTAATTCACGAATTACAGACCGCTTTAAATAATCATAACGTACATACGAAGTTTTAAACAAAACTTAGAACTTAACTCCTCAGATAATTTATAATTATTCATTCAGATCGCACTCCACAGACAGCACACAGAGGCAGATATAATGCCCTACTGTAAACGAGGTAGCTGTTCTCTTGGTCGATGAAGACAAAGGTCCCAGGATATAGTCTACACGGTACAGAGACGGGCAGCTCAAAAGAGTTTCTGAGCTACATCGGTCCTATGATCCACTACAGTATCCTATAATGTTTGTGACAGGAGAAGACGGTTATTATTTGACTATCCTCAGCAGGGTCTGCGCGTAATAAAACTGTTTCGTGTATGCAATTTTATGCATTTAGATTAATGATTAGAACTAACTCTTTAATCCGTTACATTATTACAGAGACTTATTTAGTCAATATTGTGTTGACATGATGGCGAAAATGATATCGGAAAGATTAAATTATATTTGTCGGAATCAACAAAGACTGAGGGCTGATGACTACATTCATCTCAGAGATGCCTTAAATCATGACGCAAATGTTGTCCCATCAAATATCGGTCAACATGTCATATTGCCATCGTCATTTACGGGTTCTCCGTTTCATGCACGAGAAAACGCAGGACGCGATGACGTACGTTCGAAATTATGGTAGACCTGACTTATTTGTCACTTTTACATGTAACCTGAATGGCCTGAAATAAAAGCCGAGCTACCAGGACAACGGTCTTTCGACCGTCATGACATATTTCACGTGTATTTCATTTAAAGATGAAGAAATTCATCAAATTATTTGTCAAAGAACAGATATTCGGTAAAGTAAAATGTTATATGGCAGTGTGGAGTGGCAAAAGCGCGGTTTACCTCATTGTCATTTGCTGTTCTGGCTAGAAACTAAAATACAACCAGATGAGATCGACAGTGTCATAGTTGTGAGCTACCCGATCAACAAATTGATCCGGTACTACACGACATTATAACTAAAAATATGGTACATGGACCCTGCGGAGAACATAATTTAGCTGCACCATGCATGAAGAACGGTGTCTGCACAAAAAATACCCCGTTGTTTCATGAACGATACCCAGACCGGAGAGGATGGGTATCCAGTTTATCGTAGGCGCGATACAGGAAATGGCGGTCGGAGCACTACGCTACAAATCAGGGGCAACATGGTGACGATAGATAATAGGTGGATTGTTCCATACCCCTGCTACTATGTAAGACTTTTAACGCTCATATAAACGTGGAGTATTGCCACTCTGTCCAAGCCATTAAATATATATGTAAGTATATAAATAAAGGTTCAGATCAGGCAACTTTTAGCCTTAGAAACCACACGATGAGGTCGAAAACTATTTAAATGGCAGGTACATAGCACATCTGAAGCTGTCTGGCGCTCATTTGAATTTCCCATTCACGAGCGGCATCCTACTGTAGTGCATTTGGCCGTTCATCTAGAGAACGGTCAAAGGTGTTTTTACACCAGGGACAGCTCATTGTTGTCCAAAACCCACGCAATACCACATTACTGGCATTTTTGCTCTCTGTAATGAAGATGAATTCGCGAAAACTCTTCTGTATCATGAAGTCCCGCAATACTATACATGGGCAAATAATACATTCACTAGAAGGAAGCGTGGTGAAGATGTAGTTGACATCCGGGGATAAAAAGATGCCGCTTTAGGTAGAGTCTACGGGATACATCCATCCCAATCAGAGTGTTTATCTTAGGATTCTACTGCACCACGTACGCGGTCCAACTCATTTGCATACCTTAAAACTGTAAACGGTATTGTCAAAGAGACGTATCAAGCAGCTTGCCGTGACCGAGGTTTACTTGAAAACGATGATCATTGGGGTAACACTTTAAGCGAAGCTTCGTTATCACATTGTCCAAAAACTAAGGAGTTGTTCGTAGTCATACTTTTATTTTGTCAACCATCAGAACCATTGAAGTTATGGGATACTTTCAAAGATCAGTTCTGTGAAGATATTAGACATCGTATCAGACAACAAAATCAGGATAACACTTCACCCTTCACTGAAGTCATTTATAATGAAGTATTAATTGAAATAGAAAACAAACTTCTAGAACTAAACGACAAAAATTTAAGTGATTTTGGATTACCTTCTCTGTTCGTACCAGAATAATACTATTGACACAATGGTACAACAGTATAACAGCAATGATCTAACAGCGTTTGTTAATGACAATGTGCCAAAATTAGTACCAGATCAAAGACATGCTTATGAGACTATTGTGGACAGCGTGAACAATAACATGGGAGATTATTTTTTTGGACGCACCAGGAGGCACCGAAAGACTTTTCTCGCAAATTTGATACTTGCTAAGATACAATCAGGAAGATAGCGATTGCAGTTGCTTCGTCAGGAATTGCTGCAACTCTCTTGAACGAAGAAAAAACTGCTCACTCTACGTTTAAACACCGCTATCCGTATTCTTTAGATCAACGGTCTACGTGCTCTATTCAAAAAATGGGCTCAAGTTATGCAAAGATTGTTTAATAGGATTGACCAGAGTCATGGAGCCGGACTACCAAGACCTCCCAAGGTGGTATCACTTTGTATTTGCTGGAAATTTCCGACAAACGCTTCCTGTCGTCAACAGAGGTACGCGAGCAGATATTATGAAGGCATGTTTAAAATCGTCTCACCTTTGGACATCTGTTCAACATTTGAATTTGCGTACTATTATGAGAGCTCATCTACATGGAAATACGCATAGCAATTTTCCACAACAGCTGCTGAAACTGGGAGAAGGAATTTTTCCATCTTTAAATTTGGGCACCGATTATGCGGTTACTTTGGATGAGTCTCTAGGGCAAATAGTCTATAATTTAGATAGTCTGATAGATGCTATATATCCTGACATCGAAAACTTACATCAAAATGATTTTCGTTGGCTGTGTTGTAGAGCAATAGTTTCTCCCAGGAATGAAACAGTCAACGAAATAAACAATTTAATTATGCAGAAAGTACCGAAGTTAAGTGCTATAAATCCATAGAAAGGGTCACTAACATCGAGGACGCAGTGCACTACCCCAGGAATTTTTTCTTGAACCCCGCTGGGCTTCCACCTCATGAACTGTCGTTAAAAGTTGGCACGCCGATAATGCTTCTCAGAAATTTAAGACCCCCAACATGTGTAATGGCACGAGACTTCTTATAAAGGAGCTAAAAGATAATTTAATAGTTGTGAAGATTATCACCGGCCCTGCAGCTGGTGAATTAGCTCATATACCAAGAATACCCATGATCCCTACTGATTTGCCTATACCTTCAAAGGCTCCAATTTCCAGTAAAAATTTCTTTCTGCACTCACGATAAACAAATCCCAGGGCCAAACATTCAAATTAGTAGGAATTGATTTACGAAAAGAATGTTTTACGCATGCAACTTTACGTTGTTCTATCACGGGTCGGGGCTCCTGACCATCAGTATATTTTGTTACCAGAAAATAATATAACGTCAAATGTTGTGTAGAGAAGCTCTACAATAATAGCTTAAGTTTCTATCCTAAAACAACAGGTTGCACTCCGGGACTTAACAAATAACATCCACAGAAAGAAAATCTGTTCAGCCTGCGGATAGTGACTGCTTCGTCGATGTTAGTGTCGGTGTCTGTGAATTGACCTGGGAATCATTTTGTTTGCTGACCGTGTCTTTCCTGGGTAGGCTTTTGCAGCGGTTACCGACATCCACGCGGGCGGAGCCGCGGGCGACCGCTAGTTATAGAATAAGGGTGACAAACGAGCACACAGTCCAACTGATGGTAATTGGATGCTTTGGCCTACAGTAGCTATATCTATCCTCGATTGAGAATCAAAATGCAGATGCGCTGTCACCCCTGAGGTCTAAAGCAGGGAATTCACTTGAAGGACATGCCCGCGGGCATGTCTGTCCGGGCATGTCTGTCGCCGCAATACGCTACACAGACTCATCAGTTTGTTTTAGACCGTTTATGTGATTAGTTGTGCGTGCACATTAAGATGACAACGAAACGACGAAACATTGCAATATTAGCTGGTGCTGCATTAATACTGTCCAATGATAAGAAAAAGAAAAGAATTTGGTGCAAAGTAACATTCATGTTCGGGCATGTCTGTGCCCGCGCAGACAAAATGAGATCGCGCGGACGTCAACAGGCAAGTCTGCCAGACCGACTGTGACGGTCCTACACTATAAAACTTTGCACAGACCTATAGTAGCGAATTCCGGCAGGCTTGTCTACAGACATGCCCGCGGGCATGTCCGTCAAGTGAATTCCCCGCTTAAGATGGAACCTTCCAGTAAATTATATATTGTGAATTCTGAACTCAATATACCAAAAAGCACATAATAATATACCAAACATAAACAGCTTACTCCTTCCCCGGTCGAGACGACCCATTCGTGCTACAACCATAATATAGCTATATCACAGATCAACCACATAAACATGGGTATAATAAATATTTGAATAATATGCTCTATGATAATCAATATTAACTCATAATTGTAACAAGGACAAAATGTGTGTTGCTTTAATAAAATATTCAAATTTAAATTAGTAATAGAATAGAATAAAATAGAATAGAATGATTTTTATTTTCTTTATTTACCACTGCTCCGGAAAATACCTTTGTCTTGGGAAAAACCAGCAAGAAACCCAGCGGGATTTATCTTTTAAACATATTTCACTTAACCATAATTTTGTATAATTTTTAAATGAATAGAACTAGCATGGTGGCGATCACCTCATTCCCAGGGGTTATTTTCATTTATGTAATAATAGGGTGATAATTTAGTGTATGTAGTGGCGGGTAAGAATACCCACTGCCCCATATCTTCCCTTGGGTGTCGTAAGAGATGACAGAGGGAAATTGAGACAGAAGATGGGCAGCAGCATCTTTCTGATAACAGCAAATTACAATAAAAAAACTGCGGCTGCCAAGCCGCTCGCCAAGCGTGGCCACTATGGCAATATACCCCCCATGACAAAAGTTACAAAAAGACGGCCCCCAGTTCCCGGCGGCCCAGCTATTCCTGGCTACGGTGGCGACCATGATAACGGCTGCCACCTAAGACGAGTCGACCTGGAAACATACAACGCACGCACCCTGAGGACTGAGGAGAAGATCCTGGAGCTGGAAGAAGAGATAGACAAATTGCGCTGGGATATTGTAGGATTATCTGAGGTCCGAAGAGAGGGGGAGGACACGGTAATTCTCGAATCCGGCAACTTGTAAGGGCGACCATCTGTCCCAAGGAGGTGTCGGATTTATGGTCCACAAGTCTCTTGTCAACAACATTGTAAAGATTGGGAGTGTGTCGACGAGGGTTGCGTACCTTATACTCAGAATCACCAAACGGTATTCGCTGAAGGTCATACAGGTTTACGCACCAACCTCGGCACACCCTGATGAGGAGGTGGAGGAAATGTATGAGGATATTTCTAGAGCCATGCATTCCTCCAAAACCCACTATACGGTGTTAATGGGAGACTTCAACGCAAAGCTAGGCACAAGAGAGAACGGTGAGCTGAAAGTAGGGAAATTTGGAATAGGGCAACGGAACCCAAGGGGCCAGCAGCTGGACGACTTTATGGAGAAAGAGGGACTCTTTATGATGAACTCTTTCTTCCAGAAGCGGCCCCACAGGAAGTGGACCTGGTCGAGCACCGACCGTTCGACAAAAAATGAGATTGACTTCATTATGACGACTAGATGGCAACTGTTTAGTGATGTCTCAGTGATCGCGAGGGTGGAAACTGGTAGCGATCAACGAATGATTAGAAGCACACTGAACCTAAACGTTAAGCTGGAGAGGTGTCTTCTAATGAAATCAACGCTCCGTCCCCTTCGTGCTTTAATCCAAAGTCACGAAATCTTTCAGCTCGAGTTACAAAACCGTTTTCAGTGCCTAAAAGATTGGTCGATATGAATGACAAGCTCGTGGAAACTGTCCACTCGGTCGGAGCTAAGTTTTGCAAGACCCGTCGCAGAAGAACACAAAAAATCTCCGATCACACTCTTAATCTCATGGCTGTTAGACGGGAAATGAAGCTGCAGTCTTCAACAGATTTGACAGCATACAGGCAACTGAACAGACAGATCTCCAAATGCATGCGGCGGGACTTACGCAATTTTAATACTGCTCGTATTGAAGAAGCGATCGAGCGGAACCAGGACTCCAAAGTCTTTGACAGAGATCTCTCTGCTAGAAAGAGCCAACGGTCGAAGCTGAAGACCGAATGTGGCGGCATCGTTTCTGGGATACCTGAGGTTTTGAGTGAGATTGAGATGTTCTATGGGCAGCTGTACACATCATCATTGCAGCCCCACGCAAGTGTGAGTAATGATCCAAGAGCAAGTCTAATCCAACACTATTCCGATGATATCCCGGATGTTAGTTTGAGCGAGATTAGAATGGCTCTCCAGCACCTTAAATACGACAATTCCCCGGGCGACGATGGAATTACAGCAGAGCTTCTGAAAGCAGATGGAAAACCGGTACTTGAAGTCCTTCAGAAGCTCTTTCGTTCCGTCCTCCATAGTAGCACTACTTCGAAGGCGTGGAGCAGAAGTGCGGTGGTCTTGTTCTTCAATAAAGGCGACAATGCTCTCTTGAAGAACTACAGACCGACTTTCCTTCTAAGCCGCGTCTACGTGCTGTTTTCGAGAGTCATTACAAATCGTCTCGCACGCAGACTTGACGACGAACAAGCCGGTTTCTGAAAAGGCTTTAGCACCGTAGATCATATACATACCTTTTCGCAAATTGTACAGAAGTCCGAGGAGTACAATTTGCCACTATGTCTTGCGTATGTGGACTATGAGAAAGCCTTTGATTCCGTCGAAATTTGGGCTGTGCTGCAGTCCCTTCAGCGGCGCCAAGTATATCGAAGTGCTGTAGTGTTTGTGTAGTAGGACTACGATGGCTATCCGAGTACAAAACCAATGTACGAAACCCATCCAAATGCAGAGAGGTGTAAGATAGGGTGACGTTATATCCCCGAAACTTTTGACCGCTGCATTGGAAAACATTTTCAAGCTACTGGACTGGAAAAGATAGGGTATTAACATCAATGTCGAGTACATCACTCACCCTCGATTTGCCTACGATATAGTCCTTATGGCAGATTCGCTGGAGGACCTTAGCTCTATGCTCAATAGTGGACACGTAGCAGGACTACGCTCTTACAGAATACGAGCGTGAAATACCAGCATATCTACGGGTCACAGCATTCACTTACCAACAGGTGGACCATGGTTCAACTATCCCGTTCACGCCGAATGTAAAATACTCATACCGGCGACGCGCAGTAGCCTCAAAAGAGGGCGATGTCTATTACTCCGGTCGTCAACCCACCTGCCAAGTAAAACAAATAAGACAACAGGAGAGGCCCATGTCTAGCAATGGACTTTTACGGGTTGAAAAAGAAGAAAAACCTTTTAATAATAAAAAAAATATAAGAACTAAAAAAAGATAAAATCATTTCAAGTCGGTGCTAAGACGTAGTGTATAGAAGAATAAGAACCCGACTTCAGACTTTCTTTTTTAGTTCTTTGATGTCGATTTTTACTTTAAGAAGAATTACTGTTTTATTTTAAGATCCGTCAGCGTTAACCCTAATAGTATTGTGAGAAGACAAAGTCCACGTAGGCACATACGATAGGCGTCAAGACCGGGACCATTCTAATTGGGGCCTGTCATATTAGTCACCCACCCTTTCTTTTAAGAAAGTTGGGTTTGTGTACGGAATCGAACGTCTTCATATAGGGCCACCCCACCTCTTTGTCCCGAACCCAGCGTGGTGTGGTATTCGTTTAAGAAAGTAGGAGGCCAAAAGTGTGTTGGTCCCGTGCGCACCTATTTTTTTTATGATTTTTTCATGGTCGCGTTTTACATTATAAACTTATAACCTATTTTTCCAACTATAAAAGTGGAATTTTTTCTACAAATTTATATGTGACTACTCCTAAAGTATATCCTATTTAATAAAATAAGGATCATAAAAGTAGGTTCACAATTTACGAAGATATCACGTAACAAATATACAAAAAAATAAACATACAGTCAAATTGTAAGCCTTCTCCATTTTTAGAAGGTTGCTAAAAATATAATTACATGAAAAAAAATACAAAATAATAATATTCTCCTGAATCTATGTGCAACAAAATACAGCAAGATGAATAAAGACACTCTACCCATTTATACAGAGAAAGAATGTGTGGAAACGGGAGAAACGTATTAAATGGGTCTTGCATTGTCTTTTAGCGCAAAGACGAGTTGAGTAATAGTTTTGCATCTAAAAGGAAAATGAAACGAATTCTTGAAGCATAAGATGCTTTTGTATGAGGAAAGGCGAATACTGTTCAAGACTAATTGATAGTATTATAATTTGCTTTACCTAGGAAAATGGAATAATGCTACGTGTTAAAACTGCTTAATTTTAACTGAGTTCTAAAACAAGGTCCAAATTCAACGCATAAGTTTTTATGTATGTTGATTGATTTCTCAGAATTGCTTAATCTACTCAAATAAATAAAATTGAAGTGTCTGTTTGTAATGTCAAAATAACTGCTTTTTACTTAATGTATAATATTAAAGTATAATATAGAGTACTTGTAACAAAATAACAATTTTAAAATTTTTGTGTGTCCGTCTGTCTGTCTGTTGATTTTAGATAATCTCCGAAATGCCTTGACCGATTTTGACAAGACTTTCACTGGCAGATAGCTGATGATATAAAGAGTAACTTAGGCAACTTCTAGTTTAAAAAAATTATTAGGTTTCCGCGCAAAAAAAAAATTAAGAGACGTGGTAATCGCAAATAGGCGACGTATTCATAATCTTGCGGAACATCGTTATTCAATTAATAAGCCCGCGACCTAATTATGTCTGACATTTTACTCTGCGGTTTTGGATTACGCAAACGACAAGTATAATTATATCCAGCAGTGGTCTGCCGTAGATTGATGATGATGATGTGTAATTTTATTTTTAAAATTTATATCATGGTCACATCCTTTCAAAAGTCCACTGCTGGATATGGGTCTCCCACAAGAAATGCCACAAAACAGCAAACCTAATTACCAACCAATGTTTTTTTTATAAAACTGGAGTGATAAACGTCCACCATTTGATTAGTGGCTAATGCCACCATGTGGCTAACATCACCACAATCTATGAACATCTGCAGCCAAATTCAAACAAAGAAGGCTACAGATGTGTTGCCACCTCTGAAACTTGGATGGAATGCCTCACAGCCTGTAATTATACAGGCTCTCTATAACCTTACAACTGGACTGGCAGCAGTGTAAGCAGTGCTATTTGGCGGCAGAAATAGGTGAGAGAGTGAAACCTACTCAAACGGACTCCTAGACAAAAAAGAGTTCTACCACGTAGGCTTCAAATTAAAATAAAATAAACATTAGACGTACGCAATATTTTTTTCCTACTCCGATCGAGACCCTTACGATTTCATTCAAATATCAGGCTGTTCGATATCAGTATATATCGACTTAAGTTACTTGTATATAAAGTATAAAATATTGGGTTTACGGCTCCACAATATGATTTTTTATAATAATTTCCTTTTTTTGACGAAATACTTACTGCATAATAAAAGCACTTAACGCAAACATGTGGAAACAGGAGATGCGTTTTAAACGGGTTTTGCATTGTCTTATAGCACGAAGGCGAGTTGAATAATAGTTTAGCGTCTAAGAAGAAAACAAGATGAATACTTGAACATTTTTACTATGGAGAAAGCGAGCATTGTTTTGGGTTAAATCTTTAAATTTTATGGCATTAATTTGCTGTCAATTCAAAAACATTTTTTTAATAGACGATTTAAAACTATCCCATAACTGATTTTTGTATTCATAATTTCCTAGAAAAGTGATTAATAATGACAAGGATGAAATGCAACTAATCTTAAAAATTACTTGTTTCACAGTGACCACAAAATACCAGCATGCAAAAGCAGCTCAATGTTGGTATATTTCCTATGTTGAATGAAGAGAGACAATAAGGCACTCTATCGTAGGCCCCAGGGGTGACAATGCATTTACTTTTTGATACTTAATCGAGGATACGAGTAGATGTAGGTTTCTATGGACCACGGAATCCACTTACCATCAGGTGAATTGTATGGTGTGCTCGTACGTCGCAGTAAATTGTTATATTATTAATTTATTTCTTAATAGCAATAAATTACTTTTAGTAAAAAGTAAGGGCTGTCTTTAAACTGAGGTAAAAGACTACATAACAGAAATAAAATAAAGTAATGTAAATCGAATAATATACGTGGTAGAGCCATGCTGCAACTATATTATGGTTGTAGCACGAATGGGTCGGCTCGACCGGGGTGGGACCACGCTCTCATAGAATACCAGCGTAAAATAGCAGCTTAATGCTGCTGTGTTTCGTATGGTGAGTGTAGAGAACCGGAGACTCCATCTTAGTCCTCAGGATTGACAACGCATCTGCATTTTGATTCTCAATCGAGGATAAATGTAAATGTCTATGGGCCACAACATCCACTTGCCATCAGGTGGACTGTATAGAATAAGTAAAGCCTTTTTAGTTCTTTGTAGTCGGCTTTACTTTTTATTAAAAGTTAATTTTATTAAGTAATATCACAATCTGAATTTCGTTTGAATAGTATATATGTTATGTTATTAGCGATTAATTGGGCAATATGAATAATGCCCAATATGAGTAGGCAATGTGATAAAAACTATTGAAATAATTGAATTGACCGGACATTATGAATAAAGTCCGTTACTTTTTGGGCAGATTAAAATAAAAAGATGGAAGTGCAAACGATTGTTTTATTATTTATATGAATATCGTATGATTTATTTATTTAATATATTTTTATTCGTGCGATATATTTTAAATTTTAAAAATAAATAAGATAATAAAATAAATTATATATATATATACTATAAAAGATAGGTTAGGATTTTTTTGATGTCACATAATTAACACTTAAACACAATGGGAATAAAGTTTTCCATCGAAAGTATTTATTCTTTGTAACGCAAAGGGAAGAATACCCCATTGCTGCTACTTGATACTGGTTTTTCCCTGCCTTCACACTTTTACACTTGTTAATTTCAGATTTGGTACATCAATACCTGAATTAATAGAATCAGACGTTATGGCTAATTTACACAGGGACAGTTACTGGCTCCAAATTCGAGGCAAGTCAGTGCTGGCCCGCTACTGGCATAATGTTAATTGATTTGGAGTCAGTACAGCGCTGTCTGCGCGACTACTGACTACGTGTAAACGGTGCAAGTCAGTCTTCGGCGCCAGCACTGGCGCCTGTTACTGACTACTTGTAAATCAGTCTTTACTTTACGGAAACCCATTATATTAAATTTGTTAATTTTTTTTAACTATTTTAACATTACTAACTTATGTTCGTGATTAACACGGTTAGTTTTGGTTAGGTTAGGTTCATAACACTGTCCCCCCCTCCCCAACGGGTTTCCGCCTTGTCGTGGCGGGGGGCTTAGTAGCCGTGGCTTGGTCACCCGCGGTGAATAAGCCCTTTGGCTGGCCCGTGGTGTAGTGCCGGCACGAGGTAGCCACTCCGAGTGGGCTTGGCGAGCCCACTTCGAATGTGTGTCGGTGGGCTGCGGCGAGAGCGAGAGGGGTGTCGTCTCCCCCTACCGCTGCAGCCGAGGTGGAGTCACGGAGGAAGAGGAGTGTTGGTATGGCGATGCGCCACTCGATCTATCGTCCTCGACTCTGACGGGGCCGCACCGTTGATGCGGTAGTGGTGGGACCGCGGGGGCAGAGGAGTGTCGGTATTGCGAGGCGCCGCTCTCCCTACCCTCCGCGGCCGAAATTTGGTTGGCGGCGGAGCCAGAGAACAGATCCACCGCTGGGGTCGGGAAAGCTGGTTCTACCGAGCGCTTGATTTTCCTGGCCCCATGGCCTCCACGTATCGGATTCAGGGGGGGGGCATTACTCAGGTAGAGTTGGAGGCCATGGAGGGGGCGTGCCTTGTGTTCCTGGTGCGCCTTGCCTGAGGAGGAGAATGGGGAGGAGAGGTCCTCTCTCGAGGTGGGGCTACCATGGGGCGGCCGGCGCTGGTGGGGCCGCGGATGTGTGCGAAAGCGTTCCTGTGGCCCTGTGCGGCGAAGGTGGAACACAATGGGGTTTTAGTCGGTGCGAGTCCGACATAACCCGTCCTTGCCCCCGCGAGGCGGGTATGCGTAGGCATTTCCCCATGTAAAAAAAAAGTTAATAACACTGTAATACAATAGTCATCATTTAATTAGAATTAACTATTGCGATGGCTCCAGATTTTTTTGGTCCCAATTGAGATTATTACAAAAATTATTAAAAACGAGTTCACGACGTTTATCGCTTGTTTCATTACACATTCTAGTCTGGCATTTTTCACAGAATTTCGATTTGCACCTCTCACCTAATTATTTTTAAGATCTAATTTTGTTACGTTCCATTTTGCTGTCTTTCGGCTTTATATATTATATCCTAAGTTTTCCTTTCCATTCTTTGTTTCTTTTTTATCCATTTTTATATTTGACGTTTACTACCTCAATTTTAATCGCCAAAAATGCATTTTGAGATGTGTCCGATGAGTCTAGTATTGGCTTGTTGTGATCATCATCATTAGATGAAAATGATGTTGAACAATTAGCGTAAGCAGCGAAATTTTCTTCATTCCAAGAAATATTCTCAATAGGAATAGTATGTGTTAACGGATCTTGATTAGTAAAAGTGGCATCATCTGTATAGATATTACTTACATTTTTAAAGATCAAAGGACATTCAGACCGGTGGGCTTCTTCTGAGGACAGTATTTGAAATGGAGTAGATGGTAGTAGGGAGAATTTACGTTCCTTTATAATGCACTAGCGATCCGCCCCGGCTTCGCACGGGTGAATTTTGGATCTTGACAAAAGCGCAACCGACCGGGTCCGATTGTGAACTTAAACTATCCACTCAAAAACACAAAAAATATACCTATAAGAGCTTAATTTGAAAATGTGATTTGTTTTAATTAACGCTCACGCAACCCCGTTTGCGGATGGAATTTCGTAAAATCCGTTCTTAGCTGACCTCCACTTGGAAAAAGGAATATTTCTGCCAAATTTCAAGTCTCTAGGGTAAGGCCTGACCATAAGTGGTTCCAGAGATATGATATATGATATGAGTTAGTACATAGGTGGAAATCTCTTATATATATATATATATATATATATATATATATATATATATATATATATATATATAGATGATGGTCTTATGTCATTAGTGAGATTTAAGATAGAAATAAATTGTAGATATAATCTGGGGCGTTCAGTAAACAAGATACAAAGTTACAAATAAATATCTAAAACGTCTATCTGGAACCTTGACAGCGATTTTTCGAAACACTGATTCTAGATACTACGGCTCTAGACGGCTATATTGATCTAACTAGTTAAATAGATTTGAAATTTACAAGTTTACCAACATTATTTATTAACAGGCAGAAAAAGTGAGAGTTTTAATTTATAGCAAATTTGTTGTTACGAATTCCGCCAATGTCAAATTAGGACACTAAAATTATGATTCCTAAATTTTCTAACAGATTGTTTGTTGAGATGTCTGAAACAATGAACAATTACACATCTACAGATAGTAATCCACTATCTCCAAAAAGTTCTAACTGCTACTTTTTGACAAAAAAGGAATATTTTTTTAAGAAATACCTTCTATCTACAATGTAGGATTAATATAGCACAAATTTTATCATAAAATAATTAGAAAAACATTATAATGCGATAGACCATACCTTTATAACTCGTAAATCAAACAGTTTCAAATGAAATTAAGACTAACAAAACACTAGAATAATAACAACAATCAACTTAAAATAACCACAGCTTCGTTACAAAAATAATTTATTTAATTATGTTTATCGCATTCTATCAAATATGTTTAGCTCTTTCGCGGGTGAAGGATGCAACTCATACCCACTCACTTGTAACGGGTATATCACAAAGTACTTTTAGGATATTTTCCCTCACTAAAAGCAACTAAATGCAGTCGCAAGAGCCGGAGTTAGGAGATATTTCCATAAAGTAATTTACGTAAAAGTCTTGCTATCGTTTTAGTAGTTATTTCCATGCATCGTTAGGAGTCTTTCTAATAATGGTAGGAGGTTGGGGGAAACATATGCCGATGCGAAATTGAATTGTCGGTCTATTGGAATAAAAAAGTCTATTTTGGTAAAAATGTTAGTTAGGAGTTATTGGCACTTCATCGACGTTATATCAAATTGCCCAACAGTTACGTAATAATATTTATAATGTCCAGAGAATATGATAAATAATGAAGTTTAAATCAGTATCAATTACATAGCCCGATTTGACTTGTTATTAATCATATTGTCCGGGCATTATAAATAGTACCCTAATTAATCAATTGGTCCATATCATATTCATTAAAAACTTCATCGTATTTTGCCACCGTAGAGGTGTTTTATTTTAAAAATTTAAATGAGATAACCCCTATATAAACTTTTTAATTAAAAAGAATCAGCAAAATCGTTAATTGTGAACAGATTTGATGAAGATATTACGTAACAAATAATATTTTGTTTGTTGAAGCGGCAGTAGCAGAATGCGAATCGCGAAATCATATGTCGTGGATGTATCATTGCTAGTATTTAAAAAAAACATACAGTCGAGTTTAAACAAAGGAAAATCACTGTCACGCTTAACAAATTGTAGTTTAGTTAAATTATCTTAAAGACCATTAATATTGAGTACGAAATAAAATAGATAAAATACGGGTACGTAAAGATGCACGTGTCGTACGTTTGCCATAAAATGAACGTTGATATCTGTTTCCAGGGAGGTTTTACTTCGGTTGTAAATTTATCCCGACTTTTTTTTCATTTTGTTTTTAAATTAGAAAGGAAGTAGAGCCGTGGTAGCTCAGGGACTACGCGCTCGCTGTAAATTTCACAGTACGCGAGGGGTTCAATCCTCGGCATCGATGAAATTGTTAATCGCAGTTTTAAGTCCTGATTTACCGCGTGCTCGGCAGTAAAGAAAACATATTGAGGAAGCTTTCATGTCTGAGCATTAAAAATATATATATTTCGTATATAAGTGTAGTCCACCAACTCTTTGCCCTAATACAGCAATTAGAAATTGAAATAACTTTTTATTACAATTAATTCAGTACTACTCTAAATGTTATCTATCTTCTTAAAACCGCATACAATACATTCAACTAAATGGCAATCGGGCACCGCTACCAAAACCATTAAAATAGTTCAAAACCAAGCGCGTGAGTACAAGCAGCATGCTGACCGCGTCGTTTATCAAACTCCGGATCTTCGCCTTGAGTAATGTGCATCTTACTTTTGCGGTTCTATCATCGTTAAATTGATTTAATCTATACATACTAGTATACATATAAATAAAATTGAAATGTCTCTCTGTATATATCTGTAATTTCGAAATAACTGCACTTTTATTGAGCTCAGGCTCAGCTTTATTTGAATTATTCCTCTTTTTCCAGATAGTGTAGGACTGTCCCACGGTTGATGGGAAAAAGAGGAATTATAAACTGATGGGACTAAGTGGAATCCTTGCTTTTCCCCACTAATCGTTTCTTTGTTTGACAAGTTACACCAGTATAGTAACCTCGTCTCCACTAAGGCTGGCATAAGTAATTGTTATTTTTTAATGAAAATAAATCATCATCGTTAAATTATGGTTTTACGCGGTTATTATGTGAGAACTGTAAAATAAACAATTTTTAAGATCAGTTGCAAGTCATTCGTGTCATTTTTAATAATTTCTCTAGGAAATTAGGAAACATAAAATTAATGCCATAAAACCTTTACATTTAATCCAGAACAATGCTCGCTTTCCCCATTGTAAAAAAATCAAGTATTCATCTTGTCTTCCTCGTAGACGCTAAACTATTATTCAACTCGTCTTCGCGCTAAAAGACCCATTTAAACCGCTTCTCCCATAGGTATTACTAGCTGTAATTTAGGGTTTTAATTATGTTGCGCGGAACCCTAATTATTTTTCTAAAATATAAGTAGCCTTAGTTACTCCTTATAACATCAGCTATCTGCCACTGAAAGTCCCGTAGAAATAGGTCCAGCCGTTTCGGAGATTAGCCGGAACAAACAGACAGACAGACACACAGACAGACACACAGACAGACTGACAGTCAGATAGACAAAAATTTAAAAAAATTATGTTTTTGTTATAAGTATCGTATATACTTTCATATGAATTTAGTAAAAAGCTGTTATTTTGACATTACAAACAGACACTTCAATTTTATTTATTTGTATAGATAAATATGTTGTACAATTAAAAATGAAAACATCTAGAAACAGCATGATAGCGATCACCTCATTTCCAGTGGTTATTAACAAACATGTATTCTTTAACAACCTTCATAAGCAACCTTGCTCAAAATTGATTCTTTTGATACACAGCTCCAGCATATTTTAATACTTCGAATACGGAAACGAGCGCACACCTTGTCTGATGTTATGTGGATGCTGTGACCTGTAGATAACTCCATCCATACTCGATTAACAGTTGAAATTCAGATGTGTTATAACCCCTAAGGACTAGAGAGAATGTCTCTTTACCAGTAAAAAGGGTCGTTGGTTCTCTAAACCATACGAAACACAGCTGCTATTTTACGCTTGTATTCTATAACAAACTGCAGTGCTAGATATCAATGATAGAGCAGCGCTGCAGCTATATTAAAGTTAATATATTTTCTAGGACTATACATTTTCACATAAAGAAATTACTGAATCTTTGGAGTTAAATGGAGTTAAATGTTTTATTTACATTCTGTAAATAAAACATTAACTCTTCATTTGAAATCTTGTAGAAGTACAATTCTTATTCTGCAGTTCTTATGACAATCCAAAATGCGTTCATTATTACGTAGCAAATAATACGCATAATCGATATAATAATATTACGAATGCTACCAACACAATTTTGTCATATGGTTGTTGATGAATTGCCTCAGAACTTCTAAATCACCAGTATTTCTCTTCTATAATTCTTAGGTTAGCTTAAAGTTGTTTTTTTTTAATGTCGAGCAGCTATGTAGGTCCAACTATTTTCACTGCAACTACTATTATCTATTGTGGTCATTGCTCTTGCTTTACTTACTTGTTCGTTGCTAAGCCAAAAAAATTTCGGACAGTAGCCTTTAGTAATCTCGCTAGGTGGTCGACTATCAACGCTGGTCGGCGAGTGCTAACGCTAGGTGACCGTGTGTGGTGGCATATCTATACTATGCGGCTTATAACCCATACCGTATGGTAGCATATTATGATCGTTGAATGACTATACACTACACTACACTACACTAGAAGGTCTAGGTTTTTTTTGTGGTTTTCCGTCAAGAGTTACACCAATCTCAGCGGTAATATATTGTCAGTTTCCACGATTTTTACATATTTGATTCAAATTACTTATATTTGTTTCACAGTTATTGAAACTTTGACATGTACTCGTAATATGCGATTTCATACATAAAAATATGTTTACAATTTCCTTATTAAAATTAAACAAAATATTTATATACAAAATATTGTATGACAATGATTGTTATACTTATTTTATTTTATTTATTTACAATTGTAACCTTTTTATTTCCGTGAGTCTGCAGTCTCTATATTTATAATATATACTAATCTAGTGAATTCTTAATTGCAGTTAAATCCTTATTTATACTTAAATTAAAAGTGAAAATTCTTAAGAAGAGAACTTTATTCGTGAAATGAAGCTGCAATCTTCAGTAGATTTGATAGCATACAGGCAACTGAACAGACAGATCTCCAAATGCATGCGGCGGGACTTGCGCAACTTCAATACAGCTCGTATTGAAGAAGCGATCGAGCGGAACCAGGGCTCCAAAGTCTTTGCCAGAGATCTGTCTACCAGAAAGAGCCAACTGTCGAAGCTGAAGACCGAGTGTGGCAGCGTCGTTTCCGGGACACCTGAGATTTTGAGTGAGATTGAGAGATTCTATGGGCAGCTGTACACATCATCGTTGGAGCCACACGCAAGTGTGAGTAACGATCCAAGAGCGAGTCTTATCCGACACTATTCCGATGATATCCCGGACGTCAGTCTGAGCGAGATTAGAATGGCTCTCCAGCACCTTAAAAATGGCAAGGCCCCAGGCGAGGATGGAATTACAGCGGAGCTTCTGAAAGCGGGTGGAAAACCGGTACTTGAAGTCCTTCAGAAGCTCTTTAATTCCGTCCTACATGGTGGCACTACACCGGAGGCGTGGAGTAGAAGTGCGGTGGTCTTGTTCTTCAAGAAAGGCGACAACGCTCTCTTGAAGAACTACAGACCGATTTCCCTTCTGAGCCGCGTCTACGTGTTGTTTTCGAGAGTCATTATGAATCGTCTCGCACGCAGACTCGACGACTTCCAGCCTCCCGAACAAGCCTGTTTCCGAAAAGGCTTTAGCACCATAGACCACATACATACCCTTCGGCAAATTGTACAGAAGTCCGAGGAGTACAATTTGCCACTATGTCTGGCGTATGTGGACTATGAGAAAGCCTTTGATTCCGTCGAAATTTGGCGGTGCTGCAGTCCCTTCAGCGGTGCCAAGTTAACTGTCGGTATATCGAAGTGCTGATGTGCTTGTACAGTAGGTCTACGATGGCTATCCGAGTACAGAACCAGAGTACAAAACCTATCCAACTGCAGAGAGGTGTAAGACAGGGTGACGTTATATCCCCGAAACTCTTCACCGCTGCATTAGAAGACGTTTTCAAGCTTCTAGACTGGAAAGGATACGGCATTAACATCAATGGCGAGTACATCACTCACCTTCGATTTGCCGATGATATAGTCCTTATGGCAGAATCGCTGGAGGACCTAAGCACTATGCTCAATGACCTCAATAGTGCCTCCCAACGGATAGGTCTTAAGATGAACATGGACAAAACAAAGATCATGTTTAATGTCCATGTCACACCCATGCCGGTAGTTGTTAGCACTAAGCTCGAAGTTGTTGACGAATATGTTTACCTGGGACAAATAGTCCGACTAGGTAAGTCCAACTTCGACCGAGAGGTCAATCGACGGATTCAACTCGCCTGGGCAGCGTTCGGGAAATTACGGCACATCTTCTCGTCAGGTATACCTCAAAACTTGAAAACGAGGCTGTACAACCAGTGCGTGTTGCCAGTGATGACCTACGGAACTGAGACGTGGTCCTTCACTGCTGGCCGGATGAGGAAGCTCAAGGTCGCTCAGCGAGCTATGGAGAGGGCTATGCTCGGAGTTTCTCTGCGTGATAAACTTCGAAATGAGGATATCCGCAGGGACCAGAGTAACCGACATAGCCCAAAGGATTAGTAAGCTGAACTGGCAATGGGCCGGCCATATAGCTCGAAGAACCGACAACCAATGGGGAAAAAGGTTCTCGAGTGGCGGCCCTGTACCGGCGGATTTAGTGTAGGCGTCCCCACTAGATGGAATGACGACCTGGTAAGACATGCAGGAACTCGATGGATGCGTGTGGCTCAGGACCGTGCTTTGTGGCATACCTTGGGGGAGGCCTATGTTCAGCAGTGGACTTGTGAAGGACTGTAATGATGATGATGATGAATGTCTTTTATTATAATTATTATTTAAAAAAAATTAGGAGAGTAAATTAAAAATAGAGAAAAACAAAAGAAAAATATTTCATAACTGCAAGCCATGAAAGATACGGGGAACTCGTTTAAACTGTACTTCGACTTGATTTTATTGCGCGTATAATATTTGTTGTTTTATTACGTGAATCCATAGTCTATCCGTAGTATAATTCTATCTTTCATGGCTTGCAGTCTAGGACATTTGTCCGAATTGGCAGCATGATCATATGTGTATGTAAATACTAATATTGGGTCAACTCCTTTGTATCTCTCCAAAATATCTACTAGGCTGTCTCGACGTCAATTCGCTAAAAATATGCAAGGGTTTTCACAAAAACATTTCCTTAAATAGTAATATCATAACATTAACTATGGAGTTAGAGGCAAATAATTCTTTAGCTTTCCTAGATGTGTTAGTCATTCGAAACCCTAACAACACCATAGGTCACACTGTGTAAAAAACCCCATACAAACCGATATTTAAATGGTGAATCCCACCATCATCCTTCGCAGTTAGCTACTGTGGGCAAATCTTTGTTACAGAGAGCACGAGGTATCTGTGACAGCAAACATCTGGCCGCCGAGCTTCAGCACGTCAAGCAGGTTATGCACGACAACAAGCTTCGGGTCCCGCGCCTATGTCACAGTGACCGAGTGAAGCCGGCCACAGTCGAGCGTATGCCTGCTGTACTACCATATGTCAGAGGTTGTATGGGTTACCAAAAATACACAAACCAAACACTCCACTACATCCTATAGTGAGCCAGATCGACCCACCAACTTATAAATTGGCTCAACACTTGGAAAAAGTTCTGTCACCGCTGAGAGGACAAACCAGAGCACACACGAAGGATTCGTACCATTTTGTTAGTGAGATAAAAGACCTACATCTCGCTGACAATGAAACTATGGTCAGTTTTGATGTTTAGTCACTATTTACATGCTTACCTATTGAAGACTGCATCTCAATTGTAACCAGGAAGCTAGAAGAATACAACATGCCTACAGAATATGCAGTAGTACTAAAACACTGCCTTACATCTGGGTATCTATTGTGGAAGGAGGAGTTCTACAAGCAAGTAGATGGCGCAACAATGGGCTCACCTGTATCTCCCATAGTCGCCGACATATTCATGGAGGACTTTAAGGAGAAAGCCCTTCTTACTGCTCCTGTTTATCCAAGATTCTACAAGGGTACGTAGACGACACTTTCACAATTTTACCATCTGACAAAGTAACTGCATTTTTAAACCACCTTGATTCCATAAATTCTAAAATAAAATTCACAATGGAGTTAGAGGCAAACAATTCTTTAGCTTTCCTAGATGTTTTAGTCATCGGAAATCCTGATAACACTATTGGTCACACTATGTATAGGAAAAAGACCCATACCAACCGATATTTAAATGGTGAATCGCACCATCATCCATCACAGTTAGCTACCGTGGGAAAATCTTTGTTTCAGAAAGCACGAGGGATCTGTGACATAAAACATCTGGCCGCCGAGCTTCAGCACGTCGAGCAAGTATTGCAAGACAACAAGCTTCGGGTCCCGCGCCTACGTCACAGTGACTGAGTGAAGCCGGCCACAGTCGAGCGTGTGCCTGCTGTACTACCCTATGTCAGAGGAGTCACAGACAAGATTGGCTACAACTTGAAGCGAGGTTCTATTAGAACATTATTCAAGCCGCCGAAGAAGATTAGTCAGTTCTTACCATCCGTCAAGTGCAATATTCCTCTACAAGATGCAGGAGTGTACAAGCTTGATTGTGAATGTGGTCTCTCACATATAGAGCAAACAAAACGATCTGTCAAAACCCGCGTAAAAGAACACATAGCTGACGTGATGCACCAACGTTCCGGGAAGTCTGCAGTTTGTGATCATATCCTAGACGGCCCCGCCATTACATTAGATTTGATAAACCACAAACAAAAGATCATCGATTCCTGCCAAGGATGATACGTGAGATTAGTGAAATTAAAAAACATCCTAATTTCAATAGAGAGGGAGGCTGAGTACTACCACCTGCTTGGGATCCTGTAATTAATAAAATTAAAAATAAACCCAAGCATACCACTGCAAGACTTCAAGACACAGTTAGTTCATTCTGCGCAGATCAGACCAAAATTAATAATTAAAAAAGCTGAAGGTACTCCGGATTAACTCTGACATCGGGACGTCAATCACCTTAGTCCCCCGTGACCATGGTTGCTGTAAAGCACCCGAAACGTCAGGAATTAATAAAAATAAGTAAATTAAACACGATATCATCCGTAAAAGTAGTTTTATTCAATGTGTAGTGTTCGCGTAAATATAAGTAATCATTATATAAGATTATATTTTATCAGTATTCCTCGTAATAATTTATTTTTCTATATTATAAAGATACAAACTAATTACTACTTTACAAAATTAGTTGCGTTCCGTAGCTTCATCTGATTCGTTGTGTTGGAAAAACATAAGCTTCTGTTGGTAGGTACCTACCTTATTTTACTATATTTTACCTATATAGCAGTATCTCAGGTACTCCGCTTAAAATATTTGACAGGGGGTTGAACAGAATAAATAAAACAAGTTAAAATTTTTACATTTTATTTTAAATTTTTTCACCATCATATGAGCATTATGGGTCGTGCACTTTTGAATTTTCCAATTTTTTTTTATTGAAGTTTGACATAAAATTATCGGAAAATTGGAAGTATAGTAATAAGGTTATTAGTGAAAACTTGTTTGTATTTAAACTACTTTAAAAAAATTAGGTGTAATCTTGTTATACGTAATTTTTTTAATGCGCTTAAGGCATGCACAGTTAGATTTACCAATATTTATAATAATAATGTCCTCCAACCGATTTTTGGTCACGGTGTCCAGTCTCAACGGAGACAAGCCTTCTGAGCAGGTCAGGATTATAGTGCTCGAGTGTATACGCAAGCATAGCTGCACTTTCCAATCCCTGTCGCTCTCATAGTTCTATGGGATGGCAATCCGACACAACTGGAGAGAGATCAGACACAGGAAAATGGCTAAACGTGCTTTCCGAGGCACAGCGGTGAAACACCGCCAACTTCTTGACAACATCTTAACGCAACAAAAGTCTATTCACTCTTGCCTTGAAGACGTCCAGATTATATACGGACGGAAAGACAGACGCCGACGAATTATTCAACTACTATAATGTAAATTTTTATTGATATTTAAAAAAATATAAATTATTGCTTAAATTTATAAACAAAAACATCGTGGTATAAGGTAGTCTAAAAATATATTATTTAGTGGTACATTCTTTTCCTTATTTTATGAATTAATTAACTCGAATACACAAACAGTCATTAAATCTGCGTGAATTAGCAATTTTGTACGAGTGGTTTGACATATTGCAAGCCATATCCCACAGCTGGGCATAGGCCTCCTCTCATTTCTGAGAGGGTTTTAGGGCAAGGAAATGTCCACCGCGCTGCCCGTATGTTTTTCAGTAGTGTGATTAATGATTGGGAATTTCCTTGTATTGCAGAGGTCATTTTTGTATTCGAACATTTTAAAGTGTAAGCTGACATGCGGCGCGGAAAATATAGGATATTTTATTAATTTAAAACAACAAACATTTACACAATATTGTTATATTTAACAGAGCCTTCAAATACACTAATATATAAGTTGTGGCACGAGTGGCTCGGCTTGACCGGGGAAGGACCACGCTCACACAATATACCAACGTAAAAAGTAGCTTCATTCTGCTGTGTTTCGTACGGGTGTAGAGAAAGAATAATATAATTATCAAAATAATAGTTGCACCTTAAACTTAACTACTAATTATTTTTTATAACAAAAATCACGTTTTCAATTTATCTTCATATAATTTGTTAATAATATTAGAATTTTTATTTCCAAGCGCCAATACTTTTCCACTGGATCTAATACTGTTGTTTGCCGTATGGTGGCGGAGGCGCATTTGGTGGTATGACTTACATAATATAATATATTTATACAAACCCTCATGTGTATTATGTAGTCGCGGTGTAATCCACTACCCCATATCATCCCGTAGGTATCGTAAGAGGCAACAGAGGCAAACAATGGGCAGCAGCATCTTCATAATAACATAATACATAATAATAACACTTACCCGTCACCCACAGGGGTAGGAAGAGACTACGGACTTCCATTTGGCATGATACCGACACACCTCTCTTGCCTCCTTTACATCCATATACCTATGCGTACATGCTCGGCGATTATAGATACTCTTAGTAAAATTAAAAACAGAAAAAAACTGCGGTTGCCGACCCTCCTGCCAAGCGTGGCAACTATAGCAAATATTCCTCTTTAAAGCAATCTGTGGGGAAGGCCTATGTCCAATAGCAGACTTTTAATAGACTGTAACGGAAACGTGTAATATGATATTATAACAGAGTTATAAGGTAAAAGTATAAATTTTCTTGCGTATCAATATTTGTTAGAAAAACTGATGATAGCGTTTTGTTACCGTCATGAACTGAAGTGAAGATTGGAAAAGGATATTAATGTTCTTCTATCAGTCCGTTACTTCAGAGTGTCAGCAATTCCTTCAATTAATGTCTTGTCATTGGAGTTATTTTAGAGCGTTCAGTTTTTGGCAGAGATGTATTATTTAGCATTTTTTTATATTTCATTAAGTTTTGATTGATTGAGCTTGTAAAAGAAGTTTTGCGCTAGCATATTTTATTCTCCTAACCTTGATTAATGTTTACTTTTATCCGTGTTCGTCACTGTGAAATTTTTACACCTGCAGCGTCAACAGCGTGAGACATCTATTATTGCGATAGTAAATCTACCTGCCAAGCGAAACTGTTAAGTCAAAATCT
This sequence comes from Parnassius orleans, assembly GCA_029286625.1. Classification (NCBI taxonomy): domain Eukaryota; kingdom Metazoa; phylum Arthropoda; class Insecta; order Lepidoptera; family Papilionidae; genus Parnassius; species Parnassius orleans. Next base: position 114,860 of record JAGSMP010000374.1, read on the forward strand.
TCTTTGCAACTGGAGAGACTGGGCGCAGTCGGCGGCTTTTACGTACTGATTAAGAATTAAGAGGAGAGACTGTATAACTGATATATGCGAACTGGATTTTATGTATTGTTCGTTTGTCACTTCAATTTTACGTAAAAAATTGTTGAATCCAGCGATTGAGTAGATCTATGTTCTAGTTTTAAGATATTAATATTGTTAAATTTACATTTGAACGTCTGCTATATTAAGGTTTTTGCTGGTCTCACAAAATTATACGTGAGAGAGGCATGCTGTGTATTATGGCTGCAGCATGAATGAATAAGCTCAACCGGGGAAGGACTCACTCGCAAATAATGCCAGCGTAAAATTGCATTATAATGCCGCTGTGTTTCTTTTTGTGATTAATAAGAACCAGAGATGATTTTTATTGTTAACGATGCATTTTATCTTTATGATCATGGGTGACAATGCATCTATCCATATCTTTATTCTTAATCGAGTTTGGGGAAACACTACTAAAATTACTTCTATAATAAGAATAAAACTTTCAATAAAAATAATAAGAATACTTCAAAAAAGTAAAAAGAATAAAATAATTTTCACATGATAGCTTCAGAAGTCAGTACTAAGGCAAAGTATACTGAAGAATTAAAGCCGCGACTTCAGAAGCAATAGCTTTTTAAATAACAACAATAATGTTTTTATTGCTTTTATTCCATTGTGTTCATGCTCTTACCTTTTATCAAAAGTAAATTTTTGACCCTTTTGAGTGGACTATAGAATATCACTAGCTCAACATATCAAATAAAAGGTCGTCTCAAAGTTACATTAAAACATTTATTCTTCATTCCGTATTTTTTCATACATACATACTGTTCAGATCACTGAACGATATTAAGGTGAGGGAAGCGGCAAAACCGGTTTGCTGGCGGCCGGCGGATCTCTGGGAGTGGAGCGGCAAGTGAAGTAACGAACCTTGCACCGACACCACGTGCGGACGCTCTAATAATATCACATTTTTAATTTGCAGATATTGTATCTGTTATTTTCTAATTATACAAGTTTTCATAAAAATACAGTCATTTATTTGTTCCTGCAACATAGAGAACGTAACATTGGTCCTTCTCCCATGAAAATTGAACCAAGCGAACGAACAAAGAAATTTAAATTTACCGTTGGAATAACATTCAAGTTGATTTCACCTAAGATATGCTGTCTTCATTTGTCGTCGTGCCTCTGCTTTGTACGCCTATGGGATCATCACACAGTCATATAATTGCGTTTAGCCACCTTTGCCGAATTTGTTTGTGGCAACAAATTAAGAAGATAGTCAGTCAATAAAAGAAGAAAGATTGTCGAGACAAAGAGGAAGTTTACGTTTTATACATATGAAATTAGCATTCACCAGGATTTGTACGTGAGACGTGCCTTTCATTATCAAATAAAATACACAAAAAGAAGAATAAAAAGGCTTCATTGTTCACAAAGTTCATCGTCAATGCAGTTAAAACCTTTTGTACGTCATCGCGTAAGTGAAATTCAAGAGACAGTCGGAGGCAATAATTGGCGCTATATTCCATCAAATGAAAATCCTGCAGACCTCGCTTCGCGTGGATTTTATGCAGTTAAACTATTAAGCTCTTCCTTGTGGTGGTCGGGTCCTCAATTTCTTGCGTCGACAGATATTTCACAGTGGCATTCTATACCCAAATCTTGTACTCAATTACCAGAAATCATAAATACCTCATTACATCATGCTAATACAAACACTCAATCAAGTTATGATCTAATACCAATTAAGCAAAATAACAATAATTTTAGATAAATTAATTTCCGAATATTCCAAATTCCTTAAATTACAACGTATTTTAGCTTATTTATTGCGATTCATAAGTAACTCAAAACACGGATCTCTTAAATCGTCAGGACCTTTAAGTTCTCAAGAACTCACAAACTCTATTAATTATTTAATTAGAATTGCCTAACAACAATCTTTCTACATATGATGAATATAATTTATTAAAAATGGGTAAGCAGTTACCACATAAAAACAAACTTAACTCATTGTCACCGTTCATAGATTCAAATAATATTATACGTGTTGGGGGGAGACTAAATAATTCATTTTATGATTTTGACGTCAAACATCCCATTCTTATGTCAAGTTCTGCTCATATAACAGTTTTACTCTTTGAAATGTTCCACATTAAACTATTTCATGCTGGCCCACAATTACTGCTTGCTACCATTCGGCATTATTATTGGCCTATTGGTGGCAGATTTTTAGCTCGAAAAATTACACGACAATGCTTAAAATGTTTCAGGATAAAAGCGAGTACAATACAGCCAGTCATGAGAAACTTACCAGAGCAACGGGTTCACCTAGAATTCCCCTTTCTCGATTCCGGAGTAGATTACGCTGGACCAATTATGATCGCCGATAGAAAGGGGAGAGGTGCTAAACTCGTCAAATGTTTTATCTGTGTATTTGTGTGTTTAGCTACAACAGCCGCCTACTTAGAGCTAGTGTCAGACATGACAAAGGATGCCTTCTTAGCTGCGTTTAGCCGTTTCATTGCTCGTAGGGGGAAACCACGCAACGTCCTTTCAGACAACGGCACCATGTTTGTTGGAGCCTTCAATGAGTTGGCTCAGCTGCTTTCACAAGACCTATAATTAAACAGCATCGATACAGGTATTAATTTTTCTTTCATACCAGCCTATACACCTCATTTCGGAGGACTATGGGAGTCTGCTGTTAAATCCGTGAAACACTATTTACGTCGAATTTTAGGCTTAACACATTTGACGTTTGAAGAAATGGCAACATGTCTAATCCAGAATAGAAGCAATATTGAATTCAAGACCCATAGTTCCCATTTCAAATGCACATTTCCTTATTGGACGGTCTCTAGTTATGATGCCTCATCCACAGATTGCCAATGTCAATGTAACCAGTCTCCAGCGTTTCCGTCGCATCGACTACTTGAAGCAGCATTTTTGGAACCGCTTTTCTCATGAATATGTTTTATGGCTTCAGGAAAAGACAAAATGGTGCCACTCCACGGGTACGCTTAGCGAAGGGTCCATGGTTCTTATTAAGAACAAAGCGACTCCTCCTCTTATGTGGCCTTTGGGACAAGTCATACGCTTGCTGTCGGGCACGGACGGCATTGCACGGGTTGCCGACATTCTCACACGCAAACGAGTCATCCGCAGAGCATTCAACACCATCGTACCGCTACCAACAGCTACGGTTGAAGACACTTCAACGGGGGGAGTATGTTCAGATCACTGAACGATATTAAGGTGAGGGAAGCGGTAAAACCGGTTTGCTGGCGGCCGGCGGATCTCTGGGAGTGGAGCGGCAAGTGAAGTAACGAACCTTGCACCGACACCACGTGCGGACGCTCTAATAATATCACATTTTTAATTTGCACATATTGTATCTGTTATTTTCTAATTATACAAGTTTTCATAAAAATACAGTCATTTATTTGTTCCTGCAACATAGAGAACGTAACATTGGTCCTTCTCCCATGAAAATTGAACCAAGCGAACGAACAAAGAAATTTAAATTTACCGTTGGAATAACATTCAAGTTGATTTCACCTAAGATATGCTGTCTTCATTTGTCGTCGTGCCTCTGCTTTGTACGCCTATGGGATCATCACACAGTCATATAATTGCGTTTAGCCACCTTTGCCGAATTTGTTTGCAGCAACAAATTAAGAAGATAGTCAGTCAATAAAAGAAGAAAGATTGTCGAGACAAAGAGGAAGTTTACGTTTTATACATATGAAATTAGCATTCACCAGGATTTGTACGTGAGACGTGCCTTTCATTCTAAAATAAAATACACAAAAATAAGAATAAAAAGGCTTCATTGTTCACAAAGTTCATCGTCAATGCAGTTAAAACCTTTTGTACGTCATCGCGTAAGTGAAATTCAAGAGACAGTCGGAGGTAATAATTGGCGCTATATTCCATCAAATGAAAATCCTGCAGACCTTGCTTCGCGTGGATTTTCTGCAGATAAACTATTAAGCTCTTCCTTATGGTGGTCTGGTCCTCAATTTCTTGCGTCGACATATATTTCACAGTGGCATTCTATACCCAAATCTTGTACTCAATTACCAGAAATCATAAATACCTCATTACATCATGCTAATACAAACACTCAATCAAGTTATGATCTAATACCAATTAAGCAAAATAACAATGTTTTAGATAAATTAATTTCCAAATTCCTTAAATTACAACATATTTTAGCTTATATATTGCGATTCATAAGTAACTCAAAACACGGATCTCTTAAATCGTCAGGAACTTTAAGTTCCCAAGAACTCACAAACTCTACTAATTATTTAATTAGAATTGCCCAACAACAATCTTTCTATGATGAATATAATTTATTAAAAATGGGTAAGCAGTTACCACATAAAAACAAACTTAACTCCTTGTCACCGTTCATAGATTCAAATAATATTATACGTGTTGGGGGGAGACTAAATAATTCATTTTATGATTATGACGTCAAACATACCATTCTTATGTCAAGTTCTCATTATATAACAGTTTTACTCTTTGAAATGTTCCACATTAAACTATTTCATGCTGGCCCACAATTACTGCTTGCTACCATTCGGCATTATTATTGGCCTATTGGTGGCAGATTTTTAGCTCGAAAAATTACACGACAATGCTTAAAATGTTTCAGGATAAAAGCGAGTACAATACAGCCAGTCATGAGAAACTTACCAGAGCAACGGGTTCACCTAGAATTCCCCTTTCTTGATTCCGGAGTAGATTACGCCGGACCAATTATGATCGCCGATAGAAAGGGGAGAGGTGCTAAACTCGTCAAATGTTTTATCTGTGTATTTGTGTGTTTAGCTACAACAGCCGCCTACTTAGAGCTAGTGTCAGACATGACAAAGGATGCCTTCTTAGCTGCGTTTAGCCGTTTCATTGCTCTTAGGGGGAAACCACGCAACGTCCTTTCAGACAACGGCACCACGTTTGTTGGAGCCTTCAATGAATTGGCTCAGCTGCTTTCACAAGACCTATAATTAAACAGCATCGATACAGGTATTAATTTTTCTTTCATACCAGCCTATACACCTCATTTCGGAGGACTATGGGAGTCTGCTGTTAAGTCCGTGAAACACTATTTATGTCGAATTTTAGGCTTAACACATTTGACGTTTGAAGAAATGGCAACATGTCTAATCCAGAATAGAAGCAATATTGAATTCAAGACCCATAGTTCCCATTTCAAATGACCCTAAAGACCTTACTCCACTCACTCCTGCACATTTCCTTATAGGACGGTCTCTAGATATGATGCCTCATCCACAGATTGCCAATGTCAATGTAACCAGTCTCCAGCGTTTCCGTCGCATCGACTACTTGAAGCAGCATTTTTGGAACCGCTTTTCTCATGAATATGTTTTATGGCTTCAGGAAAAGACAAAATGGTGCCACTCCACGGGTACGCTTAGCGAAGGGTCCATGGTTCTTATTAAGAACAAAGCGACTCCTCCTCTTATGTGGCCTTTGGGACAAGTCATACGCTTGCTGTCGGGCACGGACGGCATTGCACGGGTTGCCGACATTCTCACACGCAAACGAGTCATCCGCAGAGCATTCAACACCATCGTACCGCTACCAACAGCTACGGTTGAAGACACTTCAACGGGGGGAGTATGTTCAGATCACTGAACGATATTAAGGTGAGGGAAGCGGTAAAACCGGTTTGCTGGCGGCCGGCGGATCTCTGGGAGTGGAGCGGCAAGTGAAGTAACGAACCTTGCACCGACACCACGTGCGGACGCTCTAATAATATCACATTTTTAATTTGCATATTGTATCTGTTATTTTCTAATTATACAAGTTTTCATAAAAATACAGTCATTTATTTGTTCCTGCAACATAGAGAACGTAACATTGGTCCTTCTCCATGAAAATTGAACCAAGCGAACGAACAAAGAAATTTAAATTTACCGTTGGAATAACATTCAAGTTGATTTCACCTAAGATATGCTGTCTTCATTTGTCGTCGTGCCTCTGCTTTGTACGCCTATGGGATCATCACACAGTCATATAATTGCGTTTAGCCACTTTGCCGAATTTGTTTGTAGCAACAAATTAAGAAGATAGTCAGTCAATAAAAGAAGAAAGATTGTCGAGACAAAGAGGAAGTTTACGTTTTATACATATGAAATTAGCATTCACCAGGATTTGTACGTGAGACGTGCCTTTCATTCTAAAATAAAATACACAAAAATAAGAATAAAAAGGCTTCATTGTTCACAAAGTTCATCGTCAATGCAGTTAAAACCTTTTGTACGTCATCGCGTAAGTGAAATTCAAGAGACAGTCGGAGGCAATAATTGGCGCTATATTCCATCAAATGAAAATCCTGCAGACCTTGCTTCGCGTGGATTTTCTGCAGATAAACTATTAAGCTCTTCCTTATGGTGGTCTGGTCCTCAATTTCTTGCGTCGACATATATTTCACAGTGGCATTCTATACCCAAATCTTGTACTCAATTACCAGAAATCATAAATACCTCATTACATCATGCTAATACAAACACTCAATCAAGTTATGATCTAATACCAATTAAGCAAAATAACAATGTTTTAGATAAATTAATTTCCAAATTCCTTAAATTACAACGTATTTTAGCTTATATATTGCGATTCATAAGTAACTCAAAACACGGATCTCTTAAATCGTCAGGACCTTTAAGTTCCCAAGAACTCACAAACTCTACTAATTATTTAATTAGAATTGCCCAACAACAATCTTTCTATGATGAATATAATTTATTAAAAATGGGTAAGCAGTTACCACATAAAAACAAACTTAACTCCTTGTCACCGTTCATAGATTCAAATAATATTATACGTGTTGGGGGGAGACTAAATAATTCATTTTATGATTATGACGTCAAACATACCATTCTTATGTCAAGTTCTCATTATATAACAGTTTTACTCTTTGAAATGTTCCACATTAAACTATTTCATGCCGGCCCACAATTACTGCTTGCTACCATTCGTCATTATTATTGGCCTATTGGTGGCAGATTTTTAGCTCGAAAAATTACACGACAATGCTTAAAATGTTTCAGGATAAAAGCGAGTACAATACAGCCAGTCATGAGAAACTTACCAGAGCAACGGGTTCACCTAGAATTCCCCTTTCTTGATTCCGGAGTAGATTACGCCGGACCAATTATGATCGCCGATAGAAAGGGGAGAGGTGCTAAACTCGTCAAATGTTTTATCTGTGTATTTGTGTGTTTAGCTACAAGAGCCGCCTACTTAGAGCTAGTGTCAGACATGACAAAGGATGCCTTCTTAGCTGCGTTTAGCCGTTTCATTGCTCTTAGGGGGAAACCACGCAACGTCCTTTCAGACAACGGCACCACGTTTGTTGGAGCCTTCAATGAATTGGCTCAGCTGCTTTCACAAGACCTATAATTAAACAGCATCGATACAGGTATTAATTTTTCTTTCATACCAGCCTATACACCTCATTTCGGAGGACTATGGGAGTCTGCTGTTAAGTCCGTGAAACACTATTTATGTCGAATTTTAGGCTTAACACATTTGACGTTTGAAGAAATGGCAACATGTCTAATCCAGAATAGAAGCAATATTGAATTCAAGACCCATAGTTCCCATTTCAAATGACCCTAAAGACCTTACTCCACTCACTCCTGCACATTTCCTTATAGGACGGTCTCTAGATATGATGCCTCATCCACAGATTGCCAATGTCAATGTAACCAGTCTCCAGCGTTTCCGTCGCATCGACTACTTGAAGCAGCATTTTTGGAACCGCTTTTCTCATGAATATGTTTTATGGCTTCAGGAAAAGACAAAATGGTGCCACTCCACGGGTACGCTTAGCGAAGGGTCCATGGTTCTTATTAAGAACAAAGCGACTCCTCCTCTTATGTTGCCTTTGGGACAAGTCATACGCTTGCTGCCGGGCACGGACGGCATTGCACGGGTTGCCGACATTCTCACACGCAAAGGAGTCATCCGCAGAGCATTCAACACCATCGTACCGCTACCAACAGCTACGGTTGAAGACACTTCAACGGGGGGAGTATGTTCAGATCACTGAACGATATTAAGGTGAGGGAAGCGGTAAAACCGGTTTGCTGGCGGCCGGCGGATCGCTGGGAGTGGAGCGGCAAGTGAACTAACGAACCTTGCACCTACACCATGTGCGGGCGCTCTAATAATATCACATTTTAATTTGCACATATTGTATCCATTATTTCCTAATTATACAAGTTTTCATAAAAATACAGTCATTTATTTGTTCCTGCAACATAGAGAACGTAACACATACGAAAAAAGAACACAATTGAATTGAGAACCTCATCCTTTTTTGAAGTTGGCCAAAAATATAGGCATTTATGTAAAAATAAAATTATTTTTTATTTTCCTTTTCTTAGTTATTTGAAGACGGCTTTTACTTTTGTTAAAAGCTTTTTTTAACGTTTAAAATGGACTAAGGAATATAAAAATCTCAATTTTGTTCAAATAATCAAAAACTTCATACCCTATTTTCCCGCCCCTAGAGGTGGAATTTTTTTCCTAAATTTATTTCATAGTATGAGGGTGACAAACGAGCACACAGTCCACCTGATGGTAAGTGGATACTGTGGCCCATAAATATTTACATTTATACTCGATTAAGAAAATTTCTCTACACTCACCATACGACACAGCAGCATTGGATGCTATTTTACGTTTGTATTATGTGAGCTCCCCGGTTGAGCAGACCCATTCTTGCTACAGCCATAATATAGCTGCAGCATGGCTCTTCCACATAAAATTTATGGGACCCCTGAATATTAACCTATTTAATAATAAAAAAAACATCAAAATTCGTTCACAATCAGTGAAAATATAGCGTAACATACTCATTTATACAAAAAAAACACCTTCAAAACTTAAATGAAATATAAAATAAAAATATTTCATGGCAAATGATTTATTTAATATGACCATTTTCAACCACAAGTACGGTATAAAATATAAGATAAAAGTTTAATTTTATAGCAAATAAATGTCACAATCCTTATTTTTAGTCTAAATTTTAGTATAATAAATCTATAAATATAAAAATTCTCTCGGGCTAAATCGTATACTATATGTAGGTGTATAATATTATTGTATCTTTTTAGTGTTATTTGTTGCTGTGTAGTTTTCGTTTCATCGAGTTTCAAATCACAACGATTCTAAAGAAGTTCTCACTTCCAAATATACAGTCGAATTGTAGGTCTTCTGATTTTTTGATGTCGGCTAAGAATGATATAGTAGAAAATCATGACTCTCTTTATTATTTGGATCGGATGAATAGCCTGTTTTGTAACAAAGCAGTGGATTCAGGGAGCAGAATAAATGCGCTCGTATTAATTTCATAGGGAATTATGTTCCGGGTGGGATAATCTTTTGGATGGGAAAAATTATTACAAGGTTGGTTGAATTTACTTTATGCATTTGGTTTAATAAAATTAGTCGATAGTTTGTATTAAAATATAAAGAACCTTATTAGAGTGATCGAACGACAATATATTATTTCACTTACAAAATGCTGAACATTACAGTTAATAGAATCAGGCGTTACTTTGCGGAAATCCATTATATTAAAGTTGTAAATATTTACTTTGCCAATATCCACTTAATAAAATAAAATGATGTGTGTTACCTAGTTTGAAGAGCCCCTCCCGCCCGCCCTCAATTGCGTGCACTATTCCCGTCACCACTAATCCCAGCACCACTACCCCCACCACTACTACACTAGGAAAGACACACCACCGATGACAATACGACACGTGTTTTGCCTCTACACGAGGCATCTTCAGGTGTAGTAGACTCTACGGTGGCTCACCGCTAAGTAAGCGGCGAGCCAAAAACAGCTGCTATTTATAAGACTCGCCGACGCAACCGCTCCCCACTTAAGTAGCAAGCGACCGCGTCATGCGATAAAAAATGCGACCAATCACCACCTGACGTACGCAGCCGCCTGCTATTAAATTAATAACAAACCGCTGCAAAACGCCTTCCTACCCATCCAACCGCGCAACCAATCGCTGATCACCGTGAAGGTGACGACCGAACATATTGCGAAGCTGTCCGTTATTAGAGAGCAGGTTTAAAGATGTTTAAGAGAGGTGAGTTAGAAACATTTGTTTGTTCATTCATCAGTGCAACATTACTATTTTTATTTTTTAATATATCCAACTGTTCCAGCGAACAACCTAACCAACGACCACTCCTTTAAAGTCTTACATACTTGTAATAAATGGCTGTGACTGTGTGTGTTCCATTATTGTTCATACCTTAGAACTGATTTAAATGTTTGTCCGTAATGTACTATTGAAACTGCACTTGTGTAACATAAAATAACATAAACACTCACGCCTGTCACCCAGAGGGATAGGCAGAGACTACGGACTTCTGTTTGGCACGATCCTGGCACACCTCTCTCGCCATTCAATCTCATCGCATTTTCAATATATCGCCAATTGGGTCGATAAACCTTCGTCTAGGGCGTCCCTTTTCGACTCTACCGTTCACTTCTGCAGCATAAATTTGCTTTGTCACTCTTTCTTCGTTCATTCTTTCTACATAACCAAAACCACCGAAGCATTCCTTTCTTAATCCTGGTCAGAACGTCATCTTGCAAACCACACTTTTCTCTTATCACACTATTTCTCACCCTGTCATTCAGATTCAGCCCTAGCATACTCCTTAATGACCGCATTTCTATAGCATTTATTCTACTCTCATGCTTCTTCTGCCACACCTAACTTTCACTACCATACATTAAAGTAGGGAATAACACAGCATTGTGAATTGCCATACGTACCTTTTTGGACACATTCTGACTTTCCACAAGAGAGTGTAGAGCTCCATTTATTTTATTTCCTGTGTTCACTCGTCGTTCTATATCCTTCTCATATCTACCATCTCTGCTAAATACACATCCCAAATACATAAACTCATCTACTTGCTCGACCAATTCCCCTTCTATTCTTATTTCACATATCGTTTTATATTCTTCTCTTTCAAAAACCATAACGTTCATCTTACTTGCGTTCACATTCATTCCCGTTTCTTTTAATGAACTGTTCATTAATGTAACCATTATTTGCAACTCGGCCGCCGACGACGCGAGTATGATTTGATCATCGGCGTACAAAAGGCATTTGACAGTTAACTCACCCATTCTTAACCCGCATTCTTCAACTTTCAAATTTTCCAAACAACTGTCCATAAATAGGTTGAACAGCCACGGGGAAGCCATACAACCCTGTCTGACCCCTTTATGGATGCCAAACCAGTTCGAGTAGGCCCCGTTGATCCTGACACAAGCAGTGGAGTCCCTATACAGAGACTTCAACGCCTGTATCAACCCAGCGCTCAACCCAAATGAGTTCAGTGTTTGCCATAACACATCCCTGTCCACTCTGTCATAAGCCTTTTCCAAGTCCACGAACGCACAAAAAACCTTTTGGTTTTTGGCCAAAAACTTCTCCGCGATCATGCGCATGGAAAAGACCTGATCCATACATCCCATTCCTTTTCTAAATCCCGCTTACACATCCCAACTTTTTCCATCAGTATCTTTCATAAATCTTTTAATTAGTACCTTAGCATACAGTTTTCTCACAATGCTAAGAAGGCTGATACCACGGTAGTTTTTACAGTCCTGCTGCGATCCTTTTCCTTTATATAGCGGGACTATCACGGCTTTGCAGCAGTCTCCGGTACCCGCTTAAGTTCCCAACACAAATTAATCAAGGTGTACTGCAGGTCTGCCACCACTCCCTCTCCAGCCCTTAGCATTTCGAGTGATACTCTATCATATCCGGCTGCCTTACCTGCTTTCATACTTTTCATTGCTTTCCTTATTTCATCTATACCTATCTCTCTATCTCTTTCCACTTCTTTCGGAATTTCTATTTCATTTAATTCAAACGTCTCATCACTCATAAACACGCTTTCAAAGTATTCCTTCCATCTCCTTAAACTCGACACTTCGTCATTCAGAATGCAGCCAATCTGGTCTCGCATAGCATTCATTCTAGGCTGTTTTGAATGTCCCCTGGCAGTTCTTACGAGTTTCCAGAACATTTTAATATTTGCTCATTCTTATCCGTTCTTTCTTGCTTTTTTCTTTCAACTACTTCTTTTACTCTCTTATTTAGATGTCTAAAGACTGCCTTTTTTCTTTCAATATCATCATTCATACCGCTAGAATGACTAGCCTTGGTTGCTAGTAAATCTCGCCATGCTCTCTACTTTGCTTCAACTTCCATCCGTACCTCATCATCCCACCATAAAGCGTTATTTTTCCTTTCATTCGTTCTCTTACTTACACCACATACTTCGGTAGCTGCATCCACCAAACCTTTCTTGACATTATACCACACAGTCTCCAAGTCTAAATCATTGATACACAATTCATCCATTCCACTTATAAAATTTACTCATTACATAATATTATAAATAATTCTTTTTGCAAGTATTTTTTTATTTTACCACTGGTCCAGAAAAAATATTTTGTCCTTAAAAGAACCAGCTAGATACTCAGTGGGAGTGATTGTTATCAAAATTAACATTGAACCATGAAAAATACAGGTTGTATAATAATTAATAGATGAATTTGTGTTATTTTAAATAGCGAATTTCTACTTATCTATCTTAATTTTATGAACCTCTGTTTACTTATTTTAATAATCACTCGTCGTGAGTAGGCGTCATACGGGAATCCTTTGCCCCATTTATTCCGTGGGTGTCGTAAGATGCTGCTATTGGAAACGCCAGAAATTTATCAGGGTCATTCCGCCCGTTCGCGTTAATCGCATTGGAATGGAAATAACTTATTTTGTAATGCAGTTATGAAACCCGTGTATTTTTTATAACAATACTCTGAGGGTAAGAAATTAGGGGCTTTAATAAAATAGCGTATATGATAAAGAACTAAGCATAGCCAAAATAAAAGCTTATATATCCACGTTCTTATCATTAAAATTAAAATCATAAATAATTTACGGAAACTAAAATATTGATGGTTATGTCTTTCGTCACAGGATGTTTTCATTACCGGCTTGAAACATATTTTGGAAAAATCTAAATAATTTAAATCGATTCTATGAGGCCGAAGTTCAATTAACCCACTGTTCATTGGTTAGTTCAACTTATATTGCCAGAAGAGCATCATGTGTATCGTAAAAAAATGCATTCTTAGGAAGTTGAATCTGTTTTGTCGCGTTTGATAAGTTAAGTGGTGATTATTAAAGCAAGAGACTAAAGATATGTTTCTCGCGGAACAGTCCGATTTACACAAACGGATGGAATGATCCATCATGGCTTTAATAGATGACGATATAACTATCTCCTTTACACCAAGTAAAACACCCTATCCAAGTTACGAGGAGCAACGTCAAAGATGCAAGTCGTCAAAGAAAAACTAAATAGTTGCTAGTTTCAATCCTCCACAAAATCCAACCACATTTTTACATAGCCTGCCACGTAAAGTATATATTTTTCTGTTTCTTTTTTTTTCAGCCCGTAAAATTCCACTGCTGATCATGGGCCTTCCTCTTTATAGGATTTGTCTTGATCGTTACGCTTGGCAGGTGGATCGATGATCGCAGTACCAGAAGTCTCGCATCTTTGATGCTGCTTCCCATTGTTAGTCTGGGGAATCGTAAGAGGCGACAGAGTGAAACAAATCAGGAGATTTGCAGCAGCATCTTCCTGATAACGACTAAAAATAAAAATAAACTGAGGTTGCTAACCCGCTTGCCAAGCGTGGCAACTTGGCAAATATCCCCCTATGAGGCAAACTATAGGGGAGGCCTATGTCCAGTAGTGGACTTTAATAGGCTGTAACAGTCACGGTAAATTATATAGAATGAGGACATCTATCGGAAGCAATATTAAAAATAAGATTTTACTAATGTGGTTGCTCCTTAAGACTGTTCTAATGACTTAAAAACAGCAACCTGTGCCTACTATGCGTACGCAGATGCCTGGCTACGCTACGTTACTTTGGGGTAACAGCACAGACGCTGAAAAAGTATTTCTTATTCAGAAAAAATGTATTCGCATACTTGCAAGTATTGGCTCGATGACAAGTTGTAGAAACTATCAATAATAATATCCTGACATTAACATCCCAATATATATCTGAAATATGCTTACTGGTTAAAAATAATATTGACTGGTTCCCACAATATTTTCGACCTAAAAATTTAAGACCAAAAATAAAATTATCCACAGTTACATCAAAATTACAAATAGCAAAACAACGGCCCCTATATTATTATGGCATGTCAATAAAAATATATAAAAAAAATCCAGAACGTGTCAGAAGCATTAAAAGCATGAAAAAGTTTAATACATATTTAACGAAAAAATGTTATTACTCGTTGCAGGAGTTTTTTATTGATTGAGTAGGAAATAGGAATAAATAATATAGTATGATCTCGTTAATATTTACTTGTAAATATTCATTAAATGAAATTATGTTAATGTAATAATATTACTAATAATTTCCAATATTTGCAAATCAAATATAGTATAGCAAATACATTGAATTGAATTGAAGACACCCACGGAACGAAATGGGGTAATTGAATCTCTTACGCCTCCAACACACGGTTATCTTTTTAATGCGCTTTTATTAGCTTGACCTGAATGTATGAATATGTGTATATGTATTTATGAATTCAGCTTTTGCCCACTTCCGGACGCGTAAATAATTTGAGCAGATTAATTAAGAACCGAATTGCAATACAATATTGCCATGACCATGACATCGTATTCTCAATTGATCTAAAAATCTCAAAGTCAAACTTACAGTCCACCTGATGGTAAATGACTACTGCAGTCCATGGGCACTTCCAGTCATCTTCAAAAAAAAGGCTACAGACGCGTTGTTACCTCTAAGGACTAATATGGAATGCCTCACAGCCTGTAACCATACTGGCTCTCTACACCCTTTAGCACGGAACGCAGCAGTCCGCTATGAGGAGGTGGTAGTATTGTCACATGCTTGCCATCTATAGCACCGAGACAATGAGGGAAATTGAATCTTCTTGCTTTGGATAACCATTCTTCGTTGTTGTGGGGATCTGTAAATAGAATTAACAAAAACTGCTGCACTGTTATTTAGCGGCATAAATAGGTAAGAGGGTGGGTAGGTAACCCAGATGGACTCTCAGGTAAAAAAGGAGTTCTACCATTTAGTTTTTTTTTATAGAATAAGGGTACAAGCGAGCACACAATACAACTGATGGTAAGAGGTAAGTAAGCCTATAGACATCTACGCTTATCCTCGATTAACCCTTATTTCGACGGAGTTCTCAATATGCTAATTTTACAAATTTGTTTCAAAAGCTAGGTTCCTATAGCATGTTAGAGTCTCGTAAAAAAGATAAAAAAATTATATCACCTACCATTTTTGAGAAAAAGGGGGTCCGTCACAGCGGACTCCGTCGAGCACATAGAGATTTACAAGTAAAATAACTTGTCCGCCTGGTGGACTTTACCATAAGAGTGCAAATAAAGATATGAAATCGAAACGAGAGGAAAGGAATGAAAATTATGTTTATTTGAAATCTAATATTAACCTTTTACGTGAAAATTAAAAAAACAGTTGCGTGGAGCTTTTCCTGTTACAAAGCATAGCCGCGTATTACATTTTAAGCAGTATACAGTTGTTTTCTTATTGCAATTCATACAACGGCCTTCCTCCTTCGTAGATGGGAAGTGCCCCACATTATCAAATCGGGTATCATCAGGTGGTCTAGGCTTGCACACATGGCGGACACAAGTACCTTCAGCCCGTTGGTAGGTAGCAGCTCTGTTGTTATTCAATAAACCGTAGTATATTTCGTATCTGAAATCTTTTAGTCTCATAAAGTTGACACGACCACCTGCAGCACGTGCTTTTTGCTTTCTATAAAGAATCCAGGCATTGTTTACACAAATGTCAATCATTTGAGAAAATATCGCTATATACCAGCGTTTAGTTCTGAACGGTGTCTTATATAACGATATCATCATGTCAGCTAAGTCAACACCACCCATATTTTGATTATAATCCTTGACCATATTAGGACAATCAACATCGACTCTTTGCTTAGCTTCCTTGCAGTATCTCTTCACTTTATGGACGGGATCAGCATCTGTGTATGAACTTATTAGTGTGGTACATTTATTGTCGTACCACCTTACGACAACTAATTTGTTTTTGTTGCAGACACACTGACAATAACTTCCTCGTCTCTTCTTCTTGAGAGCCTTCTCACAGATCAATTTATCTTCTGCCCCTCTCAGTCGGTTGATTCGAATTGTCCCTAAAGAAAATAAACCATAGTTTTCTCGTAGTAGATATACTAATTCGGGCGACGAGAAGAAGTTATCAAAATATACCATAGCAGGCTTATTTCGTATGGTTTGACATAGAGCAATAACAATGTGTGCCCCAAAACCCAAAGATTGCTCTTCATCTGTAAACTTATGATTCCTAAAGGTATCATCTCCTCCATACAGTATAAAATCGTAAATCATACCAGATGTACCTGCCCGAACATAGTTTTTAAAACCCCATTTTATCGGTTTATCTTTCATGTATTGCCTCCGTTTACCGGCTTTACGCCCTTTGTACGCAATCATCATCTCGTCGATGCTGAACCTATTTTCATCTTCATGAGCAATACAATTTCTACGTATCTTCTCTATAATAGGTCTAATCTTATAATATCTATCGCTATTTTCAAAATTGTTATCAACAAAATGAATAAATCGTCGAATTTGCTCGTACCTTTTCAAAGGCATAACTTCTGCTATTTTGTCATATCTGAACTTCATGCTCCAGTAATCTAAATAAGAGCTCAGAGGTACAATACCCATCAAAATGTGTATTGCCAGGAAGTCACGCAACTCATTCTCTGTTAGCTGTATGGATCGGCCAGTTCTTTGGACTGAATAAGCGTTTGTTTCATTGACTATATCTGTTATGATATCTGGTGAGAAGAAAAGTAGAAATATTGTAAAGGTGACAAAACTGCGGGGCATCTCCAGACATAACCGGATCTTCTATTTGAGCTTTGTGTAAAAGTACCTTTTTCCATTTGAAGTCGAGTGTCAACTTTTGTAGGTGCCTTGGCCTTTTTAGCTACAAAAGTAGCCGTTTGTCTTCTTTTCTAGTGACTGGGGATGGGGTATGTAAGATGGTAAAGATGATATAGAGGCAAGTTTTGAAAGTTTGGTTCTTGTGTTGGATTAGGTAGAATTTCTTGTAAAATAGGAGTTAGAGGAACATTGGATAAATCTGGGTCTTCGTCTGTTTCAGATTGGTTTTCAGATAGTGCTTCAGAGGAACCATCCAAAAGATTCATGCGCTCTAAAGAGGAAGCAAGCGATGGTGCAGGCGAGGAGGAGTTAGAATCATGCGACTCATCAAGCTCATTTCCAGAATTTGACTTGTCACTTGTTTCAGATGGTGCACGCTCTCTAGGTACAAGTGCTAATATTTTTTTCGAGCGTTCATGCAGGCGACACTGTCAAAGAGCAAAAAAAAAAAAGCTAAGCAAACCACCACAAAAATAAAGGCTATATCACGAGTATAACGATTTGTACTGATTTTATGTAATGATATGTACGTAATTATAGAAAATTTATAGATATATGTATATATTATTTAATATTCATAAAGGTATGCTCATAATTATAAAAACCATTGATATTTATATAGAAAACTAAATACTTTGCACTGTCATGAAAGAAATACACATATCTATATAATACAATGTTATTGACAAAGTCCGCTGCCATGGACAAGTAAAACTTCGTGTGCATTGCCGTAGTTTCGGTACGGTCCGGCGTGGCGGACAACTACTAGCAGGTCTATTTTAAGTAAATAAACTGCAATTACTATATTGTTTTGTTAGTGAATGTATGCGTTATCTATATGACAACAAATATCACAACAAAAATCCATTGTAAAAAAATAAATAATATAAAAAAACCATATAAATACCTTGAGTAAAGTTGAAGACTTCCGTGTCGTCGCCATCTTGCTCAATAAGTGACAGATGACATATTGCCAGGTCACTAATTTATTTTTCTACCTTTCCTTTATTATATTTTCTAACGTTTATTTAAAAAGTTAAATATATACTAAATTAGAATTGCAACAGATTTTTAAAGTACTTGTCCATCCTACCGGACTAATTCGAAATAAGGGTTAAGAATCAAAATGCAGATGCCTTGTCATACCTGAGGACTAAGATAAAATGCCTCGTTTCCAGTAAAAAGTGTCTCGGTTCTCTACACTCGCTATACGAAACACAGCGTGGTCCATCCCCGGTCGTGCCGACCCATTCGTGCTACAACCATAACATAGCTTGGCTTTACCACGTAAGTATGATCTCATGATCAAAGTGTGTTTTTCGAGTGTTTTTGAACTGTAATTAATTAAGGTAGCAAGTTTTTGATATATTTATTTTATGCTGACGTCATATTCTCGTAGTCTATACTACCCGCGCAGTTATGTGAAATCGATTTATGTATTATTCACCAAAATCTGGCAACTATTTTAGTAGTTCGAGTGGACATAGAAACAGACACACATACACACATACATGTCAGTCAAAATATACCCCCCCCCCCCCCTATTAAGCAATGCTGCGATCGACTTAAAAGAAAAAAATACTCACTATAAGACTACATTTGGTTCTTTATGAGACATCGTAAATTCTTACAATTGTGTAACAAAGCCAATGAAACAGCAGATTAACCCGTAAAATATGTTTCGTTGTCGCACTCAAATGTTATGGTTGGATTACAAGCGTAATAACAATAATAACAATTGAAAATGATCTAACAAGCTTTGTAATTTATTATTGCGTAGAGATGTGGCAGATAATAGTTTTTTTTTAATCCTTTATTTTTAGAAAGGACATTGCTCTGCTGTCATGCATTGTTCACCTAAGAACCGATAGCCATAAAAATCTCTTTCTGTATTCTAAATAATGACTACTCTTGACTGGAATCAAATACATGACATTGCGGGAGCAATAATATCTTTCCAACATATATCTTATTCACCTCGATGGGTTGACTGTCTCAATGGGCGAGTTGTCGTAAACAAGATCGCTGATCCTTAGGCCCCGATTTCCAGGGTTGGGTTTGGTTCCATAACCAGTAAATTCTCAGTAGCAAAATGGCGGTGTTTCACCCCCGTGCCTCGGAAAGCACGTAAAGTCGTTAGTCCTGCGCCTGATCTCTTTTGTCATGTAGCATTACCGTCCCATCAGTCTATGAGAGTGGGAGAATAGAGAGTGCACCTGTACTTGCGCATACACTCTGGCACTATAATTCTGTCCTGCGCAGATGGCTTGTCTGTTTTCAGACTGACCGCCGTGACCGAAATTCGGTCTGGAGGACATTATCCACCTCGCGAACGAAAAGTGTATTGTTAAATTACGCTGTTACTTGAAATCAAAAACTGATAGTAATTGAAGTTTTCGTACTCTGAGAATGGACGTCACTAAGCTTGAACTCATGTGCTCGACTAATTGCAAGGAAAATAATCTCTTCCTCGGTTATTGGATTAAACGCCCGTTAGTACGGAAGCCGCATTAATTTTCATGAGCGCCCCTCGCCATTTCTATGTGTCTGTTGGTAAGATGTCCGTGTTGATTAAATTAGACCCGAGCTATTAATGTGAACTAGCGTGTAGACCTCTTTCATTCCCCTGCCTTGTAACACTAGCTTTGAGTTACATCACTTCAAAATGTATTCTAATATCTGGTTAAAAGAGTCTCATTCCAACGCAGATTCTTGGAACATTGTGTCATATTAATCCTTTGGTATTACGTGAACATAGTTAAGTACATCAAAAGGGTTGTTTGCGGCACTTACATATTGAACAGTATAATAATTAATCTTCAAATGTGTCTGTCCACAAGCGGATTTTAATGAATTGAGGAGATTACGGCAAAAATTAGACCGGACGTAGTTTTGTTTATGTTGTGAATTTCTTTCAATTTGTAAACAGAAAGATGAATAAAAATTATAATTGTTATTTATTACATTATTTATTATTTTAGTTACAAGCATACTTTTTACGTTTATTTTATATGACTTCATCACATTTATATTTTTTATATTATCATTACATATATATTATTTATATTTATTTTACTTTTGTATTCTTATATCATTTTTTTTCTTGCACTAATTTTATTTTTTCTCTGCATCACCCCAATGTAGACTAATAGAGAATACCTCAGACATTAAGTCCGTCTATATGTCACGTGTGTATATGAAGATTTAAGTAAACAAATAAAATACAAAATAACAATATTAAAAGAACACATACAAAAATCAAAAACAAAAAATAAATAAAAACTAACAAAATTATTTAAAACAAGCAGACCGCCCCGGCTTCATCTAGGTGGGATCTATTGACGTGGCAATATTTAGATTTAAGATAATCATCAAAAATCATTTATTTCATCAATTTTTCGATTCCAAAAATATTCCAACAAAATGCAGCCTAGATCACTCCTGGCATTGATCTCTATGTGTTCGTGATTTCTTAATGGCATTCAAATGACCCCCTCATCTCGATAAAAGGTCTCTTGCCCAAAATAAGTTGGCAATCCCTGCCCTAGACGAAGGTTTATCGACCAAATTGGCATATATTGAAAATGGGTCAGATTAGGAGTAACCTTAACCGACGAGCATGTATGCGTAGATACATGGATGTAAAGGAGGCGAGAGAGGTGTGTCAGGATCGTGCCAAATGGATGTCCATAGTCTCTGCCTACCCCTCTGGGTGACAGGCGTGAGTGCTTATGTGTGTATGTATGTATGTTAATCGTAAACCTAAAAAACATTAAATGTTATTTTATTGATAAATTTAACGTTTATCATTAACATTATGAAGTCGTTATATACTTTATTTGCGTGTGAAACGAAGTACTTAAAATTACAAAAACAATGAGCATTTTTATATAGAATAAGGGTAACAAACATAAGAGTATATAAGCTATTCTCTAAGGTGACAATTCTTTCGTTTTTACAGACTGACACTTCAAACAATACTAAGTATAATATTTGTAGATGATGGATATGTTTTATCTGTGCTATATCTAGGCTGTAAAAAGGATTTAATGTAGCAATGGCAGCGGCTGCTACATTACAACCTCGGCGCTAAGGGTTGGTTATTTTGGATATGTTCTATAGTTTTAAATAAATGCCACTAAAAATACATAACCTGTTGACGACTTAATTGACAGTATGTATTTAATGTATATTCATGTGTTAAAAAGAAAGATAGTATATAGCAAAATAAAAAAAAATATTAAACCGTTAAAAACGTTTTAAAAAAGTTTGATTTATTTCGATGACTGTCATTTATACAACTAATTATGACTTTCCTTAGTCCTTCCTACATTTGTGTACCTATTTGTTTATCGTAGAGATAGATAGATACAACAATAATATCAAATATAGCTACTATACGTATTCACCTACCTGTTAATATTATAATAACAAACCCAAGAAAATCCGTCGAGCTTCCATTGCAATCTCTGTTCCCAATTTCAATTAAAATATTCATAGAAAAGCTTTTATGTATCTCGTAGAGATGCAGCAATTTATATCAAATAGAGAATACATTTATTAACGTACCCAATTAATTTCAATAAGTCACAAACTCACAAATAAAACTGCAAAATTTTAGTTCATTTCAGGGCAGGGAGGGCTAGATTCGGCGTTTTTTTTAGGGTTTGTTATTAAATTACAAACAGCAGTAATATCAAATATTCACTTACATATTAATACAATAACAAACCCAAGAAAATCCCTCAAAGTTGCCATTGCCATCTTTATTCCCAATTTCAATTAAAATATAGCAGTATAGATAAGCAACTAAATTGCAAAATTTCAGTTCATTTCATTGCGGGAAATGGCAGCCTGGATGTATTTTCTTGGGTTCCGTGTTGGATAAAAACAAACAGTGAATAACGATAATTGGAGAAACAAATCAAGGTAAAATCCAAAACGATAAGCAAATAATGTCACGGGTGAGGTTTATGTTATTTTTACACTAAAAGAATACAGGTATATGTATTTTTTTTAATTTCATAGTATGATTTCGTATTGCAATAACTTACGTTATATTGAGTGGTGTCAAATACCTACATACCATTGAAACCTTTATTCAAGTATTTGTAGTGTAGCGGGTACGTATATGCATGTAAATTATGCTTAACAATCTTCTTTTTGTTTCTACCGTCAAATAGAAATACCTGCATTGCTTGTGTCCCAATATTAAGGGTGCAAAGAGGCAATATAATTACAGGCTGTGAGGAATCTCATTTTTATTTTTATAGAATAAGGGTGACAAACACATATAGAGCACACCTGATGGTAAGTGACATTCACCATACCAAACAGAGTGGCATTAAGCTGCTATATTAATCTGATCGCAGAAGAACACAAAAGCTCTCCGATCACACTCTTAATCTCATGACATGGAAATTATGCTGCATTCTTCAGCAGATTTGACAGCATATAGACGATTGAACAGAAAGATCTCCAAATGCATGCAGCGTGACTTAAGCAACTTCAACACAGCTCGTATTGAAGAAGCGATCGAGCGGAACCAATGCTCCAAAGTCTTTACCAGAGTTTTGTCTGCTAGAAAGAGCCAACAGTCGAAGCTGAAGACCGAACGTGGCATCATCGTTTTCGGGACACCTGAGATTTTGAGTGAGATTGAGAGGTTCTATGGTCAGCTGTACAAGTCATCGTCGGAGCCACACGCAAGTGTGAGTACCGATCCAGGAGCAAGACTAATCCGATCTATCCCGACACTATTCCGATGATATTCCGGATGTCAGTCTGTGAGAGACTAGAATGGCTCTCCAGCACCTTTAAAACGGCAAGGCTCCGTGCGAGGATGGAGTTACAGCGTAACTTCTGAAAGTGGGTGGAAAACCAGTAATTAAAGTTCTTCAGAAGCTCTTCACTTCTTCTGAGTCGCGTCTACGTGCTGTTTTCGGGAGTCATTACGAATCGTCTCGTACGCAGACTCGACAACTTCCAATCTCCCAAACAAGCTGGTTTTCGAAAAGGCTTTAGCACCATAGACCACATACATACCCATCGGCAAATTTTACAGAAGACCATAGAGTACAATCTGCCACTTTGTATTCCGTATGTGGACCATAGTCGTCACGGGAACAAAGGCTTTCTCATAAGAAAACCTTTGTTTCCGTCGAAACTTGGGCGGTGCTGCAGTCCCTCCAGCGGTGTTAAGTTGACTGTCAATATATCGAAGTGCTGAAGTATTTGTACAGTAGGGCTACAATGGCTATCTAAGTACAGAACCAGAATACGAAACCTATTCACAAGTGTAGAGAGGTGTACGACAGTGTGACTTTATATCCCCGAAACTCTTCACCGCTGCGTTGCGTTGGAAGACGTATTCAAGCTACTGGACTGGAAATAATACGGTATTAACATCAATGGCGAGTACATCACTCACCTTCGATATGCCAACAATATAGTCCTTATTGCAGAATCGCTGTAGCACCTAAGCATTATGATCAATGACTTTAACAGATAGGTCTTAAGATGAACATGGACAAAACAAAGATCATGTGTAATATCCATGTCACACCTATGCCGGTATTTGTTGGAAGAACTAGGCTCAAAGTTGAGTATGTTTATCTGAGACAAATAGTCCGACTAGAAAAGTCCAACTTCGACCGAGAGGTCAATCGACGGATTAAACTAGGCTGGGCAGCGTTCAGGTGATTACTACACATCTTCTCGTCAGGTATACCTCAAAACTTGAATAAGAAATTGTACAACTAGTGCGTGTTACCAGTGATCTAAGAATAGAATAGAATAGAATAGAATATTTTTTTTATTCAATATAGATTACATGTGTAATTCTTATTGAAAGTCATTTTTTACTTTACCAATCTCAAGGTCGCTCAGCCAGTTATGGAAAGGGCTATGCTTGTGGTTTCTCTGTGTGATAAACTTAGAAATTAGGTTATCTGCAGTACAACCAGAGTAACCGAAATGGCTCAACTGATTAGTAAGCTGAAGAGACAATGGCCATATAGCTCAAAGAACCAACAACCGACAGGGAAGCAAAGTTCTCGAGTGGCAGGCTCGTACCGGTAGGCAAAGTGGAGTGACGATCTGGTAAGACATGTAGGAAGACGAGGGATGCAGGTGTCTCAGGACCGTGCTTTGTGGCAGTCCTTGGGGGAGGCCTATGTTCAGCAGTGCACTTGTGAAGGGCTGTAATGATGATGAAGTTGATTATTACTCTAGTATTATGTGAGAGCGTGGTGCTTAAGCGGTCAAGCCGATTTATTTGTGCTACATGCAAAATATAGCTGCAGCGTAGCTCTACTACTTACTGATGGATATTTCATATAATTTGGTATGCTGCAAGGCAGTATAATCGCATGCATCCACCTTACCCTTTTTCAGAAATATATTAACGATTTATGCAATCTTGAATTATCAAATTCAAAAGTGATGACATATGCTGACGACACGGCTATATTATTTTATGGTAATACGAGCATCTGCAGATTGTTTGTTTGAAGTTGATTGCAGGTGTCCATGGGTTGCGAGTAGTCACATACCATCAGGTTAGCTGTATGTTCGTTTGTCACTTCAGTTAAAAAATCAATGTAGATAGAAATTACCTAAAATCAATTTATAAAAAATTGTATATGCGTTTGCAATATTCTACTATGCGGGGTAGAATGTGGCGTTATTAGGATTTAAGATAATAATTTAAAGGAAAAAAAAAACATTCATTTTATCAATTTTTAGATATCACAACAAAAAAAAAGCAAGTTAGATAGAGAGCAATGCCAGGAGTGATTTAGGTATTAGTAGAGTATAGCCTAAATGACTCCTGGCATTGCACTCTATCTTTTCGTGAAGTTCGCAAGTACGGGCTGCCACTCGAGAAACATTCTTCCCCATCGGTTGTAGATTCTTTCATCGCTATCTCTATCGCAACAATGCTGAACGTCTCTAAAGGGCTTGTTTGCAGTTGTTATTAAATGTTATTATAATAATGATGTTGAAACATTTCTGAGAGGATTTTAGTTCAGAAATTCCACTGCACTGTCCTACTGTGTGTTTGCGGAATTTACTTGTATTCGAATTATCTTAAATATTCCAGACAGGCAGTTTTCCTCACGATGTTACATTCAGCGCCAAATACATAAATCAAAACTTAACATTATTGCAATACATTCAGTCATTGGGGATGGCATTTGAGTTTACTTTGGGTTACTATGAAAAATTAAGCGCCATTACTATATAAATAGCTTTTACACGTGCAGCCTGTGGGTGAGTTAGAGTCGGAGGACTTACAGAGCCCTACGTGTTCAATATAATGTCCTCCAGAGCGAATTTCAGTCACGCCAGTCTGAAAGAAGACTAACTAATCTGCGCAGGACAGGATTATAGTGCCCGAGTATATGCGCAAGCATAGGTGCGCTCTCTATTCCCTCACTCTCATAGATAGATGGGAAAGCAATCGAACATGACCGGAGAGATCGGGAGATAAGACGCAGGACCAACGGCTTTACGTGCTTTCTGAGGTACGGAGGTGAAACACCGCCAACTTCCTGAGTTCAGGCTGCTACTGAGAATTTCTTGACAGAAAAACCCAATAACTGATTATGGCCTGACTCGAGATTCGAACCCGGAACTTCATGACCAGCAACTACGTTTCCAATTACTAGAGACTGATAATAAAAGATGATTATTAGATTTATGTGTCCTTGCTCTAGGCTTCTTATTCATGAATATATGTAGTCATAGTTGTGGTTGCCCAGCA
This sequence comes from Parnassius orleans, assembly GCA_029286625.1. Classification (NCBI taxonomy): domain Eukaryota; kingdom Metazoa; phylum Arthropoda; class Insecta; order Lepidoptera; family Papilionidae; genus Parnassius; species Parnassius orleans. The sequence continues at coordinate 140,793 of JAGSMP010000374.1, forward strand.
TCCACCATCAGGTGAACAGTGTGATCATTTATCATCTTTAACTGTGTAAAAACTATAAATGATAGTTTAAATTTGATTTATATTTATAACACTATATTATTAGCATTCATCGTTATTAAATAGACAGATTTTCTTCGCCATTACCTGGAGGCTTGATTGTGTACGTAGTAACGGATAATAGCCTATAAATCTTGCTTAAGCATAATTGTCAAGTCATTTTTAACAAATTTATTGATACTAAGAGGTACAAGATGTAATGTACCAATTTTTTTATATAAAACTGGATGATAAATGTATAAATACATTTATCATCCAGTCCATTTCACTTCAAACAAAGAAGGCGATGCGTTGTTACCCCTGAGAACTAAGACAGAATGCATCACAGTCTCTTATTATAGTAGCTTCCTATACCATCCAGAACGGAACACAACAGCGCACGCCTGACCTACCCAGATGGACAGACAGTAAAGGAGTCCTACCAGCAAAATTTTCAACTTTTGGTAAAAGTTAAACTCTGCTGTACACGGTGTTATTTATTGAGTCACTGACTTGACTGCAGAAAACCTATCCAAAAATTTTGATACCAAATCTGTGTGTCTGATTTTATTTAGCGTCGTAAGTATGAAGAAATCTTTCGTAAATGTTTGTTTTTGACTCTTTCTTGCAAAGGTTTATACTTCCAGCATTGTATATTGTTTGCACCTTTCATATTGATGACTAACTGCAGCTCGAGCCCGGAGCCGAAATTTAGTTGGCGGTGTAGTCATAGACCATATCCACTGCTGGGATCAGGAAGGCTGGTGCTTCTAAGGGCACGCTTTATGTTCTGGTGCGCCTTGGCTGAAAGGGAGAATGCCACCCACTTCTTGTTTCTGATAATGAGCTGTAAGGTCATTAAGTTTAGTGTATTAATATTTTTATATAAAAGAGAGAAGTTACAAACGAACTTACAGTCTACCAGATGATAAAAGATTACTGCAGTCCATAGACTCTTCACAACTAACAGTCTCTCTAGTCTCTAAGCATGCTCTCTTCGCAACTAACTTCAAACAAAGAAGGCTACAGTTGCATTGTCAATTTCCGAGGATAACTGGACATAGTTCTCTCCTTTCCCGTTTAAGAGAAGATTCGCCTTAATCGTCACGCTCGGAAGTGACGATGATAATACTATGATGGTTATACTGCCATCTGTCGGATGCCATAAGATTTTGCTGACATTTCCCATAGCCGCCTCTTACGACACTTACAAGACGTAATAAGGTGATAGATTATTCTACGTCGCCATATCTTCGCAAACGTAACATCTTTATATAGTACACTAAAATACAACAGTCTTTCAAAATTTTGCGCTAACTGCATAGTTAAGGTAGTTGCGCAAAATTTTATGGGATATTGACCTAAATAATAATTAAGGTGTGTGCAACAATAGTAATTTATTTCCATATAATATGACAAAATACGACATACATAATATCGATTAGTATTTCAAAAAAAAAATTGTAATCATAATATTTAATTGATACAATGAAACGGATATTATAGTAAATTGACATATTTCATTTTACGCCATTAGTACCTGGTCGACTTTTCTCAGTATTAGAAAAAAATATATCGGAAATGAAAACTATAAAATATAAAATTAAATATAAAATTAATTTAACGTCAGAAAGGGACCTTTGCTCAGGATGCTTGCTAAAAAAACGTCAGATTTGTCAGCGGTGTCATCTTTTTAGTTTAACTTGGAAAGTAAAACATTACTTATCTAAATACATAGTTACAAGCAAGGAGGGCTAACAATTTTACGCTCACCAGATGTCGCTATTTGGGACTAAGGTGAACTTATTTGTTAAGCAAATGGTCATACAATGTCTTCATCATTAAATTTAAGGTTTCTAGTATTTTACGATTTTTTCTCATTTTTAACGTTTTTAAAATTCTTGTACTTTTCGAAATATCCGTAGTTTGGTTTATCCATTTCCAATCTAATTCATATAAAATATCAGTAATATTTCAGAAAGAAATATTTATCTCTACATTTTTCTAACCAATTACCTTCCCTCGCTATGAAATCTGCCAAATATTTCACCTCATTCCTAAGTGGCACGGCCCTGGTGTCAGAAAAATTCGTGGATCATTGCTCGTTTAAAGTTTAAAGTATATAGGATTACCTTATATTCGAACCAAACGTTTTGCTTCGTCATTCATAATGCGTATAGCAAAGGAGTAGAATAATTTGTCAGCATCTGTCTTTCCATCCGATTATAATGTGTGTGACTTCTAGATAAGAGTGAAAAGGCTTTTTCTGAAGTCAGTATGCTTTACCATTTTCGATTGCATCACCATAACTTTAGGTAAGATAATAGTCAATCACTGGCTTATAATAGTAAAATAAAAGATTATTAGCACAGAATACCTCAGGTAGTATATTTGCATTTCATGTGCAAAGTCATGAATAGGAAATGTATAAAAATAAAAGTATAGTTATAACCTATATACATCCCACTGTTGAGCACAGGCCTCTTCTCATTTCTGAGAGAGTTTTTAGGGCAAGGAAATGTGCGCCGCGTTGCCCCAATGCATGTTGGCCAATTTCACATATCTTCGAAATATTTTTTTCTCATTTCTCAGACATGCTGGTTTCCTCACGATGTTTTCCTTCACCGCCGAGCACGTGGTAAATCAGCACTTAAAATTGCAATTAACAGTTTCATTGGTGCCGGCGAGGATCAAACATGGGTTGATCGCGTACTGTGAAATTTACAGCTAGCACTTAGCCCCTGAGCTACAACGGCTCTTATATTATAGGAATGTATAACTAAAGGAAAATGTTAATTTGAGACTAGCTACAAATTTGTACGCGCTATTCAAACAAGGTAAAGGTACAAGGGGAAATCCTAAATCATATTAACACGGGTGTGACGTGGGATAGTACAAAGGGGCGAACAATTAGTAATGGTGAAAGAAATCCATTTAGTTTGTGTAGGCTTTGTCTCAAACTCATTTATGAATTGGGACTTTCTAAACTTCAAAACAATAGGGTACTCGTACTTTAATGGACTAGTTAGCGAGTAGAGTGTTTTTGTGGCATGATCTGAATTATGTTTGAAATTTAACACCACTTTGAAATATTTTCTTACTCAGGGAAATACATTGTTTTCCGATTTCTATATTCAACAAACTTTTCGTTAGCGGTAACGATCCGTTTTATTAAATACGAGGTGCATGTAAAAAAACGACTCATTCAGCAACTAAGGGTGACTTAAAGTGAAAAATCTTTAACCTATTCATAAATAATTGAACTGGTATTTTATTTAAAAAAAAGGTTTTTACGTACTTCAGTTTATACTAGCTAAATCTATGCGTACTTCAATGATGATAATTTAATATTTATTTTAAAAATACTATGTTATTAACATCGCTGATAACCACTCAAGGTAAAGTTAAAAATGCTTGTGTTCGGAGCGATTCACGATAGTAGTTGATTGGCGGATTTAAAGCCACGACTTTTAACTTTGCAGTCCGCACCCTGCTTACTGTATGTTTATATAGGAATATTAACGCCGGATCAGGGGCTAAGCGCTCGTTGTAAATTTTACTGTACGCGATCAATCTGAGTTCGATAACCTATGAAATTGCCGTTTTTTATGAAATAAGTTAAGGTTTTTTTTTTCTATATTTTTTATTTCTACTAAACAAAGTAATCACCACAACACCACATCACAAGAAATCAGCTGGACGGGATGCAACAAATTCTTCAAAGGCATTTTGTATTGCCTCTCGGGTATTGAATTTTTTCCCGACAAAAGTTATCCGAATTCTGGAAAAAGTAGAAGTTTGTAGGCGCAAGATTTGGTGAGTACGGCGGATGACAGAGAGCTTCCAACCCCAGCTCTTGTAACTTGGGAACCGTCTGTTGTGTAGTATGAGGTCGCGCGTTGTCGTGCAGGAGCAGCGTGGATGAACGATTGAGCAAAGCTGGTTGGAGACGTGCGAGCTTCTCCATCATTTTGTTCAGTTCAGCAGTAATGCTCATTTCGTTTGGTAAGAACCACACCGGCGCTAGACCATCAATATAGTAAAACCTTAAACGAAAACTTACCCCTAGAGTAGTGACCATCACTTTTCTAGGGGTAAGTTTTCGTTGAAGGCATTGTTTAGGTGCTGAACCAGGATCACACCAAATAACTGAGCTCTTGCGATTGTCAAACATAATCCATTTTTCGTCACAGGTAACAATGCGGTTTAAAATTCATTTGTTTGTGTGCCGGTTGAGCAGTGCAAATCACGTCTCGACGTGTACTACGCGCTGACGATCATTGTGTTTGTAGGACACCCATTTATCAGGCTTTTGTATCTTGCCAATTTGACGCAAATATCGCATTAAAATGTCGCGAAATGCAATATTGTTTGATGCTGACTTCAGATATTCAGGCGTAGATTGAGTATCATCAGCTTCCACAATCGCCTTTATTTCCACATTCCTTTAATTTCCAGATCGAAAGCGGGCAAACCAATAACAGGCTGTGCGTCCGTTTGTAGTATTCGCTCCGTAAACGTCGTTGATGTTGTGTACCGCTTGCGCCGCGTACTCCATAAAAATATTGAGATGAAAACTGCTTGTATGAGGAATAAAAATATTTCAAATACTGGCCTATCTTCAATATATCGCCAATTTGATAGACAAACTTCGGTGTTGGGCGTCCCTTGCTGACTCTCCCACTCACTTCTGCAGCATAAATTTGCTTTATCACTATTTCTTCGTTTCTTATTTTTACGTGTCCAAACCACCGAAGAATCCCTTTCTTAATCCTAATCACAAAATCTTCTTGCAAAACATATTTTTCTCTTATTGCAACATTTCCAACTCTATCGTTCAGAGTCAGCCTACTAATTTTATTTTCACGCTTATTCTGTCACAACCGACTTTCACTACCTTACATTAAGTTAGGTACTGACACAGCATTGTGTCTTTTTGACACATTCTGACTTCACATATATTTAAGAGCCCCATTTATTCAGGGCATTGAACTAATTGCACATTGAATTGATTCTGCCAACAAGCACTGGACTAATTGTCCATGATGCACTCAGAAATAAAAGGATGACTGTGTCCTGCAGTGGGACGTATGTATATAGGCAGTAAGTTTAATTTTTCAATTCTATTAAAGTTTTCATTTATAATATGGGTTGAATTGCCATTTATTAAATTTTAGAACTTCGATACAATGTCATGATTACCGTTACAGCCTATCAAAAGTCTACTGCTGAACTGCTATAGTTGCCACGCTTGGCATGTTTGTTTCCCTCTGTCGCTTCTTACGACATCCACGGGACGACATGGGGTAGCGGATATTCTTACATTGCCACTACACGCTAAATTGACGTGTTTAATACTTTATAAATATTTGTTTCATTTTTTAATAATATAAGTTTAAGATATAAATTAGTAACAGATATATGTCAATAACTTTCATTACTTAATCTTTAAATAAATGGGATTTGGCAGCTTTACTGTAACACAAACCTATCTCTGAATAATCAGAATTAACATCTTAATGGAATAGAGCAACGCTCCTTGCTTAGATGTCATTTCAGATTTCCACTTCTGAACTGAAGACGTCAGCTTGTTATACTATATAATAAAGCTTAATATGTGTATATATTATATTATTTACAAGGAAAAATAAAGAACAAGTATATTTATAGACTGTGATGTATTCCATTTTGCTACTCAAATATAAAATTGCGTCTGTAGGTTTGAAGTTGGCTGCAGGTGTCCATAGAATGCAGTAGCCACTTATCATGAGTTGAACTGTAGTTTGTTTGTCACTTCAGTTTTAAAAAGAAAGCTCCCAATAACCACACGGAGCATTGGCAGCTACCCACATTGAATAACTTGCCTTGTAATAGATCTCCCCTTTTCCACCTATATTTTTTTATTGCTATCTATGTAGTTAAAATTAAAGTTACATTATACGTACCACAGCTGGGTAAATATTTATCATTTTTGAGAGGTTTATGGAACAATTAGTGCGTGTTGACGGACTTCAGATGTTCTCGAAATATTTCTTAGACGTGCAGGTTTCCTCACAATGTTTTCCTTCACCGCCGAGCACATATTTAATCAGCACTAAAAATTTCATTATAATTCTTGAGAAAGTGATATATCAGCAACTAACAGCTTATCTTGAAGACAATTTCATTCTACCTGATCTTCAATCGGTCCTGAGATCGGTTCTTATCGGTTTAGGTCAAAACAAATAATATAAAAAAACATGCGTGAGTGTCGTGGAACACTCGGTTGGAACGAAGTTCCTTTCGTAGTATATTATTATTATTGATAAACGTATTATATTATTGATTAACAAATACAAATAAATGAATTACTAGAGTCTGAGAGCAATTAAATGAAACGCAGAAATAACTAATGAATTGAAGGAATGGCAGGAAACTTCGTAATTAATATATTTTTTCAAGTTGTAAAAATAACCATTTTATTGTATATCATTCAATCGTAGTGATAATTGGTTTGTGGTTACTGAAGTAGGACACATAATGTTTGATATTAAATTTTATCTAAGTATCTCGAAAAAACGGCGTCAATAGTGGTATTGTATCTTGTCGTAGATTTTGCTGGATCATTATTAATTTGTAAATCAAATTCATCCGAAATAAATTCCAAAAGTGGTTCTGAGTTTTTACTAGAAAAGTTGATATTGAAATCACCAGCTAAAATAAGTGGAAGTTTATGTAAATTATTGTTGTATCTGCTAAGCGTTTCAGATACACTTTTTGAATACTCTAACAGTTCTCGATGAATGAATTCTTGAGTTAATTGTTGAAAATATTTCAAGAATGTTAATTTATATACGCATCAGATAGTAATAATCCCAATAAGTAACAAAATAATAATAATATATCTGTGGTGTTAAGGAAAAAGGGAACAACTACACAAACTTAATTTTTACAGCAGGGGCAATATATAGTAATGACTCATTTGCTTTAATAGAAATTAACCATTTATTTAGTAATAAAATAATGAGAGTATGTGTTAAAATTTTTTTTGCAACTTTTAATTGCAAGCATTAATGTATTTAAAAAAAAATACAAAAATAATTATTTTATAATTAAATAATTGACATGTCTCGTTTTACTTTATTATGAGAAAATCAAATAAAAAACATTTTAATTACTTATCTCCTTATACATTACAAACTTTTGCAAATTAAAACGTTATACTTTAAATTTATAAATATTAGACATCATTAAATTCCTCTAGGTCGGGGTCCACATCACGGGTACTTGAATTAGTTTCTAATTTCTTATAAAAATTGTGGCAATCATTGTCAATTAAATGAAGAATACTCAAGATATCTTTCTTTTTTTCTTCACTAATAGGCAAAGGATTATCGTAACATTTATGGGGATTGAGCGGTTCGTTTGCTTTGCCTCTTCTACTAAAAGAAATATTTTTGAATTCGGGCGAGTCTATGCTGGTTTTAAATTGTATTGTACCTGATTCATTTTCTTCATCACATTCCATGTGAGGATGACCAGGGATTAAAAACTTGTGATCTATTCGCATATCTGGTATAAGTTTGCTTATGCAAAGAAACATAGCAGCCACATGGCTATTTTTGTTTTGACCGCCACTTGTATCTGAGTAAAAAGTAACTATTTTTACAGTAGATGGAAGTGATTTTATAAATGAAATAGACAGGAAGCTATTTGGTTTGCGCCACGGCCACCATCAGCTTCATGCCACATGTAGCAGAAACTTTTTTTTCAAAGCAATCGTATACAGTTAGATTGAAAGTCCATAATAGCCGCTTGTAAAATACGATATTGGTTTTCAAAAAGGGAGTTGGGAGACATTGTTGGAGGTCAAAAAAATATACCCTTTTCGCATCTGTACACTCCTCCTTGTCTTTTTTTTTCATTGCATAAGCTAAATCTGCTTGCATTTGATGGGCTTCAAGTTCTTGTTTTAGATTTTCTATATCTGACGGTAAAGCCAATTTAATTTTCATTTTATATGAGTAACACGTATTACAAGTGTCCAATGATGGTTTTTTAAAAGATAAACCCATTGTTCGAAAAACATTGCCAAAAAATGAATATAATACAGGATTATTAGTCACCTTTTCCTTATACATGTGATACATTGATGTCAACGAGAGTCCTGATGGTAGATATCGTCTATTTGTGTGACTTCGGCTATAGTGTGACTCATACAAAGGATAAGAATTTATATGGTCTTTTATTGTTTGCACTACATCACTACCAATTTTATTAGATGGAGTAAACGAAACGACGACGTTTATCAGGGCTAGCAATCCCAGATACTCTCTTTGATTGTTTCTTGACAATCACTTCAATGCATTTATTAGAAATTGCAAACGTTTTTAAAAAACATCCCTTGCATACCTCAATCAGCTGGCCATTTACTTTTAAATGATAAGTGTGGTTTATAGTTCGTGGTTTAGGCTCTCCGCCAGTATTACGTATGCGTTGTGTTTTTTTTGGTGCATCGAAAATCAGTGATGATAGATATGCCGAACGCTTATTGTGATTTGCTAATGCCCATAACTCATCAAAAAGTATCGTTTGATTTTCTAAACTAATTTTATTACGACACTTTTTACGGCAATCTGACAAGGCGGTAACTTTTCTAGACGGAATTATTTTTCTGATTTTGTTTCATAAGATTGGCCTTTGTTTCTTTTAATCTGAATTGTTTTGCGCAAGTTTTGTCCTTTCCGTTTCCTTCTTGTATTTAACACAACATCATTACTAGCATTTTCTTGATACATCCCAATATTTTCAGAAGAGCTTAGGCTCTCTTCAGAGGACGAACTTTCTTCTACCCTTGGATTGAATGTCTTATCACGTGCGCTATCGTCAGAATCAAAGTCAGCTGGCTCGGTTTGCTCCAAATTAAAACTTGGACGAGGAATTTCTCTTTCAAGAGCCGATTCGAGTGATTCATTAACTGAAACACGAATAAGAAAAATATTACTCTCTTAACCCTCTTTCCAAAGTGTCTTTAATAACAAGGTCTACAACGTAACTCGGTTACGAACTTAAAAAGGGCATGCTAAGTATAATGCATTAGTAACTTTTATACCTTGGTACCAACAAGGTAAAAAAATTGAGCATAACAAATTACCTACACCCAGGTAGTAGGGTGTCACTTACTACCAATATTAAAAAAAACAGGTACTTAAATACCTACTACACAACGTGTCGTGAAAAGAGTAACAGTTTTTTACATTTTGTTATAAATATAATATACTCACCAAGTGGTGTTGTCATATCATTTTGATCATCATGTGATAATCCTAAATCAGAAAGAGTAATCAAATCTTCTAAACCCTCAGCAGCTCGTATTTGATCTTGGTTAAGCTCACTGCTAACCTCAGATGTATTTAATGATGTACTGATATGATCATCCGTTGAACATCCTTGTAATGCTGTAATTATAATAATTTGCATAGTTTAGAAAATAGGTAAGTATCTAATTAACTGACAAAACCGCACGGCGCAAGCGGCACAATCCCTATCCACATGCCTACTTAAACTATATCTTTTCTAGGTATCTAAATTAACTAAAATATTTTTATAAAGAGTACAGTTTAAACCTTATTACCACAAACTAATACTTTGGTAGGTATAGAGCGCGGCTGCCGCCGCCGCGGTGCGGTGGTTCGATTTGCCTTCCGCCTGTTTAGGTACTTACCTACTTACATAAATGTGGCTATCGAATCTATATATCTACTAAGATAATCGTAAAAAGAACAACAACACACACACTCAAATTAATTCATCATCATATAAGCACTTATGCCAAACAATATAATTACCCATCTTAGCAATTTCAAATTTAGTCGGTTAAAAAGAGAAAACAGCTAAAAAAACATAATACTTACGTTCAGTTGTTCCATTTTTTAAGGCTAAAGTAATTATTTTATCAACCCTCTTCATATTTATGTATTATAACACTTAAAAACTAGTAAAACACAACTGATGCGAATATCGTCACGCACTTTAGGTATGAGTCGACTTATCTCACTATGCATAATTTAATATTTACAATAATCTGCGCTTATACTGAGATAACTCGAATAAACTCTCTTTACTCATTTAGGCATTTGTTACTTAAGACTTGTCCCAATATGTGTAACGAGGTAAAAAAATTGAAATAAATTTTTGTATGACTCATCTCCTTACGGTAATACGGTAATTACATAATAATGTTTTGGGTTAATTGGTGCAAAAATCTCATTGTTCAAAAATTTTAACTTATCCCCTTTTTCCTTGACACCACAGATATTTAACCTATGAAGACTTTTTTTTTGCTCTTTGTCTCTCACGATATTCTATAGATCTTTGGGTTTTGGATATCATTTTATTTTTTTCTTGTAATTGGTTCCCCTCAAGACATTTATCAGATTTTTGCGTACTGTTTTTTTCTACTAGCACATTCTTCATTTTTTTCTCACGCTTTTTTCATTTTTCGGCATTGTTGCTTTTTTTGATGTTTTTTTTAAATTTATTACCCATAAAATTCTACAATTTATAATACACATATAAACACAGCGAAAACCACTGAGGTTTAGTTGCTGTGCTTGAGTTCGCTATGCTTAAAAAAAAAGAAAAAACAAAGTACCTATTCATAAAACTATTCGACCTTTGCTATCCAAAGAACTCACTAGAAACATCTTAAGTTTGTTTTTTATATTTTTTTCATTAATAGAGTTCCTAAACTCAGGATCCAATTTATTTATGATTCTAGGAATCAAGTATACAGCAGTGCGTCTGCCGTAAGTGTTCCGCGCTACTGTCGTGACCAACTTACCGCGACTGATCGCCCGAGTACCCTTATTATGTTCCACTTTTATTTTAATAGAATTATTAAAAAAAACTTCCTTAAAAAGTTGAAGTATGAACTGGTCGTGCACGGGTAGTACGTTGCAATATTTAAATAATTGTATATCATTTGACGAAAATTTTTGTTTTATGTTAGGTGAGACCACTTGTTTTAATATTCTTATTTGAAGATTATATATCCTATCCAGATATGTCTTGAAAGTTCGCCCATAACTGGAGAGGCTATAGCTGACTATAGAATTAGCAAATGCGTTATATAATGATAATCGAGTCCTAAAAGTCATTTGTTTTTTGATGATTCTTAAGTTTGCGTGGAATGCTCGTAGTTTGTCACATACTCGCTCAACTTGGGGTCCCCAGTTAAATATACTATCAATTACTAATCCAAGGTACACGTGAGAATCTACTGTTTTAATTGGTGGACACCTACAGGGAAGGTAACTCGAATTATGAAGGCAACTGTGATCATGAGCTATAAGATTGTTCGATGCACTTTTTTCTCTTATATAAGGAGATCTTATGTGTAGCATCTCAGTTTTAGCTACATTCAATACTAGGCCTGAATCATGACAACATTTATTTAAGTTGTTGAAGTCGTATTGAAAATTATTTAATGCTACTTGTTTTTGCACTGTAATTGATCTTTTGCAGCATATATGATACATGTGTCATCCGCAAATTGATAAGAGGTACAGTATTTAAGTACATTAGTCATGTCGTTAACATAAGCCAGAAAGTGGAGTGGACCGATCACCGAACCCTGAGCCGCACCTGTCGAGACCGACACGGGCTTACCTTGACCTTTAGAGGTAGTTACAAAAATGCAGCCAACCATTGCTGGAATAATATACCTCCACCACTTCATAATCTAAAGACATTAGAGAATTTTAAATTTTTTTTTTATTCAACCAACAGAAGGGACATTGAAAATAATTAAACTAAATAACTTTATTTATAATTACTTACTTATTTAGTATTATATTTCTAATCTTAAATTTAATTTTTACCATTAATGTTTATTTACTTATAACTAAGTATTAATTTTAATATACCTAATAAATGTTATTTTGTACTTATTACCCTCTGTATTATATTTGTCTATATTAATCTCATATTAAAAAATATATCATTAGGATTTTAATAAAATGCAGGGACTCTGTATACTACTGTCTAAGGCACATCTCAAATGGAGTATAGAATATAGATAAAGAATTAATCGCTCGCATACTGCTGACCGCCCGAACTTGTTCGGGGCCGACAGAAAAACAGCTTCCACCACTTCATCACAGCACACGATTTTTGTTTTGATGTGTATGTGTATATATATATATATATATATACATATATATATGCGTCAGCGTGTACGTGTGTGTGCGTGCGTGCATACATGTGGGTGTGTGTGTGTGGGTGTGTGTGTGTGTGTGTGTGTGTGTGTGTGTGTGTGTGTGTGTGTGTGTGTGTGTGTGTGTGTGTGTGTGTGTGTATGTGTGCATGTGCGTGTGCGTGTAACTCGGGTTTCTCGCTTGCTGTACAACGACTCTTTTAACGAGTACATTACTACTTACATGACATAATTCTGAGTGATTCATGGAATAATAATTGTTATTTAAATCAAGTTTACAGTTCATTATGTAATTTATCCTTTTATTACTAGTGAAATACTGTCCCGCTGTGCTGAGCACGCCAAGCTTTTTAGAGGCCAATTTGGCCTTCTCTTCCAGGCGACTACGAAACTGCACGTCAGTCGATATGTCGATGCCGAGGATTCCGATACTGGCTGAGACAACAAGGGGAGTGCCTTGAAACTGAGGAGATACGACAAAGGGATTCTTTTTAGCGGTAAACGCGCAAACTTGTGTCTTCTAGGGATTGAATTGGACTAAATTTAGTCGCCCCCAATCCGAGACTTTGTTCAAGAAAGTCTCGACTTCAGACACAAGTTTGTTCTGGTACTCGGCGACGTTTTGCCGAGAAATATTGGCACGGCCGGTGAATAAAGCATTACCAGTGCTGTCGTCCGCATAGCAATGAATGTTACCGGTTTGCAAAATTATATCATTGGTATGCAGACGAAACAGCGTTGGTGATAGCACGCAACCTTGTGGAACACCAGCATTAATAGGCTTGTAATCGGAGCATGCACCGTCTACTACGACCTTGATGCTCCGATTTGCAAGAAAACTGGTGATCCAATTGCACAATTTCTCGGGAAGCCCATAGGAAGGAAGCTTCGAAAGAAGCGCTTTGTGCCAAATCCGATCGAAGCCCTTCGCTATGTCCAAACTAACGGCCAAGGCCTCCCCCTTGAACTCTACTGCCTCCACTCATCTATAAGTTAGGTAACCTAGAAGGTAATTAATAGATTCAGGCGCTACTTAGCGGAAATCTATTATATTAAATTTGGAAAAAATTTTTTTTTACAATGCCTCAATATGTAGAGGATATAGGCAAAGTAAAAATTTTCCAACTTTAACCCAGAAGGTCACTAGCTGGTCGACCCCAACGGAAACACTTACTGGCGGTCACTAATCAGCTAGTGATCCTCAAGGTATCTCATGAGTTGGCAGTTTATAATTGTTTCCATTATTTTGGAGAACAAGGAGGTGATAGCGATAGGCCGGTAGTTGGACGGATCTGAGCGGTCACCGTTTTTGTGGATCGGGTGCACCAAAGCTGTCTTCCATAAGCTTGCGAATACGCCTAGGAAGTAGGAGTACCGGAAAAGACGCGTTAAGCCGGTGCCAACTCCGAGCACACGTCTTCAGCACAATAGGTGGGAGTCCATCAGGTCCACTCGACTTATTGACGTCCAGGGAGAGGAATGCTTTGCGCACCGAGCGCTGTGTAAACAGCAAATCCTGCATGGAGCACTATCACCGTGGGATGGTCGGCGTTGTGTTCCCCCCGTCATCGAGAGTCGAGTTAGACGCAAAGCGAGAGCCTAGCAGATTGGCTTTTTCCTTTGCGGCATGGAGTGAGTCAGTGAGTCGTCCTTCCTGTGCAGAGATGGCAAATATGGCTGACAGATATTCCCTTGGATAGCCTTGGCAAGAGACCAGAATGCTCGGGTTCCCGAAGAAAGTCGAACTAGTTTCTCGCCAATTCTGCCGATGTGCTCTTGCCTTGGCAATGACACTTTTGAAGGACCTGGAGACGGAATGATAGTTCTATTTAAGAGCGCTGTTGTTTGTATCCCGAGACATTGTTGCGTCAGCCCAAGCCCGGTAGCACTCCTGCTTATTGCGTGATACAATTTTAGCGGAGCGACCAAACCATGGCTGAGTTCTGCCTCCGATAGACACCACAGATGATAGAATGAAAAGTTCCATTCCCTGAAGTTCCACATCAGCTACGGAATCAGGAAGAATGCTGGGATCATCCGGCGAGAAGTAAACCCGCCCCCAAGGGTAGGATGCAAAAAAAATACCGCATCCTGTCCCAATCGGCCGACCTATAGTGCCAAACATGGCGTCAATTTGCAGAACGCAACCGCGATGGGAGCGTGAGTGGCACCGTACTTCGGATTAGTCAATGTTTCGAAGAACCAAGAGGGATATCAACAGACACCTGATATCCATCCGGATGAGAGGTCAGTAGAAGATCCAGCAGGGAAGGTGCATGATCCTCCACATCTGGGATCCGCGTAGGCGAAGTAATCAGTTGTGTCAGACCATGTGCCAAGGCAAAGTCATAAACAGAGCTCCCCGTATGATCGGTTAAACAGGAACCAAGCCATTCAGCATAGTGGGCGTTAAAATCACCGTGGATCACGATTTCTGCGGATGGAATCTGTTGTAGCACGGAGTCTGCAGTCATTTGCACGTGGTCGATGAGTCGGTTTGTGTCTTTATGGGACCTATAGAGGCACCCGTACACGCGGGAATGGTCGTCGCTGTCTACGCGCAATCATAAGATGGACAGGTCCGTACCTCCAAGACTGCCGAGGTGTCGAAAACAGATGTCCTCTCTGACGTGTACGCAAACTCTAGCCCGGGGCACAAGGAGTGTTCTAATTTTACAAAATTCAAATCCTTTGATTATGCACGATAAGCAATGAGTTGGATATATCTTCGACCGCGGACAACTACTTAATTATAATCTCCAACTATTACTTATACAATACTAGAGTTTGGTACCTAGCACTATAACTCGGGTCAAAAAATATTTTTTTTTTCTGTCCTCCGAATTTGTTTGATACACAATAGATTTATGAATAGTTCAAAAATTCTCGATACATTTATAACAGCAGCTTTTACTAATAATTATTTTATTTTCTTTTATTTATAATTTTTTACTTAGGTATTTATTCAGCCTGACCTATCACTAACATCACAGGCTCTTATAACCTAATGCGCTAGTGTAAACATTTTAATATACTATTTTGATTATTGTCACATATTATAAAATTATGAAGGGAAGAAAGGTTCTCGAGTGGCAGCCTCGTACCGGTAGCCGAAGTGTAGAGCGGCCCCCCACTAGATGGAGTAACGACCTGGTAAGACATGTATGAAGTCAATAGATGCCCATGTCTATCAGAGCTTTGTGGAATTCCTTGGGGGAGGCCTATGTTCAGCAGTGGACTTTGAGAATTGTGTTATGATGATGATGAATGAATTGAATAACAACCTCAAATTTTCGGTCACCAAATATAATAAGATCTAAATTGATAAATATCTTTAAAATATTATTTAATATTCACACAAAAAAATACAGCAATCAATTTTAGGAAGAAAGCAGTCGTCAAAAATTAATACTACATTTATCCAACAAAAATGTTATAAGCATTTCGTATGATAGGTCGAAATATAAAGAAATTCGGTACTAAATAACTCAAATCATACTTAGAACCCGCCCATCCATTTAATGCAAAATGACGTGAGCCAAAACACGAGAATTCTCAAGATATTCGCGGATATCATTCATAATTAATGCTGTCGGATACTTTAAAAGCTTTCGCATACTTTATGTTGTACTCACGTAATATATATTTATTAGATTTTAATATGTTCTTTTGAGAGTATTAATGCCACCATGTGTTCATAATTATAAATACAAAAGGTTTCATTAACCGTGTAGTAGCAGTAAAAAAAATACCGTCTCGTGGTTGTCATAAGCGGCGAAAAAGGGAAACAAATCATGATATAAGTAGCAGTGTCTTTTCAATATCAACGTGAAAATAGAAACTGCGAATCCAACCCGCATAGCAAGCTGTGAGGAGGCCTGTATCCAAGAGTGGACTTTAATAGGCTGTGTAATAAAAGGATAAATTACATAATGAACTGTAAACTTGATTTAAATAACAATTATTATTCCATGAATCACTCGGAATTATGTCATGTAAGTAGTAATGTACTCGTATATAAAGAGTCGTTGTTCAGCAAACGAGAAACCCGAGTTCGATCCCGCTGGCACCAATGTAGTTGTTTATTAACCTCAAGACATAGAGACATTTATTCCAATACAAACATTACAATTAAAGAAAAAATTACTAATTAAGAAAAACTAAACAGGACAACACACGCACACGCACACGCACATGCATACGCACATGCACACGCACACGCACAAGCACACGCACACGCTTACGCACACGCACACGCACCCGAACCTCAAAAACGGCGACCGCTCAGATCCGTCCAACTACCGGCCTATCGCTATCACCTCCTTGTTCTCCAAAATAATGGAAACAATTATAAACTGCCAACTCATGGGGTACCTTGAAGATCACCAGCTGAATAGTGACCGCCAGTACGGTTTCTGTCGGGGTCGCCCAGCTGGTGACCTTCTGGGTTAAAGTTGAAAAAATTTTAGTTTGCCTATATCCGCTCAATATTGAGGCATTATAAAAAATTATAATAGATATTATGTTGCAAACCGGCAACATTCATTGCTATGCGGACGACAGCACTGGTGATGCTTTATACACCGGCCATGCCAATATTTCTCGGGAAAACTTCACCGAGTACCAGAACAAACTTATGTCTGAAGTCGAGACTTTCTGGAACAAAGTCTCGGATTGGGGGCGACTAAATTTAGTCCAATTCAATCCCCAGAAGACACAAGATTGCGCGTTTACTGCTAAAAAGAACCCCTTTGTCGTATATCCTCAGTTTCAAGGCACTCCCCTTGTTGCCTCAGCCAGTATCAGAATCCTCGGCATCGACATGTCGACTGACGTGCATTCGTGGTTACCTGGAAGAGAAGGCCAAATTAGCCTCTAAAAAGCTTGGCGTACTCAGCAGAGCGGGACAGTTTTTCATGCCGCCACACCACCTGTAACATTACGCAAGTTCGGCTACACATGGAATACTGTTCCCATCTATGGGCCGAGGCTCCCCAGTGCCAGCTCCTTCTATTTGATCGCATCCAGCGCAGAGCGGTTCAAGTCGTCGTCGACTGAGCTTTTTCTAATCGGCTTGACTCACTTGCACTGCAAAGAGATGTTGCATCTCTTTGCGTATTTTATCGCATCTACCACGGGGAGTACTCTGAGGATTTGTTCGGACTAATTCCAACCGCTAAATTTCACCATCGCACATCGCGATAGAACTCGCGATACAATCCGTACATTTGGATGATTGGCGGTCCACCACTGTGCAATTTATAAGAAGTTTTCTTCCTCGCACCACTTCCTTGTGGAATCGTGTACCACCTGCGATTTTTCCGGACCGATACGACGTAGGGACCTTCAAGAAAAGTGCCTACTCTTTTTTAAAAGCACCTGCGATGCCTCTGGTGTTGCAGTTGTTCGTGG
The DNA here is from genome assembly GCA_029286625.1 of Parnassius orleans. Classification (NCBI taxonomy): domain Eukaryota; kingdom Metazoa; phylum Arthropoda; class Insecta; order Lepidoptera; family Papilionidae; genus Parnassius; species Parnassius orleans. The sequence goes on from JAGSMP010000374.1 coordinate 158,437, forward strand.
GTGGCGGTCGACACACAGGTGAGCCGCATGCTCGTTTGCACCCTCTTGTATAAAAAATAAATAAATAAAAAGTCATTTAAAATCAGCAAGGCAGTGTCTCTATCTGGCTGTATCTGACCATCCTTGGTTGTTCAGGGGAATAAATGCTTTGTCTCCTCTATGGACTAAGACTGAATGCCTCATAGCCTGTAATTATACTGGCTCTCTTTATCCTTCAGATCGAAACGAAGTAGTACACGCATTGCTGCTAGGTGGCAGGCAAAAATCACAGACTTTGCGGCATTCCTCCTTAGTCCTAAAAGGTGACAATGCACCTGTAGCCTTCTTTTTTATTTGAAGTTAATTGCAGGTGTGCATGATCGCAGAAGCCATTTATCATTGGACTGTCAGCTCGTTTGTCAATGTAGTTTACTAAAAATTCTGTGTGCGCAGCTGCCAGAGTTATCTCAATGTCGAGCTTAGATTAGAAGCCAGTGCCGTCGCCACTGCTGGCTGTTAATTTTGCGTTTTTAGGTCGCAGTTAAGATTTTTTGGGAATTTTTCCTACAACAGGAGATCTGGCATTGAACTTTTTTCGGGTCGATAAAGAGATAGATTTTTATAAGCTATTTTTTAAGAATAAGGATGACAAAAGTGCACACAGTCCACCTGATGGTAAGTATATGCTGTGGCCCATAGACATCTACGTATATCCTCAATTAAGAATCAAAATGCAGATGCGTTGTCACCCCTGCGAACTAAGATGGAATGCTAGAATGCCATTAAATCCTGTAGGAAAGGTCTCCGGTTCCCTACACTCACCATATGAAAAACAGTAGCATTAACACTTTCACTGTCCGGTTTTCAGACACAATAGTAAGATAATAGCAATGACCTATATGTAGTAGTGCACCGGACAGCAAAAGGTTTAGGCTGTTGTTTCACACTGATGTTATGTGAGAGCGAGGTATCCCCCGTTCCCCGTCGAGCCGACCTATTTTTGCGACCATAATATAGCTGCAGCACAGCTCTACCACGTCGAAGGTTTAAGTAAGTAGTAAGTTTAAGTTTAATTTTGTTGTGGTTTATTTTATAGTTGTGGTTTTTGTTCATCATCATCATCATAATTACAGCGCTCCACAAATCTACTGACAATCACTGCATCTTTAGAGTTCATGAATGTATTTAAAAATAGTTTGGAAAATCCAAAAGTGCACGCCTCATGAGGGTTTCATTTAAATTGATGAAAAAAAAATTGTATACCTGTCTTTTAAAATATATGATTTACGTGTTTTAAATTTAGTGTTCTATTATTTTAACACATATTGTCACCTACAGGGAAAACAATTAATAATATTTACCAAAATTTATCGATTACACAAAGTATAAAATCGATATAGGCTGTGTGGTACAAAATAATGGTTGTAAGGTAAAAAAGTTTCTGTTTCTATTTCTGTAGATTTGTTCTTTGTCTATCAAGGGCTAAAAAATATGAAAGCGCCTTTAAATTTTTAATAGCAATAAAACTTATAAAAGTTCAAAATCATTTTATTAACAAACTACGCGTACTAGGCTATTGATATGAAATAGGGAACCAGTTGATGTAATTCTGAAGCTAATAAAAAAAACCGGTTTCGATACGTCAATTTTTTCTGGAGTTATCATGACCACAAACAAAATCAACATCGTCCGGATGTTGATTCCACGTCCACGTAAAAGTTTTTTGAAACCGTTTTTTTTTCATAGTAGCGATATAAAATGATTTTTAGAAAATGTGAGATGGATTCATTAGTGTTTACTTGATTTACGGCTACTTATATTATCGTAGCATTAGATAGAGGCATTTTAAGAAAACAAAATTGCTTGACCTTGTCGTGTCAAGAGTAAAGCACTACCTAACAATGCTTCGCGTTATGAGGCATGCAATATCACTGTATTTAATTATTTTATATTTTTATTTGTGTTGTAAGGTTTTGAATAAAACTGTGCTTTCTTTCTTGCTTCCTTAAAATTTAGTATTATACTATAAGAAATAGTTATTTTGTTTCTATTACAAACTCGTAGGAAATTCTGTACCGTAAAGAATTCATGCATAAAGCAAAACTGAGAAGCCAGCATCTGTGACAAATTACCACAGTACGAGTGTTATACACGTCACGCGTCAAGTGACACGAGTGAATTAGGCGTACAATGTTTCTTGTTGATGTCGTGTAGTGTCACTGTCATATTAACAATTTGATATGTAGGGTTAATGTAACCGCTTAACGTGATGCCCAGGGTGATGCAACTCTGTATGAAATCCGAGAAACTTGCACACAATCAAGTAAAATAGCAGCATAATTCTGCTGTGTTTCATACGGTGAGTGTAAAGAACCAGAGACCCTTTGGTAACGAGGCATTTCATCGTATTTCATTGATTTGACAACGTAATCTAAATTTTAAATATGATGAATTACTCGTACTGAACACTCTTGATTTAAATATCACGGATGCATTAGCATTGGAAACTCTGAAAATAGAGATAATCATAATGACACACTTACTTACCAAGAACAGGCATTAAGTGTAATAAATATTTGTCACCCACCACAGTGCCGGATTAACCACGTAGCAAGAGTAGCAATGCTACGGGCCCGCGCAAAAGGGCCCCGCGTAATCAAGCCCGCCCATCACCGCTTAAGTGTAATTTTTAAGATTGCTGATTTGCTTTTCGATGGATAATCAATAAAAATCGCTGCTAAGTATGTTGCCGATATGGTGCTTCATGGGATGGAATTTTCATCCCGCCTGTAGTACCTATCGACTCCAAATCCCAGCCTCAAATCCCAGCCTTAGATTGGACGCTCCTGCAAAATTGCGTCGCAGCAAAAGTAGGAGTGTTACAAAGCCTGGGCTGACGCATTGGTGTCCCGGGATGCAAACACTAGCGCACTTAAAAATAAGTGCAACTCTGCCTCCAGGTCCTTCGAAAGAGTTATCGCTAGGGCAAAGTCGGAGCACATTGGGAGGTGTTGAGATTGCAGTTCGCCTTCCTTCGGGAACTCGTGCGTTCAGATCCCTCGCCAACGCTGCCCAAGGGAATTTCTGTAAGCCATCATTACCATCTTCGCGAAGGAGGATGACTCGCTGGCCCATGCCGCAAAGAAAGCCAATCTTTTAAGTTCTCTTTTTGCATTCAACTCGACTCTCGACAACGGGGGGAACATACCAATAACATACATACGTGTGAGTGCTCCATGCCGAATGTGCTGTTTACACAGCACTTGCTGCGCAAATCGTGTGCGAAGGTCGACTCACAGAAACGCATCGTACGCGAGATTCCACAGTAGCGGACCCAGCACCGAGCCCTGTGGAACCCCACATTTGATCTCCTTCCGGATCTTCCTACCATCTTGCAAAGCACTCCTGTCCCTAGACGTCAACAAGTCGAGTGGGCCTGATGGAATTCACCCAATTGTGCTGAAAACGTGTGCTCCAGAGTTAGCACCGGTTCTTACGCATCTTTTCGGTTCTCTTACTCTTCAGGCGTCGTTACAAGCTCATAGAAGACAGCCTTAGTGCACAAGTCTACAAGTCTATGCGCGGTTTTCATTCGACGGCACAGCACTGGCACGGCCCGGCTGCCGGGGATGCAAAATGTATAAAATGTATGAAATATATGGCATGTTTTTCCACTTACCAGCGCCGGCGCCGGCACGGCGATGACTCCCACCGATACCGTCGCCTGTGTCAGGACAGCAAGCTTCCCGCTCGATGCAGGCCGGTAAAGTGCATATGTATTGTGTACGTATTGTAGCCATGTGCGTGTGCGTGTGAGCGGGCCGAGGTGGAAGGAAGCGTTGAGATTAAGACTCGAGATTGACTTGTGAAATGATGAAATGTCATATATTTTCCTTCGCAGTATTTTTTTATTATTATGTATTAGGATATATTATTATGTATATGTATTAGGATGAATTAAAAATTTGGCTTCTGCGTTGATTATATTTTCGTCTTAAATGATAACAAACAAATACGACGACTTGACGAGACCATTTTACGTGTTGTAGAACTGAAGTCATCCCAAACACCGAGCGTAGACCAGCACCGGCACGGGCGCAGCGGTAAAACGATGCCGGTGCCGTGCCGGTAAATGGAAACCGCCCTATCACTATCACCTCCTTGTTCTCCAAAATAATGGAATCCATTATTAACTGCCAGCTCATGCGGTAGCTTGAAGAGTATTAGCTGAGTAGTGACCGTCAATACGGTTTCCGTCGAGGTCGCTCAGCTCGTGGTCTCCTTGTTTACCTAACTCACCGTTACCGTTGGGCGGAGGCAGTCGAGACCAAAGCTCTGACGGTTAAATTGGAAACAGCGAAGGCCTTCGATCGGGTTTGGCACAAAGCGCTTCTTTCGAAGCTTCCTTCTTATGTTCTTCCCGACAAATTACGCAATTGGGTCACCAGTTTTCTTACAGGTCGCAGTATTAAGGTCATAGTCAACGGTGCATGCTCCGACCCAAGCCTATGAATGCTGGTGTTCCACAGGGCTGCGTGCTATTGCCTACCCTGTTTGTTCTGCTTATGAATCATATGTTGCATACTAGTAACATTCATTGTTATGCAGACGATAGCACTGGCCATGCTTTGTACACCGGTCATGCTAATATTTCTCGGGAATACATCTTTGAGTGCCGGAACAACAACTTGTGTCTGAAGTTGAGTCTTTGTTGAACAAAGTATCGGATTGGGGCGACTAAATCTAGTGCAGTTTAACCCCAAAAGACACAACCGTTTACCCGTTTACCTGTTGCGCGTTTATCCGAAATAAGAACCCCTTTGTCATATCTCCTCAATTTCAGGGCACGCCCCTCGTTGTCTCAGCCAGTATCGGAATCCTTGGCGTCGACATTTCGAGAGACGTACAGTCCCGCAGTTACTTGGAAGGGAAAGCTAAACTGGCATCAAAAAGTTTGGTGTGCTCAATAGATCGAGACGGTATTTTATTCCAAACCACCGCTCGCAGCTTTACCAAACGCAAAGTCGACCTCATATGGAATACTGTTCTCATGTCTGGGCCGGGACACCCCAGTATCAACTCCATCCACTTGACCGTATTCAACGGAGAGTAGCCCAAATCGTCGATGTTCAAGTTCTTTCCGATCGGCTTAATCCACTGGCCTTGCGATGGGACTTTGCATCTCTATGCATCTTCTACCGCATATACTACGAGGATTGCTCAGAGGAATTGTTCGGATTAATTTCAGCTGCTGAATTCCATCATCGTATATTGCGACAGAACTCAAAATTCCACCCTCATCATCTCGATGGCTGGCGGTTCACTAGTACGTTTCACGCGAAATTTTCTGCTTCGCACGACCAAACTGTGGAATTTACTGTTGCCAGCGGTTTTTCCGTACCGATACGACAAACGTATGCCAATAAAGGAAAAAGATACGCGTCATATTTATCTAAAACAACATGCGAGGAGTTTATCAAATTACGAGGGTGGATTGAAAAGTACTCGGCCTAACCAAGAAAATGAACACATACTAAATCAGTAATATTTTTAGTTTTATTTTATCCCACATACTCCTCCAAAGTAAATTCGAGTAATTTTGGTGCAACCTCTCAAATGTATGGGAATTCACCCATTAGGTTTGTGAGACTCGAGCCAAAATTACTCAAATTTGCCGTAAATAAACAAAAAGTTTAAAAGTTACAGAATACAAGGTTTGAAATTCCCGCTAAAAAAGTTTTATATTGGCGCCCACCGTGGCGCTTTTAGTGTACACACGTGTCTCCTTTTTTTTAGTACGAAGTTGACGTCCTTCTCTCGGTAGAGAGTAATTGTGTTCTGTAGTGATGCCGGGTTGGGTTTGGAAGTAAGTCGCCTGAATTTGAGGATTCTGTCACTGCAGGGTGTCAAGGGGGTTTATCTGAATCATCCCCATGCGTTTGTTGCTGCCGGAGCAGCGTCGAAGTATTTTTAATTATTTTTTAAAAATATTGGTAAATCACTAACTGGTGCATGAACGTACATTTAATTAAATTTTAACGTTTTTTTGATGTTGAATCTGTCGAAATTATTTTCCACTAGACCGGGCTGATTTTAGAAGGACAGTGATGAGATGATTATTCCAAGCGGGAAAGCCTGAGTTTAGCCATCCTCCACCATCATGTTCATAACATGATTACTTATTAATAGACCTCTATCAACCACCATCTGTCAAATATACCCAAAACTTCCTTGGGTATATTCTGTTCTTTTAAATCGCTAAACTCCTTGTATGTTTCAAGCTTTCGATAGTTGTTCATTGTCAACTTTTAATTTAATTTCTAAACACGCGTTATTATATACGTTATATACGCAAACAATTATTGTACATGCAATCTTTTAAAAATCTTTTGAAAATACACTTTGTTTGCATTGGCAGAGCGTTTTTTTTATACAAATACTTCAGACAAACGAACTTTCAATCCACCTGACGGTAAGTGATTATTGAAGTCCCTGGACACCTGAAACAAATTTCAAATAAAAGGTTACAGTATGCGTTATCACCTCTGAGGACTAGGATAGAATGCCTCACAGTCTGTAATTATACTGGATCTTTATACATTTCAGACTGGAACATAGCAGTGCACACACTGCTGTTTGGTGCCAGAAATAATTAAGAGGATGGTTACTTACCCAGACAAACTCCGAGGCCAAAAAGGAGTCCTGCTACTTAATATGTCATGACAAATGCACGCTTGTATTCCAACTTCTGAGTGGTTCCTGATCGACTTGTATGAGTAACGTGCCACACATTTCGACCACCGGCCATTTAGAGCACTATAAGAAAAGAGCTTATGTTTGCTTGTCACTCTATTGCTATACTTCATTATCATCATCAGCCCATAACAGTCCAGACTGGACATGGACCTCCACAGTTGTAGAAAATTTTCGGATGTTTGAATAATATGAAAACTTGCGGACGTATTAAAAACCAATGAAAATACAATTATTTCACTACTATGTTTTGGTATTTTTGCTAAGATTATCACAACATTATATAGTAGATCGGATGCGTAGATCGGACCAAAAATTAATATTCAAAAACTGAAGGTAGCCGGGCTAACTATGACATCGGGACGTCAAACACCTCAGTCCCCCCCCGTGACCATGGGTGCTGTAAAGCACCCGAAATGTCGGGAATTAAAATAAGTAAATTAAACGCGATAAAATCCGTAACTATAGTTTTATTCAATGTGCCATAGTCGTCACGCACATCAGGCGGTTTGGCAAACGCAGTTTTCATTTTCTGCCCATCTTCTGTTTCACTTTCCCTCTGCCGCCTCTTATAACCTCTACGGGATGATATGAGGTAGTGGATATTCTTTATTCTTACACCGGCACTACACGGTCAAACGTGTTAACACATTAATAATTTGATATGCGAACGGAATCACAAGTTACACTGTAAGAGTTTTGTGTCGCTTTGCTTGTAAATTTTAAAATTTATTTTTATTTTTGTTCCTATGAAAGTATTTTACAATACGTGCTGCCAGAACAATCTCATGGGAATAAGCGATTGCTGCTTGTCGGAAAATATATTATCACGTATCGTTTCGGAGAGAATATATTTTACGCTAAATATTTTTGTTGTATTTATAAAATAATAAACCGTATAGTACGGTATGGTACGGTGTAAGAATATCCACTACCCCATATTGTCCCGTGGGTTTCGTAAGAGGCGACAGAGAGAAACTAAAACAGGAGATGGGCAGCAGCATCTTCCGGATATCAACTCAAAATAACAAAAAACTGCGGTTGCCAACCCGCCTGCTAAGCGTGGCAAATATGGAAAAATCCTCCCTATGAGGCAATCTATGGGACAGTCCTATGTTCCGCAGAGGACTTTTATTTTACAGTCCATAAAAATAATAAAGTAGATTTCAAAAAATGATAAAGTTTGTTTGCTCACCAGGTCGTTGGAGGAGAACGGCCTAATTTCAAAACTTTTGAGATATGATCGCTTTTTCATTTTTCAAGTTTTTCGAATAGTTTGTTTGTCCACCAGATCGTTGGAGGACAACGGACTAATTGCAAAACGTTTGAGATACGATTGCTATTTCATTTATCAATTTTTCGAATACGGTAAAATTAACCTATTTTTAACCGTAACTTTGTTTATCGTCCCTTGGGTATCATAAAATTCAGAGGAAAAGAAAGCAGGAGATGAACAGCATCGTCCTAATAACACTTAAAAATAAAAATAAAACTGCAACCATTCCACTTGCAACTGGCAACTATAGTTAATATTCCTATATAAGGCAAACTATGAGGTTGGCCTTTGTCTAGTAGATTTTTGATATGCTGTAACGCTGTCATGGTTTTCCTTACACGCAAAGATGACAAACGAGCATTCCCTTTGATCATACCTCTAGATATAGATTGAAAATATTATTTTTATTTTATATTCAACGGGTCAATATAAAGTCATATTTTCTTTGCCACTGCTATCACGGTAACTAATCAACACTTTAATTCCATACGATTCCATCTTATCCTAAACCAAGAGCAAAGTAAAATATAGATCTAGATATAGATATAGATCTTCAATTACGTAGAAATTAATCATCGATCATCAAGACAAGCAGTTATTACTCCTTTCAATTGTTAAAAATAGCCTTCTTATCAAAATAAAAGCAAGGTTATTAACTTGTGTAATTTATTAATTACAAAACCGCTTCGAGAATAGTGAACGCAAATAAAACAAGCAAAATAATTAAGAAACATCTTCCTTTTATTGAAATAACACATCCAGCAGGGAAACATAACAGAACAGAACAGCATGTCAATTTACGAAGCCTTTTTTTTTTCAAAACATAGCAACGTTTTTAGTCTTTTTTTTTTTGTTTATATAACTTAAGTGACAAACAAACTTACCAGTCTACCTGATGGCTAGTTGGTACTGCAGTCCACGGACACCTACAGTGAACTTCAAATAAAGAAGGATGCAGATGCGTTTTATCTGAGGACAGAAGGAATGTCTCACAGCCACTAATTATACCGGCTCTGAATACCCTTCAGACCAGAAAACAGTGCAAGCACTGCAATTTGGCAAAATAAATAATTTAATAGTGTTAAAAATAATACCTAAGTGCGTAATATTTTCTAAAACAAAACGAATAACTACTTTTTTATAGTTTTAGGGTGACAAACGATCACACAGTCCACCTGATGGTAAGTGGATGCTTTGGTTCATAGCCATCTACATTTCTCCCCAATTAAGAATCAAAATTCAGATGCGTTGTCACTCTGGATCTCTACACTCACCATTCGATACATAGGAGCATTATGTTGTTATTAATTTTTACGCTAGTGTTCTGTAAGAGCGTAGTCATTCCCCGATCAAACAAACCCATTTGCGCTACAATCATAATACAGCTGCAACGTGGTTCAGCACGAAATTTTACTTAGCTCTATCCGATTTAAATTCCATTTCAATAAGTCTTACATTTAATCATTTAAAAAAAAATTACGACACACTGATCGAAGATTGTTCAGATTTTCATAAAAGTGTGCGGATTAAACATACATCGATTAAAATAACATTGCTATGCTGCCTCTATATTCCTGATTCCTCACTACGTAGCATAAAAGTGTTCCTTAGCCGGTTGGTATTGTTTATTCCTTGGTATTGTTGGTATTGATTACTGTGTATTCGCGTTGTTGTTTATCTGTGTAAACAACGTTCCCAAATAATACCAGCGTAAAATAGCAGCATAATTCTGCTGTGTTTCATACGGTAAGTGTAAAGAACCAGAGACCCTTTTGGTAACGAGGCATTTCATCTTATTTCATTAATTTGACAACGTAATCAAAATTTTTAAATATGATGAATTACTCGTACTGAACACTCTTGATTTAAATATCACGGATGCATTAGCATTGGAAACTCTAAAAATAGAGATAATCATAATGACACACTTACTTACCAAGAACAGGCATTAAGTGTAATAAATATTTGTCACCCACCACAGTGCCGGATTAACCACGTAGCAAGAGTAGCAAATGCTACGGGCCCGCGCAAAAAGGGGCCCCGCGTAATCAAGCCCGCCCATCACCGCTTAAGTGTAATTTTTTATGATTGCTGATATGCTTTTCGCTGGATGATCCAATAAAAATCGTTGCTAAGTATGTTGCCGATATGGTGCTTCAGGGGATGGAACTTTTCATCCCGCCTGTAGTGCCTATCGACGCCAAATCCCAGCCTTAGTTTGGACGCTCCTGCAAAATTGCGTCGCGACAAAAGCAGGAGTGTTACAAGGCCTGGGCTGACGCATTGGCGTCCCAGGATGCAAATACTAGCGCACTCAAAAGGAAGTACAACTCTGCCTCCAGGTCCTTCAAAAGAGTTATCGCTAGGGCAAAGTCGGAGCACATTGGGAGAATTGTTCCTTCGGGAACTCGTGCGTTCAGATCCCTCGCCAACGCTGCCCAAGGGAATTTCTGTAAGCCATCGTTACCATCTTCGCGCAGGGAGGATGACTTGCTGGCCCATGCCGCAAAAGAGAAAGCCAATCTTTTAAGTTCTCTTTTTGCATTCAACTCGACTCTCGACAACGGGGGGAACATACCAATAACATACATACGTGTGAGTGCTCCATGCCGAATGTGCTGTTTACACAGCACTTGCTGCGCAAATCGTGTGCGAAGGTCGACTCACAGAAACGCATGGTACGCGAGATTCCACAGTAGCGGACTCAGCACCGAGCCCTGTGGAACCCCACATTTGATCTCCTTCCGGATCTTCCTACCATCTTGCAAAGCACTCCTGTCCCTAGACGTCAACAATTCGAGTGGGCCTGATGGAATTCACCCAATTGTGCTGAAACCAGAGTTAGCACCGGTTCTTACGCGTCTTTTCCGGTTCTCTTACTCTTCAGGCGTCGTTACAAGCTCATGGAAGACAGCCTTAGTGCACAAGTCTACAAGCCTATGCGCGGTTTTTCATTCGACGGCACAGCACCGGCACGGCGCCGGTGCCCTTAACGGCCCGGCTGCCGGGGGTGCAAAATGTATAAAATGTATGAAATATATGGCATGTTTTTCCACTTACCAGCGCCGGCGCCGGCACGGCGATGACTCCCACCGATACCGTCGCCTGTGCCAGGACAGCAAGCTTCCCGCTCAATTCAGGCCGGTAAAAGTGCATATGTATTGTGTACGTATTGTAGCCATGTGCGTGTGTGCGTGTGAGCGGGCCGAGGTGGAAGGGAAGCGTTGAGATTAAGATTCGAGATTGACTTGTGAAATGATGAAATGTCATATATTTTCCTTCGCAGTATTTTATTTTTAAGATTGGATGAATTAAAAATTTGGCTTCTCTGCGTTGACTATATTTTCGTCTTAAATGATAACAAACAAATACGACGACTTGACGGCACCAGCGCTGAGCCGGTGCCGTGCCGGTAAATAGAAAACCGCCCTATCACTATCACCTCCTTGTTCTCCAAAATAATGGAATCCATTATTAACTGCCAGCTCATGCGGTAGCTTGAAGAGTATTATCTGAGTAGTGACCGTCAATACGGTTTCCGTCGAGGTCGCTCAGCTCGTGGTCTTCTTGTTTACCTGACTCACCGTTACCGTTGGGCGGAGGCAGTCGAGACCAAAGCTCTGACGGTTAGATTGGAAACAGCGAAGGCCTTCGATCGGGTTTGGCACAAAACGCTTCTTTCGAAGCTTCCTTCTTATGTGCTTCCCGACAAATTACGCAATTGGGTCACCAGTTTTCTTACAGATCGCAGTATTAAGGTCATAGTCAACGGTGCATGCTCCGACTCCAAACCTATGAATGCTGGTGTTCCACAGGGCTGCGTGCTATTGCCTACCCTGTTTCTTCTGCTTATCAATCATGTGTTGCATACTAGTAACATTCATTGTTATGCAGACGATAGCACTGGCCATGCTTTGTACACCGGTCGTGCTAATATTTCTCGGGAATACATCTTTGAGTGCCGGAACAACAACTTGTGTCTGAAGTTAGTCTTTGTTGAACAAAGTATCGGATTGGGGGCGACTAAATCTAGTGCAGTTTAACCCCCAAAAGACACAACTGTTTACCCGTTTACCTGTTGCGCGTTTACCAGAAATTAGAACCCCTTTGTCATATCTCCTCAATTTCAGGGCACTCCTCTCGTTATCTCAGCCAGCATCGGAATCCTGGCGTCGACATTTCGAGAGATGTATAGTTCCGCAGTCACTTGGAAGGGAAAGCTAAACTGGCATCAAAAAGTTTGGTGTGCTCAGTAGATCGAGACGGTATTTCATTCCAGACCACCGCTTGCAGCTTTACCAAGAGCAAAGTCGACCTCATATGGAATACTGTTCTCATCTCAGGGCCGGGACACCCCAATATCGGCTCCATCCACTTGACCGTATTCAACGGAGAGTGGCCCAAATCGTCGATGTTCAAGTTCTTTCCGATCGGCTTAATCCACTAGCCTTGCGAAGGGACGTTGCATCTCTATGCATCTTCTACCGCATATAATACGAGGATTGCTCAGAGGAATTGTTCGGATTAATTCCAGCTGCTGAATTCCATCATCGTATACTGCGACAGAACTCGAAATTCCCCGTCATGATCTCGATGGCTGGCGGTCCACTAGTGCGTTTCACGCGAAATTTTCTGCTTCACACGACCAAACTGTGGAATTTACTGTTGCCAGCGGTTTTTCCGGACCGATACGACAAACGTATGCCAATAAAGGAAAATGATACGCGTCATATTTATCTAAAACAACATGCGAGGAATTTATCAAATTAATTGCATCAAGCAAGTAATTATGCATTAAATGCATGAAACGGAAATAATGACAATTACGTGGCATGGAATACTAGAAGCGACTAGTGCGTTGCTGCAATCGTCTAATGTAGATCTTAATACAGGATACACCCATTATGAATCATTATATGGATATGTTCAAACAGTGCAATCCACATTGATCAAGCAAATCCAAAAATCTGACAGGCTGTCATGACAGACATCAACAGCGACAGTTTTAGCGGTAAACAGTTTAAAATTGAGGTGTTTGTAGTCATTATTAATAACTTACTATCTGCTTTAGATAAACGCATGAAAGCATACCAAAATCTAACTAGTGTTTTTGGAATATTTCGATAGTTAAAATCTATTACAGCAGAAGAGATTTTGAAAGAAACTCCAATTATGGTCATTGATTACGGATGCAAACGGTTTGGAAGTCAGCATAGACGGCGAATTAGTGCATTTTGCCGAGCATAAGGATGTGGCTGGTGCGATTGACAGTACGAAAAACTAATCTCTGGAAATTCAATATAGTAAATTTCTAATGGATAATTCATAGATACTCTAGAAACTGATAAACTTTTATTTAAAACTAACTTATCAATTAAATGACATTGTGTAACAAAAAACTTTACCTCAGTGTCAACTAGCGACATCTGGTGAGTAGAAGATTATTAGCCCTCATTGTATGGTATCGTCACTTTTAAATTGTTAGTTACTTATCAAAATCATTCTAAATTGCCAGGACAATCTCACCTCTGAAATTTTGTACTTGTCAGAGTCTAACAGGGCCTATTTCTAACGTTAGTTAGTTATTAAATCTATGGGGTCTATAGTAATCTACTGTACTATTATACCCCAACAAAATTGTAACCTATAGATGACAAATATACGCATTGAGTATTGAATTGTTTTTACCACTTTATTCTTAAGAACCCATAGGCCCATAGCAGAACAAGGGACCCTCAATAGAATTTGCTACGGGCCCCGCGCTTGTTTAATCCGGCACTGATCCACCATCATTTGAAAAGGGAAAATGACGTTATTGTTGTCAGCTTCGCCGATAATAGAATTAAGATCAGAACGGATGCCAAGCTCCAAAACAGTTTCTAAACAGTTACGGGAACGTAAAATGCTTTTCAGTTGATTTGAATAATTATTATTTCAAGAAGTGTAAGAATATCCACTATCCCATGACGACCCGTGGGTGTTGTAAGACGCGACAGAGAGGAACTGAAACAGGAAATGAGCAGTAATATCTTCCTAATAAATACTCAAAATAATTAAAAAAACAGCTGCCAACCTGCCTGTCAAGCTTGGCAAATATGACAAAATCCCCCCTATGAGGCAATCTATATGTTCAACAGTGGGCTTTATGGGCTGTATTTGATTGAATAGGTGTAATAGTTTTTGAGTTTTGCTCAAAAGTAGCTTGAAATGGTTTGTAAATTCGGTCTTAAAGACATTGTATGTCGAACTTAAAAATGCTAGAATTATGTTAAAAAGATTTAAAATATAACACTGATAAACCTCACGTGCGAAGCCATGGCCAGTTGTAAATTTTATTTTAAAATCAAAATTCAAACAAAATTGTCGCTGTAGTTATGTATGGATTAATTCTAAAATACGAGTATATATATGAATTTAACTAGTCTAATATTTGGCTGTTTAAATTCCTCAGTGACAGCACATGTCAGCCGCAAGTGATATAGAGCGTACAATTTAGTGGCCCTACTTGACATGTGACGTATATCAAGCAGTCATCTGTAATAAACGCTCTTGGTAAGCGAAAATGCTGTGAAATATATCTGTTTGTAAACAATACCAACCATCAATAGAAACCTTTGAGATATATAATAAAGGAATATTACAAATATATATATATATATATATATATCAAATACAACACAGTAATCTGTCACCTGTATTTCATCATCATCACTACAGCCCTTCACAAGTCCCTGCTGAACACATACCCCAAGGAATGCCGCAAAGCTCGATCCTGAGCCACTTGCATCTATTGACTCTTCCGCCCCACACTTTGCCCACCGATACGAGGCTACCACTCGAGAACCTTTCTTTCGTATCGGTTGTGGGTTCTTCGAGCTTTATGGCCGGCCCAGTGCCACTTCAGCTTACTAATCCGTTGTACTACGTTGGTTACTTTGGTTCTACTGCGGAAGTCATCACAGTGATATAAATGATTTTTGATTCATCATGTAACCGATTTTCACTTTTGAGTAATTATTACATTACATTCTGATTAATCTGAAAATTTATTATAATTTAATGAGAGAAAAAAATTTGTTAAATTTGGTGGTCGTCCAGTGGTCGAAAATCGACCGTAATTTATTAAGTTTTTAAGATTGTTGTATTAACAAACTGTATTTAACTTTAATATACTCTAGCGAAGCGTCGTTTCTTTTGGTAAAGTGGCAACCGTTGTTGTTTATATGATTTTGGAATAACATCACCCGGGAAGCGTACCATATTTTTGCGACGAATTGTTAACGATCTGTTTACTATATTTTCTTGTATTTTATATTATAATGCACGCCTATTTGTGCCATCCATCATGAGTGCATCGGAGGATGATACTCTTTCGCCTACATCAGAAGTGGGATCTAGTTCCTGTTATCGCCCACATATAATCTTCACATAATGTGATGAAGGCGTGGTTCTGTACCGATCGTTCTTGAATGGAAGTATACTGTCTGCGTCGGACGGTACGGGAATAAATTTGTCTTAAATATTGCTTTGAAAAAATATTTTGTGGTAACAAGTGGTTAACTTTTGAATTGGTTGAGAAAAATGCCTGAAAGCCACGCTTATTTCAATTGACTAGCCTGGTTATATTTAGGTGCTTAATGACTCTGTTAAATTGTAAAGTTGCTTACTTCATTTTATTTTGTGTTTTGACTATATCAACAGTCATACCGTAGAAGTAGCTCAAAGAGTGGTTGCGGTGCGCGAGTGGTGTTGGTAGAGGTCTAGTTTAGTCGTCGTTGAGATGTAACGGGGATGACTGAACATGGAGGTGAGTGCTCGTAAAAATAAAATAAAATGAAGTGTAGTATATTTGTTGCGTAACGAACGATTGAAAATGTTATAGATTAAGATTAAGTAAAGTTTCCTTTAAATTGATCTATTTGAAGTAGAATTAAGTATTGAAGAAGTTGCCGGAGGTATTTCCAAGCATTCATACTCTTAGTCACTTGTTATTACTATTTGGTCGCTTGCACGAATTGGTGCGTAGTTGTAACTGAGATTTACTTGTGAGTTATTCAAGAGCGATGAACATCTGATGGTGCGGTGGAAAGCCTTTGTCTCGTAGAGACTACTGTTGGTCAACTCGGAATGACCTGATAGTCGCTGTCTCTACAGTAGATCGTACCACTAGAAGTGATGAAGATATAGTAAACAGTTTGTTGCTAGCCATTGCGGCATTGTGATCACTGTGTGTAATCAAATAGATAACTTAAGTGATTTGTCTTGGCACACTATACATAATGATTTTTTCGGGAAAACTTGGCAGGAAGAGTGACCAAAAGTGTTATTACTCCGTAATTATTATTATACAAAGTATGTTTTGTTAAGTACCCTTAACCGACGAGCATGTATGCGTAGGTACCTATATGGACGTAAAGGAGGCATTTTATAACACTCGTGGTATTAGCAATGCCGCATACCTCAATTGAGAGTAAAAATCCTACGCAACTTTTGCATTTTAATCCAGACCATGCAAACTCGGATATAGAGGGATGGTGTAATGTAGTAAAAAGTATTACACAAAATAAACGCTTAGATAGAAAATGATTTGATTTATTAATAACATTAACGATCGATTTAAAAAATCATGCAGCTAATTGTTTTACCGAGCTTAAGTTTACTAAAATGGCATGTCCCTTAGTAAAGAAACCGGAGTTAAAGAAACAGCGTCTGAAACTGGTCTTCGCTTAAGATCCCTCATCGATAAATTCCGAAAACAGTCATGCCTGATGAAGTTATTTATTGATTTGTTATCTCAGTTTTATGTTTATGCGAAATATGATTTACATGGGGTATACTTTAAAGTTCGAAATATTTAGCGATGTATCGGGGAAATGTTTAACTTTAACATGCTATGAATTGAGAAAATGAGTGGACTTTTTGTTTTCTAATGTGTTGATGAGTGTAGCAGTTTTGCTCTAAATATTATGTGGTCGACAGAATTGGTGTTTGATGTTGAGGGTTGGATTTGTGTGAAGCTGGTCGAAGAGATAATGTCGTACCGGGTCATGCCGCGCGCGGCTGGTTAAAATGACACATTCTTCCGGTCCAGGCTTATGAATTGTGGAGTTACAATGGTCGAAGGGATAGTGCCGTCCGGTCCATGCGTGGTCGAAGTGACGCACCCGTCCGGTCCATTCCGGTTGGTAGAACAGAGTACAGATAACATTATCGTCCGGGCCAGAACGGAGCGATTGGTCGTAGGGATATACTAGTTTACAGCTGTATGTGGTGACTTGAGAGAAAGGTGCCATCCGGTCCATGCGTGATCGGAGGGACGCACGCTTTTGATTATTGTATGATTTAGGTTGTCAGTATATTTTTATGAGGGTATGTGTTGTTAAAGCGTATATCTTCTATCGATGCTAATAGTGCTGTGCAAGCTGTATAAAGAGCTGTGTGTCTGTGTGTGCTTAGTGGAAAGAGACAGTTATCCAGTCCATGTTGTTATATGAGATGATGGCTGGTCAAAAGGACGCCTTAGCTAGTCTTAATTTGCATGAGGTCAAAGGTAACCACCTTGCATATGTGTGTGTGAATGTCCAAACATAGGGACAGTATACCTATTCACGTCAGGATAGACAAGCGGAAGAAGTGGTGATTAATAGTGTTCGCTACAGGAATTCATAAAGATATACGCCCGAGGACGGTCGCATGTCAGGATTGGCCGTGTGCCTACACATCTATAAAATACTCGGTAGATCGAGAGTAAAGGATTTACTCTAGCAAAGCGTCGTTTCTTTTGGTAACGTGACAGCCTTTATTGTTTATAGGATTTTGGAAAAACATAATCGGGGAAGCGTACCATATATTTGTGACGAATTGCTAACGATCTGCTTACTAAATTTTCTTGTCTTTTATGTTGTAATGCACGCATATTTGTGCCATCCATCATGAGTGCATCTAGGGATGATCCTCTTTCACCCTACACACACACATACACTCTACAGACTATCTGTAAGTTATTCTCACAGCTCATTCGTCGTAAGTTATAATTTTTTTAGCAAAATTTTAAAATTTAATTGCCATTGACTTATGAACGTAAGCAATGAATGTTTTATTTAATTTTATTTCATGTATTTGTAACATATATTATAATATGTAAATTTTAGCTCACAGAATACCAGCGTAAAATAGCAGCTTAATGTTGATGTGTTTCGTATGGTGAGTGTAGAGAACCGGAGACCCTTTTTACTGAAAATGAGGCATTCCATCTTAGTACTCAGGGGTGACAACGCATCTGCATTTAGATTCTAATCGAGGATAAATGTAGATGTCTATGGGCCACGGCATCCACTTACCATCAGGTGGACTGTGTGCTCGTTTGTCACCTATATTCTATAAAAGAAATTGCTTTCTGCGCTCCTTCTCTTTGCCATATAAACTTTAACTTTACCAAATCTCACATTATTTCTAGGGGTACAAAGGTTTCGCTTCTAGATTAAAAGCCATACAGTGGTGTTAACAACAAAGAGGTTTGAATTATATATTTTTTTCTTTTATAATTTCTTTCGTTTATTTTGTTCTAAAATATATTGTCAACACAGATATATTGAAAATGGGCCAGATTAAGAGTCCTCTTAACCGACGAGCATGTATACATACGCATATGGATATAAAGGAGGCGAGAGAGGTGTGCCGGGATCGTACTGGAAGTCCGTAGTCTCTGCCTACCCCTCTGGGTGACAGCCGTGAGGGTTTATGTATTATCAAACTGCAAATTTTCTTACAGTGAATTATTATGTACTTAGTTAAG
Source organism: Parnassius orleans (assembly GCA_029286625.1). NCBI lineage: Eukaryota > Metazoa > Arthropoda > Insecta > Lepidoptera > Papilionidae > Parnassius > Parnassius orleans. Next base: position 177,240 of record JAGSMP010000374.1, read on the forward strand.
ATTAAAAATTACAAAAGCGTTGATTATTTGCTACATTCAAGATGTACCAGCGAATTAATTAATAGTAACAGTTAAGGGCCTAATACAGTTCCAAGTCTCAACAGAGAAACGAAGAAAGCTTAATTTGCATTGCTAATTCTGACGTTCAAACGCCATTTGAGATTACGATACCAAGTCTCTAGTTAATAGCAAAGTACGTTGTTAACGCCGACAAAACACTTAATGAATAATTGAACGTCTGTTTTCTGGTACAACACTTTTATCAGAAGATAATCATAATTAGCTTCATCAACAACGACGGTCGATGGTTGCATCAGAACCCCTACGGATTTAGGGAGGATTTGCCTTAATCGTCACTGTGGGCAATGGCAATGGCACTGGCACCTGTGAAGCTGCTTCCAGTCCCTGATTTGGGTGTTTTATATCTGGCTGAAACTTATCTTTACTGAAAAATAGCAACTTAATGCTGCTGTGTTGTGTGAGGTGAGTAATAGAGAACCAGACACTATTTTCACTGGAAAGAAGGCATTTTATCTTAGTTCTCAGGGTATATGTCCATCCACTTACCATTAGGTGGACCGTGTGCTCATTTGTCACCTTTTATTCTATAAAAAAATTATATTGTTATATCGCATTTATAAAAATTCCATGAGATGTTTTAAGCATTTTTCATAGTCGTTTTTTACTGCATCCATTGGAAAAAATTGGATGATACGATTATAATACGATATACGAATATTTTTCTATCAAATCAAATCAATCAAAACTCCAATAAAAAAATAGATTGTTATATTGCTTTTATTAAAATGCCATAAGACTTTTTGGTATTTTTGAAGAAATTGGATGATACGATTATGTTAAGATATACGAATATTTCTCTCAATTTTTAGTGTAACATGGTGAATTTTTCATAACAAAAATAAGAAAATAGGGCAACTTGTGGTAACTGACTGCATGAATATATGCAACAAAGAAGGTCATAGACGCGTTGCCATCCTTGAGGACTAAAAATGAAGTAACTCCTAATAAACTTACAAAATAAAATATACTTAATTTTAGAATAACATTTAAGATTATTATTAATAAAAAATTAAAGTGTGAGAGCCGATGTTAACGTTGCTTTCTTGCTTACGCAATCAATTATTATCAGCAATAAAACAGCGTAATACAGCACACATTTAACGTAGCACAATTATACATGCACAAATCATATAGTGTAATGTGATGGTCGTTATCCTGATAATACCGAAATAGTTTAAGTATGCAAATCAACATCTTAAAATACTCTTCCTTGTTTTAGCGGATTAACCACTAAGAACATTATTTTGAGTCGTTATCAGAAAGACGCTGCCTCGCTGACGACGCCTATCTCCTGTTTCAGTTTCACTCTGTTGCCTCTTAAAAGTTGTTGTTTCTTAAAATACATAAATATATACATTAAATATAAACTAACGTCTTACCGGCACGAACGTAATACGCCTCTCTGGCCTCTATCACGTCTAGATACCAACACATACATAGTTTTCGGTTAAGGGTCATCTTAATTTGGCCCTTCTTCAACACATCGCGAATACAACGCCTATTAAGTCGATAAACATCCGTCTAGAGTGTTCCTTGACCAATAATCTTATTTGTATATATATTATATAATATGTAAGTCATTTGTTGAAACAAATATAATTATGAGTTTAAAGGATCACGGCCAGGTTTCCATGATAAAACTATTGGTTATTTGTTCGAAACAAAGGGACCTGGATACGCTGCTGCTGACATGATAAATGACGTGACGATGAGTGGCTCGAACATCGACCTGCTAAAATTAAAAGAAGGCATTGATGGATGACAGTGGTTCAATGTGTGCGAAAAAAGTTGCGTTTAACAGCTACAATGTGTAATTTAGATTAAGTTCCAAATGTAGGAATTTTCAAGAATCGGATACCTTTTTTTATCTAAATTCTTTTATATCTATATTTATTTTTATGGTTGCCTATGGGCCACATCATGTATTTACAATCAGGTAAACTACATAATACAAAACAAAGTCGCTTCCCGCCGTCTGTACATTAGATCTTTTAACTACGCAACAGATTTTGATACGGTTTCCATCAGTAGACAGAATGATTCAAGAGAAAAGTTTGTATTATGTATAATACATGCAATTGAATTTTATATAATCCTTCTGTCCGTGTGTACTCTTATGTGACTGAACTCCTCCTAAGCAGCTGGACCGATTTTGATGAAATTTTGTGTGTGTGATTAAGTTGATTAGAGAATGGTTTAGATTCACAATTAGACCTGGTAGGTGACGTTGTTGTCGAAATCCAGAAATCAACCGTGCGAAGCCGGGGCGGATCGCTTGTAATTTTATGAATTTTTGAAAATTTTGCGCGTACCTAAGTTCTTACCATTAGATCAATGTAAAACAATAATGGAAACTTTTCAAAGGAGCTTTTTAAAGAGCTTTTACTTCATAAAATTCATTTAATACTTTTTTTTCTATTTTGCAGTACAGTTGTAATAGTAATAATAATATCTCTTAGATCGATTTCTTTTGCGATTACCATTTTCGGTTAAAACATACGTCAACATAAATAGGTGGTCGCTATGAATTCATCTGGTTAAACTTAAAAAAAAGTAGCGTGTTTAATTATTATTTATTTATATTTTAAACTTTAAAACATTATAGGGCGATCAATTATTATATATTAATTTTTCATAATGAGATTTCTGTACTATAACAGTTTAGATGAAACCACCGCGTGTCTTATTTTTTTTTATTTAATAGTTTGAGAAAGGGAGAAAAAACCAAAATACAAATACAACCAAAACACTAGAGACAAAACCAAATTATGAAAGTTAAGGCTAACTTAAAATTTGACATAGAAAAAAGTAATTCAGTTTATTTCATTTTTATTTTGAAATCATACCATACTTACAAAAACTATTATTTTTACACAAAGAAGCAACGGCCGAGTCCTCAAAAACCCTTAAAATTGCCTAACTTTTTGTCACAGTTTTTTGAAGATGATATCTATAGAATACAGAAAATATTTTTTTTACCTACCTATTTTACCACGTTATAAGCCAACATTAAGCAAAAAAGTTATCTGTATTTTAATCTCTGAATTGTTGCCAACATTACAATCTAGGAGCTCAACATTATTCAAGAGTCCTTCGCAACTCGAAAAGCTATTGTCAACAGATTTCAAGCTCAAGTATTGTTTGTTAGTGAAGGAATTTTGTGCTACCAAACCACTTATTTATATGGAAATGTCATTTACATGTTTTTTAATTATATTTAAACTTATCCTGTTGAATAACTAGACAAAAACATTATTATTTCATTCATTCATAAGGCGTTTGCCTGTGATGATGTTGGATCTACGACGTGGTATTTCATTGCTGGATGTCTAAGGAAGCTCAAGTTCGAACTGTGGAGAAGGATACTTGGAATTTCTTTGCATGATAGAATAATAATTAATTGTGAAGATATGCACAGCAAAACTAAGAGAATGATATAGCCTAACAGCTAAGTTAGCCGAAGTGGCAATGTGAGTGGCGTGTGAGGGGAGTATAGGGTGGCCCCACTAGATGGAGCTAAAACCTGATAAGAAATGAAGAAAGCCGATGGATGCAGGTGGCTTAGGACCGTGTTTTGTGGCATTTCTTGCGGAGGCCTACATTGTAGACTTTGGGCCTATGATCAGCAGTGGACTTGTGAAAGAGTGTAATGGAATGGATAATGGAAGCTGGTATTAAATCCGAGAAGAAGAAATATCTCGTAAAATTATTTGTCTTCAATGTGTTTTATTTATCTTAATATAAACATTAATAAATTTAACATCTTGTTATATACAATTAAATAAATTATGTTCATCGTTAAGTCAGTTGTCAGATTTTTAACTGTCTCGGCTACTAGTCTAGGCTTATTCTCATCAAACTATTATTATTAATTTTTATCTAGTCTCGAATGCAACAGCGAATGAATATAAAATTCCTCTTATTTTTAAATTAAAATAACTGTTTAAAGGTGTATGTATATGGGTAATTTCAAAGAAACTACGTTGTTACATTAGCATTAGCAACCGATTCATTCATGGCAAAATGAGTTTTTTTTTGAAAAACAGTAGTATTTGAAATAAAATTTACACTGTCTATAATAGTAATTCTGTAATTGTAATCAACAGACTATTTAAGGTCACGGAAGGTCATAGGCGTTTCTACAAAGGTTCCTTTCTCACTATTTATTTGTCCCCTCCCAACAACGGTTAATGCTTCTCCCCATTACGAATCGATAGGCTTGGAAATTTTGAACTGATTTTATTTATCTTAATCACCAAAAGATCATAAAATACCACAGTTGGACATGGTCATAAAAGGTCGTAGAACCACGCGGTAGCAATGTTATGGTTGTAGCTATATTGTGATTCAGTTTGACTAGGAAACACCACGCTCTCACAGAACACCAGCGTTAAATAGCCGCTTAATGCTGCTGTGCATCGTATGGTGATTGTACAGAACCAGGAATCTTTTTTCACACAAAGAGACACCCTGTTTTAATCCTTTAATTTAAAACAGTTTTAATATATGCATATTTCATATGGCTTAGCCATGCAGCCATTTACATCAAGTGGGCTGTGTGTTTTTTTGTCACCCTTACTCTATTGAAGAAATAGGCCTCTTCAGATTTAGGGAGGATTGACTTCAATCGTCATGCTTGGCAGGTGGTTTGACAAGGTTCTCAGTTATCTTTATCCAGCAACTTTCTGTCTTACCATATCATCACTCCATCTAGTAAAGAGCCGCCCTTATACCACAGCCTAAGAAGAACATAGTCAGTCATCGCGTTTGATGTTGTCGGAAAAGACGACATAAACAATAAATTGTTAGGGTGATCGGAACAGGAAGTAATAAAAAAGTTAAAAACTGATTTATTTTATTTCACATTTAAACAAATTAATGTTTTAGTGAAAACTGATGAAATTCAATTAAAAAATTCCTTAAGAAATAAATTCCTTATCTTTAAATGAGGATGACCCAGAGTTTTTTACCGCACATGGACAACCCTAGCGGACAGCTCCCGAGCGGCTAAAGGCCACTCGGGAAGTGCTCAGCCCGCATTTCGCCCCGCTCTGCACCGCACGATTGTCCCGTCTAGACGCCTTCGATGACCAACTGTTATTAGTAGTTACGACTGTGTTTATACTTTTCATGGGGAAATGCCTATGCATTCTTCATTCTGCCTTGACTTTCACAAAGCGGGGGCAAGGACGGGTTACAGGATCACGGGAACGCTTTCGTACACATCCGCGGCCCCACCAACGCCAGTCCTACATTTCGTGTACTCTAGAACCTTTCTCTCCGATCGGTTATCCGTACGTTGAGACAAATTGTCTGCCCATTGCCGCTTCAGCTAACTGATCCGTTTCTAACCTCGGCTGGTCGAATTATATTAATCAACATTTGATGCAATTACAAGTTAAACTACTTTATAAGCTCCTCCCGTGTAACTGAATACGGTCGCTATTCTAAGTGTGTACAAGATAAGGCGCAAGTTTCCGGAAATTGGCCAGGAGGGATTAATCCGAGACAATAGGCGGGTGAAACTCTGTGGGTGGCGTGATAAGCGATACAGGGATGATTGGCTGAAATACAAACCGCATTAATAACGCCTTTAAATTGCAAGGCCTGATCGGGTTTGCAATACGTTTATTAGGTTTAATTTAAAAAAAATCGTTATATTATATTATAGAATAAGTTTAATTACATATGGATGAATTGTTTTCATTTTGATAAAGAATATTTTATCATTGGCCTTTAAGAAATAAAATAAAAAAATAGAATATCTGCGGAGTGCTTTCCGCCGTTTCTTCTTCTGGTTATGGAACTTAATTTTAAAACTAAACTTTATTAAAAAAAAAAACGTTTCTTGTTTAAATAAACGAAATATCAATTTATTGTGTCGAAATGTAAAGAATTTTCATGTCACAAATTACCATTCCTTTTATTGAATTTCATTTAATTTTATTTCATATCATCTATTAGTTACCGTTACGATTTTTTTAATACCCGTATAGTATAGTGTACAGACAATATTGAGACGGAACTCGTCACTTTCCGTCTCCCGGGGGGGCGTAACTTGGATTGCGGAAGACGATGTGGAAAATAACTCGACTCCACATTTCCTCTTTTCTATGATTATTCAGCAATATGATGCAAGCTTGGACGTGGGTCTTACGTTGTGCATCGTAAGGTGTCCATTGTCAAGTTTCTTTATTTTACCGATTTTGCACAAATTACCTAATATTTTTTTAAACTTACATCTAAAGCCGATACACTATTATCTTAGCACCGATTTCAGGAGGTATTAAATTATGTTGAAACTATTTTACTCTTTTTGTTCCATAAAATTGGTTTTTAGGTGTTTAAATGTTAATTTTTTAAAGCTTTTGATATAACTAAGCATGACTACCTTCTACTACTGGTAACAACTACAATATCGTCTAAATAGTTATATTAAATTTTAAACTAATATAGGTTGATTTTTAACCGTCTTCAAAGAGGTGGAAGTAATCAATTCGATTGTATTTTTTTTATATGTGTTACCTCATAACTTTTTTCTAGGTGAACAAATTTTGATGATTCGTTTTTTATTTGAAAGTTTCCTTAATAATTTATATTGAAGTCGGTTGTACAAATGTTTTAATTTTATCACTTCTTTTGAAGCCTTGAGGCCTATTCAATAAATAAAGTTGTATTGAAATCGGTTCCGAATTGTCGAAGATATTACCTAACATATATATCTATACACATTAATAAAATTGAAGTGTCTGTCTATAATTTTGAAATTACTTTGCATCCTATTAAGACATAAAGTTAACGTTAAAGTTACAGCTTATATACATCCCACTGCTACGCACAGGCCTCCTTTCGTTTCTGAGAGGGTTAGAGCGCTATTAAGACGTAAGTAACCATTTTTTATATAATTTTGTCTGTATGTCTGTTTGTTCTTCCGGGCTAATCTTCGGAATGGCTGAAGCGATTGTGATGAAACTTTACGAACAGATAGAGAGCAATGCCAGGAGGGATCTGGAGTATATTTTATGTGGAAAACTCGATTTAAAAAAAGACGAAAAATTTATAAAATAAATGCTTCTTTGAATATTGCAAATCTAAATAACGCAACTTATATGTATAGATTCTATCTAGGCAAAGCTTTGGCGGGACGCTAGTACAAAATAAAAAAGTCGAACTGAAAAACTTTATCTTTTTTGAAGTCTGCTAAAAATCGTCCCGGATCATCACATACTAATCATGTTTGGGGTTTAAATAAGAAAAAGATAAATTATATTATTAATTTATTATCATACATATAAACATTGAATACATCTAAAGCATTGTGTGCCTTAAAATATTATGTTACATACTTTTTAGCCGCTGCTCATTAATAAGTTTTGCATATTTCTAAGAGTGATGTTGATAATCGATTAATTATTATATTATTATTATCATTGATATATATGTACTATGCACTAGATTTCGCATTCCGAACATTCACTATGTTCAACTGAACTGTACTGCAATCCGTACACCTTACTTTAGTGTCATTTACTGTGGCTTCAATATTCATGCAGTGTTGAGCGGCGATAATAATACGAGGTTTCAAATTAAAGTTTAAACCTTACGTAAATAACAATTCAGTAGTCAAGTAAGTAAAATTTTTTGTTGTTCAAGTGAATAAATAGGTAATAATATCGTAATATTTTACTATCTACCGCGCATGCACGAAGACATAGAGTAGTGCACATTTTTTGTTTGGAAGAGCTTCTCTAGTACGTAGTACATATAACTCAATGATTATTATATTGTTAGTTATTAATAATTTGTTATGTAATTATTATGAAATCTGTAAGATTACTACATCTTTCTTCTTTTTTAAGTGAATAATTCTTTAGAATCTTTGTGATTTGAAACTCGATGAAACGAAAAGCGACACTAAAAAGAGACAAACATATACATCTATAGGACTTAGCCTGCGAGAGAATGAGATAGAATACAGTGTAGTAAGTGACAGTAGTAATGGCAGGATGCGGACCGGAACTCAAAAGGTTGTGGGTCCTTTTTATTTATTTTTTTTTATTCACATAGGCTCACTTACAAGCTCTCATGAATAGTCAATTACAAAGCAAAAAAAATATTTTTAACAAATTAACAAATTTTAACGGATAACAATTTCAATCTACTAATAATAATACTAATAATCGCATAATACTAAAATAACATGAATTTGTGTAAATTATTCTGTGGAAATTTTTTCACCAATTTCGTTCGATTCGTTCGCTTCGTTCGATCCGCCATTAGACTACTTTCGTGGACCATTCCTAACACAAGTATTTTCAGCTTACCAGTAGTGATGAAAGGGTATATCAGTAATGTTAATGGCATTGCTATGCATACAGTGTTTCCTATTATCTTGGTCTCCTCTTTGTGCGGTGCTTTCAAGATAGTTAATATAAATTTTAACTGTTAAAATAAAGAATAAAAAAATTACCAAATTGATTGAATAAATAAAATTAACCATAATGAATAAAATTATCCTACAAATTATACTAATCTATTCATAACAATCCACTCATAAATCTATCAATTCATAACTTCAGGCCATTTAGCGTCTATTTTAAGTACCATTTAGAGAGTCAATCAATTTTTGTTCGATAAAATGACTTTACCTACAGAGTGACGTACATGGCGCTAGTACAAAGCAGTTTTACTCGAAAGAAAATATTATTTTGATTTATTACACTAAAATTTACTCTAAAAAGAAGAATTACATCATTTATTTGCTATATTTTATGCCGAAATTGTGGTAAATTTTTTCTAATTAAATAAATCATTTACCGTGAAATATTTTTATTTTCCGTTATCCGGCGCCCTGCTGCCGCAGAACAAATAATTGTGGAAATATCGTTTTAAATTTGGAAGATTTATATTGTTTAAATAGAAATGATAATACATTCATTGAAATTGAATGATATATTATAACTCACAAATAAATTTGTGAGTACGATACACGCGCCACCTACTGTAACTTAATTGCACTATGCCTATAACCTTCGCGGAAGTGCAAGCAATATGTTGACAAAGTTTTACCGCAATCTGATGAACGGTATGGCAGCGCATAAAATACGAACAAACAAATTTTTTTTAATTAGATTTCATTTCATTTGAAGGTTTCAATTCTACCGCGTATCAACTGCACACATGTTATTTTTTTACGCACAATATGTTTACGTGTAGGTGTAGGTAGGTGAAACGGTTATTGTTTCATATTCGTCCGTTCGTTACTCGCTAGAGGGCGAACTGAAAACCAGCTTTGTGTGTGTGTAGTCCTTTTATAACAAACCCGCACACTTAATAAAGTTTTCGATTGCATTGCTTTCAGTTTAGTTAGGTTTTAGTTTTTAGTTGGTGTTTGTTTTAGTGATTTTTTTTTCTTTCTTTCTTTAGTTTTGTCAATTATCATTTATCCAAATCCTTTAAAATGTGTACAATTTTGTTCCAAAAGACCTTAAATTGAAAACACATTACTTCATATAAATCAATATAGTCCAACCATAAAATACGAACAAACAATTTTTTTTTTATTAGATTTCATTTCATTTGAAGGTTTCATATCTACCGCGTGTCAACTGCACACATGTTATTTTTTTATGCACAATATTTTTATGTGTAGGTGTAGGTAGGTGAAACGGTTATAATGGTTTTTCAGGATTTGGATAGTTAATTAAAAATCGATTATGAAAATAATCGAATATCAGCATCACTAATTAAAATCACTACTATTACAATAAAATAGTAAGAAAATAAATTGAAAACACATCAGGACCAGAATGTATAATATTTTAAACATATTCAATTATTGAAATTATATATATTATATTTATTTAAATGAACAACATGTATCTACGAGTAAGTACGACTTGGCTATATTTATAAAACCGACATTTACCTATCCAGTGCCTTTGAAGAAATTTTAGTATTTACATAAAATTTGAAAAGTCCATTCATATCGGTCTTCTCAAAAACCTATTTTTAAATTGTCAAAATTTGATATTGTAATTATTTAGAAATCTTAAATCGTCACAAAACTTATGCAATTTTAATAATATTTAATTTGTCTATATTATTTCAGTATTTCACAAGCACTAATGAGCAGCCAGTTTAATTAAAAAAAAAACAAATATAAATGACTGTCATGCTTTAAAACTGCTTCTAAGTTCAAAATCATCAAGTTAATACATTTGTTTCAACATTTGAAGAACGGCTTATTATGAAAGAGTATTATTTGAAAATATTTCATTGCTATAATTTAATACAGTTTTAATAATATTATACTGATTTTTAATTAAATATAAAAAAATCTTGCTTAATTAAACTAGATTGAATGGAACTAAACATTTGACTCGTTATAATTTACCCTTAGACACTAACTAATAAGTCTTTATTAAATGGTCAGACACAAAAGGAGCGAATGGCTCCGGTTCTTTTATTTTCTTTTTTTTATGAAGACGACAGCTCTTGTGCTTGTGACCCGTTTCTGATTTATTATGAATCGGCTTATATTGTGCCGAAACAGAAACGCCCTCCTTATTACTATGCAATATGTTTTTTTGGCAGCTGTTCTCTATAGACGCTTTCTCTACATCGTTCATAGCACTTCGTTTTGAAATGCTTTGAATGTCATATTTGTATAAGAACGTTCTAGTGTCCTCTTTTACCGCGTTATTTATTTTGTAGACATCTGACGATACTTCAAACTTGCTGTGGTGGAGGCAAGTTGACGTTACCTAGAACAAAAGATTTCTTTATTGCTTATTATTACTGTTGTTTGTAAACCCAAACGTTATTAATGACCACTTTTAAAAATGATTTAATATTTTTCTTTCTCAAGATATCATAGACGTACAAGGAACTTGACGTTACAAATTCCCTTTCACTCGAAAGATTATGGGAAAAACAGTGTTCTATCACGTTTGGTAGCGATATATGATAAAAAGTTTAACTCAATTGATTCTTTTACTAGAACTAAAGGTAGACTAAAACTAGCTAAAGTGCCGGTGGGGTGATGGCTGGCGCTGTTAATCAATATTCGCGCTATCAGTGATTACCTTATTAATATATGTATGTCACTATGTTATTATAGTAATCTTACGCTTTATTTTCATCATCTTCTTCTTCATCAGCCCGTAAAAGTTTAATGCTGGAGATGGACTTCTCCCGTTACAGATATAATTTGTCTTAATCATCACGCTTGGCAGGCGGACTGACGATTGTAGTACCAGACGTTCGCAACTTCGACTCTGCTCTCTGTTTTAGATCCGGATATTTTACACCTGGCGTAAACGAGATGGTTATACCGTCATCTAGACTTTTCTTTATATGTTGTAGAACCATACTGCAGCTATTTTAGGTTTGCATCACGAATGGGTTGGTCAACCGCGGAAGGGCAACCCTCACGGAATAGCAGCGTAAAATCGCAGCTTAATACAGCTGTGTTTCGTATGGTGAGAGTAGACAACCGGAAACCCTTTTTACTGGAAACGAGGCGTTCCATCTTAGTCCTCAGGTGTGACAACACATCTGCATTTTGATTCTTAATTAAGGATAGATGGAGATGTCTATGGGCAACAGCATTCACTTACCAACAACAGCGTATATCACTAAATACAATTTTCAAATTTACTTCAAGTATGCCAATGACAGTTATCCACATATTAAATATTATAAATATAAAGGTAAGCTAGGTACAATTATAATGAATAAAAACGATGGAAATTAGACCAATTTAAAACAGCTTAATAAAATAACAGTAATAAATTTAAGTAATTTTAGGTTTACTAACACTTAGATATTAAACCTTAGTGATAAATTGATATCCGATTTACTCCTCGAGTTAATTTTTTCATTCATTTATTTATATCATGGCATAATATATTATATCTATCATACATATATACATACAAATAAACATACACATACATACACACACATACATATACATTGTAAAATATTTATATAGCTTACTTATTATTTAAATATAGCTACCTATAGTAAGTGTTCTTCAAAATGTACCTTACCTGCATCCTACGTAACTGGTTACAAACACAGGTAAATTTAAACAACAGAAGCTGTCGTACCTTGAGAAGAACAAAAGCATAAATGTAAGAAGTACATTTTACAGGAGAGTGAAAAAACTAGTTACTTCTTAATATCTTTTTATTGAAGAATCTGGCAATTTCGCCTTATTAATGAAGAATTGCGTCAAAATATACTCTTTTCATTAATTAAACAAGCTAAAAGTAGAATTTTATATTTAATTAGTTATTAACGTTTATTTAAATTACGCTACTCTTTATTAGCCTCTTTTTTTTAAGAGAAATGTATGAAGAGATACACCAATGTTCTTTAGAAAATTAATAATTTTAGAAAAATATTCGTGAATACATCACCATGGAATGGAATCAGTCTGAAAAGGAAGTAATAATATGCTTTTTTTCACTGAACTAATTTGTTGAATAATAAAAATAAGTACTCTTTATGCCTTTTTTCTATTTGAAAAATATGAGAAGTACATGTGGTTAAAACATTAACATCTTTTCTCTCTAGATAATATATTCTTATGACGTAAGTATACTTTGTTATGGAAAATTAGTTAATTATTTAATGAAATAATAAAAAGCATATTATTTTTAAATTCAATTATTTTTATTAAAATAAAAACCAGACCATGGCGCTATTTTTAATTGGCAATATAAACTTAACTTTTATTAAAAACAGTAATAAAAAAAATCTCCCACCTAAAATAAAATAAAAACATTAACGTTATCTTACGTATGAAATGAGATCATAGGATTCAAAATTATTTAATAATTGTGCTACATTATTATTTAGGAACTTTCAAGGTGGAAAAAACTTATTCTTATAAAAACTATAACCAGCATCTGACGTACATAACAAAAATAATACCTATGAAGTTTAATAATCAAATTACAATTTAGTATTTGGAAACTGCTGACATGAAAACCACTTATACTCATAAAATTAAAACAGCACCTTGGACTTGATATTCGCGGTTAAGAATATCCACTATCCCATATCTTCCCGTGGGTGTTGTAAGAGGCGACAGTGGGAAACAGCCAGGAGATTCCTGATAACAGCAATATTACAATAAAAAACTGTGGTTGCCAACCCGCTCGCCAAGCGTGGCAACTATGGCAAATATCCCCCTGATGAAAGAAACGAACAGACGGCCCCAAGTCCACGGCGGCCCTGCTATTCCTGGCTACGGTGGCGACCATGGTAACGGCGCGAAGACGACCACCTAAGACGATTCGATCTGCCAACATACAACGCACGCACCCTGAGGACTGACGAGAAGATCCTGGAGGTGAAAGAAGAGATAGACAAGTTACGCTGGCATATTTTAGGATTATCCGAATTCTGAAGAGAGGGGGAGGACACGGTAATGCTCGAATCCGGCAACTTGTTCTATCACCGGGAGGGCGACCATCTGTCCCAAGGAGGTATCGGATTTATCGTCCACAAGTCTCTCGTTAACAACGTTGTAAAAATTAGGAGTGTGTCGACGAGGGTTGCGTGCCTTATACTCAGAATTACCAAACGGTATTCGCTGAAAGTCATACAGGTTTACGCACCAACGTCGACAAATCCCAATGAAGAGGTGGAGAAAATATATTAGGATATATCTAGAGCCATGCATTCCTCCAAAACCCACCATACGGTGTTAATGGTAGACTTCAACGCAAAACTAAGCACAAGAGAACGGTGAGCTGAAGGTAGGAAATTCGGAATAGGGTAACGGAACCCAAGGTGTCAGCACCTGGCCGACTTCATGGTGAAAGAGGACTATTTGTGGTGAAATATTTTTCCACAAGCGACCCCAAAGGATGTAGTGCTGGTCGAGCCCCGACGGTTCGACAAAAAATGAGATTGACTTCATTATGACGACCAGACGACAACTGTTCAGTGATGTCTCAGTGATCGCGAGGGTGAAAACTGATAGCGATCATCGAATGGCTAATAATTTGGTGATTGCTACCTATGCTAGGGACACACTGAACCTAAACGTTAAGAAGAAGAGGTCTCGTCTAATGAAGTCAACGCTCCGTCCCCCTCGTGCTCTAATCCAAAGTCCCGAAACCTTTCAGCTCGAGTTACAAAATCATTTTCAGTGCCTAGAAGACTGCAATGCAGTGGACGATATGAATGACAAGCTCGTGGAAACTGTCTATGCGGTCGGAGCTAAGTTCTGCAAGATGCGCCGCAGAAGAACATAAAAATTTTCCGATCATACTCAGCTCAGCTGCAGTCTTCAACAGATTTGGCAGCATACAGGAAACTGAACAGAAATATCTCAAAATGCATGCGGCGGGACTTACGCAACTTCAATACGCTTGTATTGAAGAAGGATCGAGCGGAACCAAGGTTCAAAGTCTTTGCCAGAGATCTGTTTGCTAGAAAGAGAGAAATGTCAAAGCTGAAGACCGAGTGTGGCAGCATCGTTTCCGGACATCTCAGATTTTGAGTAAGATTGAGAGCTTCTATGGGCAGCTGTACACGTCAACGTTGAAGTCACACGCAAGTGTGAGTAACGACCCAAGAGCAAGTCTTATCCGATACTATTCCGATGATATTCGGACGTCAGTCTGAGCGAGATTAGAATGGCTTTCCAGCAGCTTAAAAACGGCAAGAAACGTGTAAAATTTTAACACTATTTCCTTGATACTTATAAGAAAAATCTGAAAAAAAAATTGAGCTTTTGTAATTTGCGTTGCTCTTTTTAATGGCGTAAAAACAAACAAATCGACATAAGACCACTTATGCTTTTGTTCTTCTCAAGGTACGCTGTGTTCAAAATGCATGCACGTACCTTGTTTCTAAAATCACTTTACTACCTATAAAGGGATCGATGGAATTAAATGTTTTGTTATAATTTGATAGCAATCGTGTTAAGATACTATTTTCACCGTAAAGTGTGGAGTGACGACGAATACTAAACATAGTTTTCTAGGTGATTCTAGTACGTTTTCTTTGCAAATTAAAGTTGACAGTATTCAGTAAATCCGGACAGTCAATACCATCGCGTAAAATATCGTATAGAAATCCCATATCGAACAGTTTTCGTCTTTTTTCGAGCGTAAGAAGGTTGATATGGTTGGTAATTATGATGGGTATGGTTGGTAAGGTGGTTAAATATGATGAGCTATTATGTTTAAATTTATAGTTCAGGTGTGAAATAAATTTGCGTTGAATTTTTTCAATATTGGTAATGTAAATTTTAAAAAGGCAAAATGCACAGATAACAAATTTTAACACTACTTCCTTAATACTTATAAGAAAAATCTGAAAAAATTGAGTTTTGTAATTTGCGTTGCTCTTTTGATGGCGTAAAACAAACAAATATATGCTTTTGTTCTTCAAGGTACGCTGTGTTCAAAATGCATGCACGTACCTTGTTTCTAAAATCACTTTTACTACCTATAAAGGGATCGATGGTATTAAATGTTTTGTTATAATTTGATAGAAATCGTGTTACGATACTATTTTCACCGTAAAGTGTGGAGTGACGACGAATACTAAACATAGTTTTCTAGGTGATTCTAGTACGTTTTCTTTGCAAATTAAAGTTGACAGTATTCAGTAAATCCGGACAGTCAATACCATCGCGTAAAATATCGTATAGAAATCCCATATCGAACAGTTTTCGTCTTTTTTCGAGCGTAAGAAGGTTATAGTGACGGCAGTCATCTAAATATGATGAGCTATTATGTTTAAATTTATAGTTCAGGTGTGAAATAAATTTGCGTTGAATTTTTTCAATATTGGTAATGTAAATTTTAAAAAACGGTGACCAAACCTGGCATGCATACTCAAGAGCAAGATGTTACATATGAAAAATAAACTATTTTAAGACTTAGTAATTCCGTAAATGGAAGACATGTGCGCATGACAAATCCAAGGTTACGAAAAGATTTACTACATATACTATTGATATGATCTCGCATGGTCATGCCAGCATCAAAGACTTGTTCGTTTGTCACCCTTATTCTATAAAGAAAAAACTTTTTCGTAACTACATACATATTTCACACATAACTTACCAAAGGTGCGCGAGCATATTTAGCTGCGCGATCCGCTAGCTCGCTGCGTAGGCGCCATGTACGTGTGACGGCCCAGCGACGCGCCGCGGTTACTTCGTCTGCTCGCGCGGTCTGCCATCTTGAAGACATGTAAACTTGATATTGTCATCCAACTTCTATGTTTACTATATATACTACTAGACTACTAGACTGACACTACGGTAATAATAAATTGCGCACTAAGTTACACTCAATTATTTGTAACTTCTTCGACGTGAGCGAGCGAGAAGACTAGTTCTTTGTTATGTAAACCACGTACGTTGTTTTAGACACTGATTTTGTTTAATGTGACTAAGAAAATGTTGTCTTTGTTCATGAGCTAACTTTGTCAATGTAATTTGTAGTTTATTTCTGATGTGTGCTACACACATTTTCCAGCATTATTTCGTATATGCCTAAAACAGTAAGTGTCTAAAAAGAAATAAAATTGCGTGGTATATACACCGTGCCAGTTAACCGTCCCGCACTCCCGCGTGATCCACAGCTGTGACACAGTTTTCGTTATGAATTGCACGTTTAGTAGTATAGATAGAAGTCTTTGTTGTCATTACTTCTTCTCTATAACCAGCCCCTTAGATCCACAGCTGGACATGGGTCTCTTATAGAAGATTTGCCTTAATCGTCACGCGTGGCAAGCGGATCGACGATTTTACGCCGCCACTACGCAGGACCAGTACAGTAAAAGTTGTATATAGAATTTTTCAATTTCTTTATTTTTAATTAGTGATATATTTACAAAAAAAAACTTAAAATATCAGTATACGAAGTCCGTGTAGAAACATTTCTTAATAAATAATAATCTTGAATATTCTTACCGAGAAGTGGCAGTGTAACGAATATCCACTACTCCATATCTTCCCGTGGGTGTCGTAAGAGGCGACAGAGGGAAACAAATCAGGAGATGGGCAGCAGTTTCTTCCTAATAACGACTAAAAATAAAAAAAAACTGCGGATGCTAACCCGCTTGCCAACCGTGACAAAGGGGGAGGCCTATGTTCAGAGGTGGACTTTTATAGGCTGTAACAGAATAATCTTGAACAAAACTCATTTTAACTTTTTAATTCCCGACGTTTCGGGTGCTTTGTAACTTTTAAATAATTATTTTTTTAGAACGATCTACGCAAACGAGCTTACAGTATCTTGAAGTCTTGCAGTAGTATGCTAGGATCTTAATTTTATTTTATTCATTATGGGATCCCAAATTTCACTAGCCTCGCGAATCATACTTGGTAGCAATCGGTGCTTGTGATCTATCAAATCTGTTGTAAGGGTTGGGACGATCATGAACATGTTGACATACTGCAGACTTCCCGGAGCGTCGATGCTTCGCGTCAGCGATACTCAAGATGACTTAAAATAAAACGAGTTTAATCTGTTCGTAAGTTGAACCAGTATTTGTTTAAGAAATAGTTGTTTACACGCACTTTTTTGTAATATAAAACCAAGTTAATAAAAAATACTGCGCAAACGAGTATAAACTAATATAGAAACAGAGATAATAACGAACCTATAACACTAAGTTGAACCAATGACACTGAATCGTGAAACTAGTATAAGTGACGGTCCCATAATACATTCATTACATCCCATCCAATTTATATAGTCCACACAAGCCTTCATACTTCATATAAACATAATACTTTCCTTAGATTACCTTAGAGTAGAGCTTAATATTTGCCATTGTCGCCACTCTTGGCAGGTGGATTGCAGTTTGCGGATTGTCTCACACTCTACTCTCTGTCGCCAGCATACATCAGGAAGGATATAAAACATGGTTATACTGCCATTTATCGAAGGCCACCAGAATATTAGGACAATTCTCATAGTGGCGATTTCTCACACCCATGCGACGAAATGGGATAAACTTCTTCCGCCGCCATAATACAACATAGTTGCGTTTAGAACACAATTGATTTCCCAACGCGATTGCCTCACATATATTAAAAGGAATATTTTAAAAGGAATTTCTAAATAGTTTAAATTATTATACTCATTTACGTGGCACGTTACCGCGGAGCGAAATTAAATGTCAGAATAATTAGGTTGCAGGTCTAGTCGGCAGTATTAATTGAGTTATATAAGTTCCGCAAGATTAACTTAATGAAGCCGATTTGTGACAAGTCCGCGTGTTAAGAATTTATAAAGAAATTATAATTTGCAATTTTAATAAAGCTACCAGTCGTACAAGGAGCGAAGAGATGTGCTAGCTCTTGGGCTAAGCGTTCGCTGTACATTTCACTGTACTCGAGCAACCCGGGTTCAAACCCACCAGCACCAATGACATTGTAAATTGCAATTTTAAGTGCTAATGCACTTAAAAAGCACGTGGTAGACTCGCGGATAAGGGAAACATCGTGAGGAAACCTGTATCTCTGAGAAATTACAAACAGCGTTGGGGCAACGTTGTTAGTGTTACTTGTATCTGTCATTTTGAGTATGACACTTATTTTCAATAATGTTATTGAGGCACAAATTATAATTCTAGCAAAATCTAATTAATGAAAATTGTTAAATTATCTTCTAAAATATACTTGCCAATGATCAGCCCTTACACTTGAGCCGGCGCGGCGGTGTCCGCCGCGTGACGTCATAATGGTATCGACGAAACTGCGCGCGGTTTGTAGTTAACAAATTCACAGATCAAGGTTAAAAGGAGTAAAAATACCTATTGACTAGCTGCAGTATGCGAGCCTGTTGCCCAACACTACGCAGTAGTAAGCAGGCCGAGCGTAGAGGCAGCAATGCGTTTGTGTCAACGGTGGGTCATTTATCGAGAGTTTTACTGCTGATATGTAGTACTGAAGCGACAAAGGCCATAACCCTGCAAAATATGTTTTTGTAAACTTATTTATATTGAATAAAAGTGAAAAACGCGTACACAGTCCACTTGATGGTAATTGGATGCTCTGGTCCAGAGACATCTACATACATCCTCACTTTAGAATCAAAATGCAGATGCTTTGTCATCTCCTGATGACTAAGATAGAATGCCTCGTTTCCAGTAAAAAGGGTCTCCGGTTCACTGCACTCACCATTAGCAATACCAGCGTGAAACAACAGCTTTAAGCTGCTGCTTTGCGCTGGTATTCTGTGAGAGGGTGGTTCTTCCCCGGTCGAGTCCACCCATTCGTGCTACAACCTTATTATGGCTGCAGACTGCAGCGTGGCTCTACTACGTATAAAGTCACCTTAAATCTTTACAACCATGCATGTTAAAGAATGTAATAGAAAACTATCTAATAGATTTAAAATGTAAAAATAACAATAGAAACTACATTAAATTGCCTTTAATTACAGAAGTTTTGTTCTTTTTATTGTTTTAGTAATAAATAACAAAATATGAGAATCGTTAAATTTCAAATTACCATTAAATTAAAAAAAAGTGAATTAATGGATGAATACGTAAGTTGAACATTATTCTTGAATACAATTCTTAGGAATACGTGCACATTTTTACGTATAAATTGAAGTTTAAAGTTGACGAAAAGTAAAAATGGCGCCGATACACGAAGTTTTATTGTAATTATCTTTTTATTTCCTCTCAGTGCATTGTTAAATTATCATTGAGTTGTGTGGGTAATATTATAAACTTTCGTTTTAAGTATAAATCGTAACTAACAACAAAGAAAGTATTATAAATAAAACCCTACACGTACTGGCCGGAGAGATTTTATTTTTATTTTAATGGTAATTTGAAATTTAACGATTCTCATATTTTGTTATTTATTACTAAAACAATAAAAAGAACAAAACTTCTGTAATTAAAGGCAATTTAATGTAGTTTCTATTGTTATTTTTACATTTTAAATCTATTAGATAGTTTTCTATTCGATACCATGCTGGTGCTACTAGAATTAATTTAAATAGTTGTGCAAAACTATTGTAAAATTATGTAAGTCTAAAAAATAACCCCGTTGGGTTTCTTCCTGGTTCTTCCCAGGACAAAACAGTGGTAAACAAAAAATGACTGTCAACACGTATTATGTAATAATCCGTATTGAATAAAATATTATTCTATTGTGTTCTTTATTCTTACCTCTTTCTTTAAACCAGTTACCGTATATTTGATAATGTTCCCAGTTCTTCGGTTCAAGCTCTAGCAACTTGTCTAATATTTCTCTTTTGTCTTCTTGCGGTGCTACCAACAACAGCTCTAAGTACGCATGTACGAATCTTGGCTCAAGTGATATACATCTCTCTAGCATCTTTATTGACTCGTTTATTTTGTTCTTTTTTCTATATAAAATATAAATACATATTAATAAAAATTAACCGATGTGTCAAAGTAAAAAATGTTGTATCATTTTTTTAACCAAAAAACCATCCTAGTCATTCTGCAAGAAAATGCAGCTAGCATTCTGGGCATTAAGTGACAAGTAGGTAATATTCTATCATTTATTAAAAATTAGTTTTAATTGTAGTATTTTAAATAAAAAATACGGCCTGCAAGCACGCTCCTTCACTGCTGGCCGTATGAGGAAGCCCAAGGTCGCTCAGCGGGCTATGGAGAGGGCTATGCTCGGGGTTTCTCTGCGTGATAAACTTAGAAATGAGGATATCCGCAGTAGAACCAGAGTGACCAACATAGCCCAACGGATTAGTAAGCTGAAGTGGCAATGGGCCGGCCATATAGCTCGAAGAACCGATAACCGATGGGGAAAAATGGTTCTCGAGTGGCAGCCTCGTACCGGCGGTCCCCCCACTAGATGGAGTGACGACCTGGTAAGACATGCAGGAAGTCGATGGATGCAGGTGGCTCAGGACCGTGCTTTGTGGCATTCCTTGGGGGAGGCCTGTGTTCAGCAGTGGACTTGTGATGGGCTGTAATGATGATGATGAAATAAAAAATAGTATAAATTCAAGCCAGAAATAAAAAAAAAAACTTTATTATAAAAACCCAAAAATTATTATTTTTTGCATAAATATTGGTTCCCCTTTAAATTCAAGTTCAAAATAATAACCTAATTGACTACCAGTATTATATACAGATTATGAACAACTGACTTGAACTAAGTAACCTTAGTTCCATTATCATATCACAAAAATTTCTCAAAAGAAACTTGAATTTTTAATGTGAATGAAGTGCACCTGCCACGTACCTGTAAAGTTTCGCGAGGTTGTAATGTGCATTAACATGATCTCGATTATACTTAAGCGCTTGCAAGAAGTGATGCTCAGCGCGGCCTGATTCTACGACTAACGTTCCAAGATTGTTATGAGCGCTGGCGTAACTTGGCCATAATCTAAGTAGGCAAAAAATACTTTAATTAACATCCGTTTCCTTCATCCATTAAATTTTAATTAATTACTGTTTAAAATGAGAAACAGAGGTTATTCTCTAAAATACAAACATAAAATTCTTAGTATTTCTGAGTTTGTGTGTTTTTGTGAATGCGATTTCAAATAAAGTATAACGCTTACCAATTTCCGCGTTGTCTTTGTAATGCTTTTAATTTGAACTGAAAACCTTTAATTCTCATCTTAAAATTAAATAAAAAGTCGCAATCTTAAAATTTTGTAGATGAAATTCACAGTTGTATTAAACAAAGATTTACGAAAGTTCAAGAGAAACTTACTTTAAAGCTTCTTTGTAGTGTTTGATGGCACTTTCTTGTTGCTCAATATCTTTCAAAAAGTTGGCAAAGTTATAATGTAGTTTAGCATTATGCGGAAGAACAGCCAAGTCAGCTCTGAAATTAGTTTATTCAAAAGTAATTAAAAGTGTTGCTTACCCCTTGATTAAGATGTTAGACACCACCTTCTCAGCGAGTAAAAAAAGAGAAACTATAGAAGCTAATCTTGTACCGTTAAAAAATCTAAGATATTTTAAGTTTCATAGAAGTTTTGTGACATACGAGCATATCCACTTGATTGATAGTGCATGCTGTAAATCATAATGCAGATGTATCGCTACTCCCGATGACTTTACACGATAGAATAACTCGTCACCACTAAAAAATCTTCGATTATTGTCACGTATTTATTGATTTGCGTGAATACATAATTATGTAAGTACCTTTTTACATATGATGGTAATTTTAAGAAAGACTTCACACCAAACCATTTTCTTAAGAAAAAAAATAAACAATGCATTTATTTATTACGTTGATATCGTGTTTTTATTTTTATTTTATAAACTGATTATTTTGCAGTGGACCTATATAAATTTTATACACGATTTATTGATGAAGGAAACCAGTTTATATTTTAATAATAATACAATTACTTTATATAAAAGTAATAAACAAGCCATATGTAGTACAGGTCACACAGCACTGGACACCTGCTCCTCATGAACATTATATTGCAAAAAAGTTTACGTCATGATAATATTAAGTTATATTTAAAAATAAACTCATATACCTGGGTATATACAATACTATTTCAGCAACAACGAACCCAACTGTCACAATCAAATTGGAAGCGGGTAGGTATGGGAACAATGCATATAGAAATATTTAAGACTATAGATAGAAATGAATGTTATTATTTAAACTTTATTAGCACACACCTAATAAGGGTCTCTCTATTTCTCCAGTCACAGTTCCGGAGATGTGTCCGAGCAGCTCCACTGGCGACGAGAATAGCAACCCCTACCACTATCAACCGCTTTCCACATACAGTTCTCCGCCACATCAGTTGCATGCCATATACTGTGATCAACACCGATCCCACGCTGTAAAAACAACTTTGTAAATATATATCGACACTGAAATGATAATTCTAGCGATAAAAATTAAAAACGAAAGTTACAGCCTCTCCCTCCTCTTCTGGTTCCTTTAGTTTTATAGAAAGTTATGGAGCAATCATTAGTTTGACGGCTTCGAGGCGCAGTAGCTTAGCACTGATTGCGTTGCTGAAGCCGCGGGTTCGAATCCCGCACGGAACAAGCATTTGTATGGCCGAAAAATATTGTTACAGGTTTGGATGTTTGTCCTTGTGTTATTAATGTATGTAAACTGCCTCCATGATACGGGAGAAATGCGGGTGTGGGGGTAACGCTATTTTTTTTTAAAAGTTGACCGCTCCAGTGCGTGTTGACGGACTTTCAATATTTTAGAAATGGTAGCGGTTTTCATAATTATTTAAGCAAGCTATAGTAGTCTAATACTTAAGAGTAGACTTTAAAAGTATAACGTCGTGGGTCGTCATATTATGCTTAAATACTCAAGACTATTGGATTCCATTAATGACAAATATAAAACTCAATTTTTATTAAATAAATAAACATAATTCAGTAAATTCCTAGTACTATTTACATTTTTAATTTATGCTGTGTGCCTCGAATATATATTTTTTATTCAACTTTTATTCTTCCTTCTTTATTAAACACGAAAATTGAATATGACAAAAAATAATTATTGAATCTGTTGTATTTCATATTCCATAATAAAAATAAAAACGAAGATAAAAATATTTTAATTTAAAAATGAATTTGGCAAAATTTAATAATTCTGAAAACGTCAGGTAAGAGTAATCCAGAAAATGTTTGTATACCTGGGTATGTACAATACTCTCTCAGCAACAACGAAGCCGACTGTCACAAGTAAATTGGAAGCGGGTAGGTATGGGAACACGAGTAACATCAATCCAACGACAGCGGGCGTATGACGTTGTATCTAAAATATTTAAAAAAGAGGGCCATATATCAAAACGAAATCTTATGTTTATAGATTTAATAGGTATATATATATATATATATATATATATATATATATATATATATATATATAAATATATATATATATATATATAGCCGTGGTAGCCTCAGATGGTTAGCGCTCGCTGTAAATTTCTCAGTACGCAAGTTAAACTGGTTCGATCCTCGCCGGCACCAATGAAATTGTTAACTGCAATTTTAAGTGCTGATTTACCACGTGCTCGGCGGTGAAGAAAACATCGTGAGAAACCTGCGTGTCCCATAGATACCTACGTGGCCCATAGATACCTACATCTATCTGTGATGAAAAATTAAAATGTAGATGCGTTGTCTCACTAAGAACCAACATGAAATGCATCGTTACTAATTAAAATATTTCTGGATCTCGTCACATCACATCAATATTATGCGGTTCACGTTGGTATTCTGTGTGACCATTCCCCGGTCGGGCCTGGAATGCCTCGTTGCTAGTGAGTTTCAATTCTCAATCTTACCTAATGATTGACGAAACAGATCAACATTATGCTACTACTTTCCGATGGTATTATGTGAAGGGCGTGGTCTTTCTTTAGAGCCGTACTATTAGTGCCGCAGCTATAATACGGCACAGCGTTGCTCTACTGCGTTCAATAATAAATATATAATTGCATATTTTTACTAATTTGTTAAAAAATATGCGCAACTAATAAAGTTATTTCGAAAAAAATAAAATTGATAGTGTAATTGCTTAAGAAACGATTTTGTTTTATCACCATCATCATTACTACAAGATCACAAGTCCACTGCTGAACATAGGTCTCCTCTAAAGAATACTACAAATCACGGTCCTAAGCCACCCCATCCATCGACTTCTCTTTCAATGTCTTCACTCCACCTATTTCGTATTATAGATAAGGCAAATTTGTTTCACAAAATATTAAAATGCAAATAGTAAAATTTAGATACTGACAGCTTGGAACCACAATGACAAAGTTTTTGAATCTGCGCTGCGCTGAGGGTCGCACAATTTTCATAACCTACTAATATTTTTTCTAGTTCTGTTGGTCCATATGCAATTTATGTACAAAAACGCATCCACTATGCAGGATAAATTCCTAGTGCGGATAATAACTTTTTAAGATAAGAAAACTTTGTACCGCCAAGTCCATTAAACAGCAATATGATATCGCTAATAGAGCGATTAAAACTGTAACAGTAATCAGGTTTCGCGGATCCCATCCACTGGTCACAAGTGAAATGGAACCCATCTGCCAGTCGTGGCTTAGTGTCCAAGGGCAAATCAGCAGCCAACAATTGAACGCCGCTAGATAACTAAACGTCATTAACCTGCAAAACAATAATATTTTAGAGAAACAACGTATTTTAAAATTATCTTGAATGCTAGATGAGTACGATGTATGATTTATAAGAAGTGCTATTACCATTACAGCAAACATCAAAAATTCACCGCTGAATAAAGGCCATCCCTATAGATTGCCTCCTAACGGGATATTAGCCATAGTTTTTACGCTTGGCAAGCGGTTTGGTAATCGAGAATTTTTACAGTTTGGTCGTTATTAAGAAGACGCTAATGCCCATCTCCTGTTTTTCCTTCTCTCGCCTCTTCCGACACCCACGAGATGATATTGGGTAGTGGAATTTGTACACCACCGCGGTCAAAGTAGTCTAGGTGTAAATTGTACTAGTATTCCAATCAACCACTTCAGTCATATGCTTACAAGATTAAAATGCTTGTGTTGGTAGTTCACGAGAGTAATCGAATGGCAAATTTTAACCCACAATCTTAAAGTTTTCTTTTCTGTATCCTCAACCATCAGGCCGTCATCTTAAAAGTAAATCCGAGCTAAGAAGTTGTTGTAAGAGGCGACAAAGGGAAACTTAAACAGGAGATAGACATCTTCATTATAACAACGTAAAATAATAAAACATTGCTGTTGACAACCCAACTGCCAAGAGTGGCAACTTTTGCTAAATTCCCCTTATGAGGTAATTTAGGAAATTATTGAAAAGAGTATAAATAAAGCAGGAATTCCAAATATTCATGAAAAAATGAGGCATCCGAATTATTCACGTTATGATCATGTTAGTTTTCTTTTTCTTTGGTAATGGACTCGTACGGTTGTACCAGAGTTGTACTTATAACAGTGTCAATTAATAAGAATAATTTGTTTAAAACTTCTTCACAATATGTTGATGTGATGCGTCAAAAACGTTTTTGGGAAATTTCGACGGCAGCTTCAACCAGCAGACAGTCGATGACGATAATACCTATCTCAAGGCAAAGTAATAGACAGAATAACTTAAGGTTCACACACCATATGAGCACTTGTTTCATCGTTTCCACTATTAGTTCACATGCGCAGACATTATTAATACACAAAATGGCACCACTTTTATGTAATCAAATCTGCTTCAAAACATTATTTACACAAAATAATACAGGAGCAACAATCCGCTGGTCAACAAGTTGTCATGTCATTTATTAATATTACATATTAGAAACCATTTAATTTAATCTTATACCTAACGATATATGACGGATGAAATGCAGGTGGGTTGTCTTGTGGCGAAAATGCTGGAAGTGATCCTTGCAGCATTGCTATTCTGAATATTGCCAATAAAGCCAGCGCGCCAACGCTGCGAGCAACGCGGCTGTATATGCTATCTCCTTTCCACCGACATCTTGTAGGTGACGACCTGTGTAACAGATTAATTTCGATATATATATTATTTGACTGTCCTGTACTTTACCACGTAATGATCGTGTAAGAATATCCACTACCCCATATCGTCACGTGGGTATCATAAGAGGGGATAGAGGGAAATCCTCCTGAGTTTTTTCCACTACGCTATCTCCGTCACCACTAACCCCAGCACCACTACCCCCAACATGGTCAACATTACACACACCAAAACAGGTGTCGTATTATCGACGTTTGCGTGTCATTCCTAGTGTAGTGATATTGGGAGTAGTGGTGCTGGAATTAGTAGTGACGGGAATTAGTGGTGACGGGGATATTGCACGCGATTGAGGGATGGCGGGAGGTGCTCTTCAAACCAGGTAAGGCATATCATTTAATTTTATTACGCGGATCTTAGCTAATTAATTTTTAACTTCTTTAATTTTTTTTCATCGTTAAATCAAATAACTGTCATATGACTTAAAGTTGATTCCATTTATAGTTTTCTATTAGCGTTAACGATTGTAGAATGTCAACATGACTAGCTCCACTGGTGCTACTAAACTGCTTGCAGGTGCGGTGATTTTGGCAGATTATTCCAACAATGGAAGGACGAAATCCAGCATTGGGCTTTTAGATACAGATGAAAAAAAAAAAGGAAGAATATAGTTTTTTTAATAGAATAAGGGTGACAAACTAACACATTCCACCTGATAGTAAGTGGATGCTGTAGCCCATAGACATCTACATTTATCTTTTAGAGTGATTTATCCTTCAAGAGTCAAAATGCAGATTCGTTGTCACATTCGAGGACCAAGATGAAATGCTTCGTAGCCAGTAAAAGGGTCTCCGGTTCTCTACACTCGTCATACGAAATACAGCAGCAATATGCTGTTATTTTATGCTGGTATTAGTACTAGTGGTCCTACCCCGGTCGAGCCGACTCATTCGTGCTACAACCATAATATAGCTGCATCGTGGCTCCATTACGTATAAAGTTATCTTAAAAATAATTACCGTCTTATAGATCCCCAGTAGCGGTACAAATCGAAGACTACATTAAACAGCAGTGCAGTCAGTCCAGTTTCCTTGGCTAACATGCTAAGCGCTGCCAGTAGCACACTCGCCCACACTCGTAGTTTACCTGATGGGCTATAATCAAGTACATATTATAGCATGATTTCAAGGATCAAAGCATTTATGTGTGCTATTGATTATTATCGCTTTTCCTTCTGCTTTCTATTTCTTTACTCTATTGTTGAAAGTCAGATTTTGCTAAAAGAGTACGACATTCAAGGCATATTCGATGCCGTGTTAGCCCCACCCTTATGTATGGTAGTGAAAGTTGGTGCGGTAGAAGATGCATGAGAGTAAAATTAATGCTGTAGAAAAGTGGTCATTAAGAAGCGTTAGATGTAACTCTGAATGATAGGGAGAGCAATGGTGTGATAAAAAAGTGACTTTTGCAAGAAGATATTGTGACCAGGAGTAAAAAAGGAATGCTTCGATGGCTTGGACACGTTGATAGAATGAATGAGAAAAGAGTAACAGCTTAACCGATGAGCATGTATGCGAGATATATGGATGGGAAAGAAGCGAGAAATAAATTTTTATAGCCAATAAATTGGACAAAATTCTGAAAATATTAATCATATTATTAAAAAGCTAATAATCATTGTTGTTATTGATATATTGGTATAAATAATCATGGTATAAATAATATAATCTCTGTTTCTGTTTCAAATATATTTGTATACCGGGCAAGGTGTTCTGCCCGGGGAGCGGCCAACGCTCCGAGTGGTAGTTTGGAGCTATTCTATATATACTGTTTTTGCTTCGGAACTTTTATAGTGCGATTTATGCTTGGATGTATTTTTCGCTTGTGGCGCGACGACAGCGCCGCCACATCACCCGGAGGAGGTCTGTCGGAGGTCGATAGTGCAGTCTAGATGTCGATGAATGTGCATTTGGCCGAGAATGAAAAAGGGGAGATCTCCCGCCGGGCAAGGTGTTCTGCCCGGGGAGCGGCCAACGCTCCTGGTGATAGTTCGGAGCTATTCTATATATACTGTTTTTAATTCGGAACTTTGATAGCGCGATTTAGGCTTCGATGTATTTCGCTTGTGGCGCGACGACAGCGCCGCCACATCACCCGGAGGAGGTCTGTCGGAGGTCGATAGTGCAGTCCGATTGCCGGTGTGTCCTTAATGCCGGTGGGGAATGCATGCTGTGTGCGTAAGGGCAAGTGACGTCGGTGCGAACGATATGTCGGTGTATAATGCAGCATGCCATACTACGCACTGGCAAGTGATGCCGGTGAGAACGATGTACCGGAGCAAGTGCCAGAAGTCTGTCTTATAAATCTGCGGTGAGTCGAGATGAAGACAAGTTGGACTGGCTTGCAGGAGCTGAAGACTGCAGAAGACGATTCTTGGGAGTGAATGGTAGGGGTTCTTGAGGGTAATGACGAAGGCTTGAAGTTGTAGTTTTCCGAAGGTTGTTGGTTGCGTGTTCACATCACGTGGGTTGGTCACCAGATTGGCCGAGAATGAAAAAGGGGAGATCTCCCGCCGGGCGAGGTGTTCTGTCCGGGGAGCGGCAAACGCTCCTGGTGATAGTTCGGAGCTACTCTATATATACTGTTTTTAATTCGGAACTTTGATAGCGCGATTTAGGCTTCGATGTATTTTGCTTGTGACGCGACGACAGCGCCGCCACATCACCCCCCTGCTCAGATCGGAGGTCGATAGTGCAGTCTAGATGTCGATGAATGTGCATTTGGTCGAGAATGAAAAAGGGGAGATCTCCCGCCGGGCAAGGTGTTCTGCCCGGGGAGCGGCCAACCTATTAAAGCCACATATTAAAGCGTTTCGGAAACATTTCGACCCATCAATCAGTTTAGGCTATAGAGCGTGACCAAGAAATTGACTTACACACATACATACTCTCTAAAACATTACCCTTCTTCTGAGGCAGTCGGGTAATAAATAAAGGCAATCACGCCGTTACAGTAGCACCACTATTGTGAAAACAGAAAATTAAACAAATATAATATGTACTTATTTTATCGCAGTTTTCCATAAAAGCTAGCATTTGACTGAAAACAAATATGAATAAATTTTTTGGCATTCAGCTTAAACGTCTTACTGATTTATATTAGTTAACTTACCCGTGATATAGAAGGATGGATGAAAGAAATAGGACGCAAGCGAGCACGTCCGCTCGTCCCACAACACCCGATACCTGAAAAAAATTAAAACTATAGTAATTCGTCGAAAGCGTGTAATTGATGCTAACACCATAATATGTGTAATAAAGACTAAACTAATAGTAAGTCAACTCGGCGACTAGACGGGGCAACGATGGGGCGCGGTATGAAGGACAGCGGAGTCCCCCTCCTGCCCGTGACGCCTGCGGTAGTACCGGTCGGCTTCGCTTGCGTACCGGTACGCCCGTTTAGGAGTGTCACGCCCACGGAATCACTACTCACTCCGTGTTATTTTAAAATATTGGGAAAGATTGTATGACGTTTTAAGTAAAATTGAGTTCTAATAAACATGTGATTGCTTCTCATCACAATTTTAATTGAGTTATATGTAAGGATGAGAATTCATTATATCATTAAATTCAACAAAAGAAAATTAAAAAAAAAACAATAATAAATGTCGTAACTATTTGTCGGTTGCACATCTGTAACGGGGCGGTTGAATAAACAGAACCAACGTATAATTTTCAAATTCAATATTTGAAGCGGAATACCTGAGATACTGCTATTTAGGTAAAATATAGTAAAATTAGGTAGGTATCTACCAGCACAAGCCTTTGTTTCCATCACGACGAATCAGGTGATACTGCGGAACGCAAATAGTTTTCTAAAGTAGTAATTAGTTTGTATATTTGTATAGAAAAATTAATTATTACGAGGAATACTCATAAAATATAACGTTATGATATTATCTAATGATATGTTTTTGTGACAACCCTTGCATATTTTTAGCGGATTGACGTCGAGACAGCCTTGTAGGTATTTTGCGGTATAACAAAGGAGTTGACTTACTATTGGTATTTATTACACATATGCTAACACTGTAGGTATATTAGCCTATATTCGAAAAAGAGAAGAAGTTCTTACTTTGACTGTATTTTTTGTTTGTATGTAACGGGATGTCTTCGCCTATTGTAAACCGATTGTTATGATTATTTTGTTATTAAATTAGCTACATATCTAAGGTGGCTCCAATATGGGGGCCACCGTTATAATTCCACCCATAAAGGTCGACAAATAGGAAGTTATTTTTTATGTGACGTGACGACATACTAATAGATAGATACATGACATTGTAATATTGCTTGGTCCACTCAAAAGGATCAAATATTTAAACTATATGAAATTATAGTTTAACAAAAGTTTTATTACTACTAGGCGGGCAAGGCATGTGGTGAATTAGTAATTAAAATTGCAATTAACAATTTCGGCGATGCCGGAGGGGTACGTATTCGGGTTGCTTGAGTAGGGGCTGTGAAATTTACGACCTTGATCCACCGAGACTATTTTAAATTAAATAATTTTAATATTGTAATTAGCTAAAATATAATTATTATTAGGTAATTAATAATAGAGACCTTTAGATAACATCAGATAATGTTGAGATCTTACTCTAAGTTATGCATAAAAGTTGAACACAGTCTTCTTATTTCTGAGAGGGTTATGAAAAAGTTAGTCCACCGTAGAAATGCAGGTTTTCTCACGATGTTTTCCTTCACCGCCAAGCACGTGGTAAATCAGCAGTGATTATTTTTATAGAATAAGGGTTACAAACGAGCACACAGTCCACCTGATGGTAAGTGGATGCTGTGGCCCATAGGCAGATGCCTATGGGCCACAGCATACATATATCCTCAATTAAGTATCCAAATACAGATGCGTTATCATCCCTGAGGACTAAGATGGAACGCCTCATTTCCAGTAAAAAGGGTCTCCGGTTCTCTACACTCACCATACGAAACACAGCAGCATTATGCTGCTATTTTACGCTGATACTCTGAGAAAGCGTGGTCCTAACCCGGTCGAGCCGACCCATTCATGCTACAACCATAATATAGCTGCAGGATGGAAAAAATTTCACTGGTACCGGCGGGGCTCAAATCCGGGGTTCTCGTACTGTGAAATTTACGGCTAGCGCTTAGAACCTGATCTATCACGGCTCAATTATTTTTTAACTATAACATATAAATAAAAGTAAAGTGTCGGTTTATAATATAGAATTAACAATTTTTAAATTTTTTGTCTGTCCGTCTGTCCGGACTAATCTCCGGAATGGATGAACTGATAAAACTCCACGAACAGATGATGCCAGGAGTAATCTAGGCTATATTTTGGCCGAAAAATTTTAAACGATAAATCGAAACAATTAAATAACAATAGTTATCGTTTATCTAAATAACGCCACACTGGCGGTTCGTTAGTTAATTTAAACTCACACTAGCTAAGCACACTATTTTTCCAATATTATTTAAAGCATCGCATTTATTATAAACTACAAAGAAGTTATAATTTTATTTAATAAGTTTATAACATTATTCAAAATGGTCAGACTATGTACAAGGATCCTATCCAAAATTATTTTGATCACGTCGAGTAATTAGTTTGTGCAATATGCTGAGAATATTACATTACGGCTGACAAAGATAGCTGGCGTGACAACAGTCGAGAGTTAGCAGTTTATATAATTGGAACGATCCTACACATACTGCCAGTAATTAACGGTAAATGAAGCTGAAAGTTAATTTGTTACGTTTGCGGACAGGCTAACGCTTATTATTTATTATTTCGTACAAAATTTGGAGGATTATTTTGGTGAAATGGTATCTCCTATAAATATAGGCATACTATCCGTGCCCGGCTTGCGTTGTAATGCCTTTTTATTCAGAAACCTTTACGTGGTAGGGCCTTCATGCAGCTTTTTACGGTTGTAGTACGAATAGGTCTGCTGAACCGGAGAACGACCACGCTCTTACAGAATACCAGTGTAAAATAGCAGCTTAATGCTGCTGTGTTTCGTATGGCGAGTTTAGTAAAACGGAGACCCAGTATCCACTTACCATCAGGTGGGCTGTGTGCTCGTTTGTGACCCTTATTATATAAAATAATCCTACGAGGACGCGCACTCAACAACTCGCCAAAATATTCTTCGTAATCATATACAAATAAAATATTGTTTTTTTTTATTTGCAAATAGTATAAAAGTTTAGGTAATGTAATATCCTAAGTACGTTGTACTGGTTGGAACAAGATTCCACTCATTTGTGAGAAAGTTTTTGGAGCAGGAAATCGAATGCCATCCTACCCCAACATTTAAAAAAAAAATAGCTATTTTATTCTAGTGGAAATGGGAATGCGACTACGAATGCCATGCAGGTTAATAACCGTGATCAGTTAGAGAGGGCTCCTTCACATCAGTTTATTTATTTTAAGTTAATCTTTACTATTTAAATAAAACTAGTTTTACGGATTTTTTCGCGTATATTAACTTATTTTATATTCCCGACGTTTCGAGTACTTTACATGTGACCATACCCCGTGACCATGGGTGCTGTAAAGTACTCGAAACGTCGGGAATATAAAATAAGTTAATATACGCGAAAAAATCCGTAAAACTAGTTTTATTTAAATGTGTAGTGTTCGCGTAAATATAAGAAATCATTAATTTTTACTAGTCTAGTTTATAGCTAAACATAAGCCTCCGCATAGATTGCCTTATAAATTAAATCTTGCATTGAGCAAGTTATTTTGATTTTGTGATAATATACAAGTTTTGATACTTTTTAACAATCAAACAAACTTTTCATTTTCGTTTTGTTTATGGAAATCACCATAAAATATCATTATCTTAAACAAAAATTATTATAGTCCCGTTAAAGTCCACTGCTGGGCATCGGCCCCTCCGTTGTACTCGTAAGGTTCACAATTGATGAAGATATTGCGTAACATACATACAAAAAAAGAATACAGTCAAAAAGCCTTTTATTACAACCTTTTCAATACCTATACCATAAAATTTCAATGGAGTTTCGCAGTAACTAGAGCTATAAATTCGAGTGAGAGCCCACGTACTCAGCGCTAACGTGACTACTTAAGTGGTGTGTAAACTTACGAACGTACTACGCGCAATTTCGCTCAACAAAGGCATAACTTGATCCCGAGAAACTCAACTCCCCGTGGAAGTAAGTCGCCGTTCACGTATTCTAAGTTATTGTTCAATGTTAAAAATGATTTATATTTTATGGACTTTGCATCTTAATAATACTTACAAACCAATTACATTGTTATAAATTAATAAAATATAACCAATAAAATTATAAGAAGCAGGTGTCTGTACATTTTATATCATTGTGACAAAAATTATTGAGAGAGACTAAAAACAAGTATATATAGAATTGTCTGTTTTCTAATTGTTTATAAACTATCACGTCTAAAGTACTAATATTTTTTAAAATAATCGTTAAGAAAATCATAAACCTTATATTTGAGTAACATTTCAGATTTAATAAAATCGGTTTAATCTATCAAAATTTATGGTAATTATATTGAAATATAGGTACGAATTTATTCAAAGGTGGCGTTGAATCATCAAGAGCATACAATTTTTGAGATTAATCTAATCTCAAAAATTGTAATTAAATTAATTAAAAAATCGTTATCAATATAAAACTATTTTTACTTATACCTAAAACAAAAACTCATTATACAAAAAACAGAAACAAACAAACTTTTTTTAACTAAAATAATTAACCATTGTCATCGATAGATGGTGGAGTGCAAATTTAATGCAGTAGATGTATTTAATAACTACTGCAGACCTTTATTTGACTCATAGGCGGAATAACTCAATAGCGATGTAAGCTTTAATATGTATTTCCTAAAAGCGTTGTGATCTCAGAGTAATTACTAGCATAGAGAGATTCTTATAGCTGAAGTCTTTACACATATGACGTTTAACATGGTACAAAATAAGATAGCTATATTATTCTCACCTTCTTTCTTTTACAAGGTTGTTGCCGTTTTTCCATTCTGTAGACACCTCTATTGATGTGCCAATAGCGGAACAAAAAACCTTCCCGATAAATTCATTAAGTCTATGACTTGGTAAATATTAGGAATTTTTATTAGTCCGGTTCGTAATATTTAATTCAATGAAAGTTTATGGAAGCTTCATCTGACATCTTACAATAAAAACGTAGTCATATAACGTCGAATTTCGTACTTCCGTTGTATAATTTAAAATATATCGTGAAAAGGTCACTATAAAATCTTTTTTTTTAAATATATGATAAAAGTGACAAACCGGGGCACACAGTCCACCTGATCTTAAGTAGTTGCTGTGGCCCATAGACATCTATATCTATCCTCAACTACGTTTCAAAATGCAGATGCGTTGTCACCCGTGAGGACTAAGATGGAGTGCCTCATTTCCAGTAAAAGGGATCTTCGGTTCTCTACACTCACCGTACGTAACACAGAAGCCTTAAGCTGCTATTTTACGCTGGTATTCTGTGAGTCCTTCCCCGGTCGAGCCGACCAATTCGTGCTACAACTATACTACTAATATAGCTGCAGCATGGCTCTACCACGTACAAATCTACTTAAATTCAGCTGGTATGTTTCCGCCAAATTATCCTTAGACTTATAATGATTTTCACAGGGAATAATAACTGTGTTTGTTTAATCGACATTGGGTTTGCTTCACGGAACGTATACAGAGGGCACTGCTACGATAGTACAATAACAGCGGCACGACCGCGTTCTGCCTTCTCTTTTGTCGCTAGATCACAACTACCAATAAATGGATTACGAACGTATTACCCGCTTCCCTCTCTGCTCCCTCAAGATATTATCAATCATTCATTCATTAATTACATACTATCAAAAGTCCACTGCTGAACGTAGAGGGAATATTTTCCATAGTTAGATCTATGCAAGTGGGTTGGCAGCTGCAATTTTTTATTATTTTGGTTGTTATCAGGAAGATATTTGTGTTGTTGTTGCCTATCTCCTGTTTTATTTTCCCCTGTCGTCATTTACGATACTCACGGGATGGTATGGGGTCTTAGAGCTTTTAAGTAGTAACATATATTATTTGGTAGGAGGTAGTGGACTCTTTTACGTTGCCGCTACACGGCATTATCAAGATCCTTATGCCCTAACTTCATGATTTCGAAATATTTTCATCCAAGCAGAAAAAGCTTTGATGAATATAGTCGATGTTTTTCCGCCAAGCAAGTGGTAAATCTATATAAATTAAAATTAATTGACGTCTGTATGAAAGATCATCACTTGAGAACGGCGGGACCGATTTTGATGAACACTCACACTCACAATTGGACCCGGTAAGTAGCGCTGTTGTCGAGACTAGAAAACAGTCGTGCGAAGTCGGCGCGGATCGTTAGTAAGCCCATAAAATTGGGATTACAAATGGGATTCAACTCTCTTATGTACCGTGTGTCTGTCAATACTTAGTATTCATACTTCCCTATCTACTTGTTTTTAAAGTTTGCGAAACAAATACATATTTGGAATGCAATATAATAATCATCACTTGATTTAGAAAACAATTTACTTGATCGTTCGAAAAATAACAAGTCCTATTTTCTTCATATTTTTAGACATATAATAAAATAATAAAAATAAATAACTAAACAAAAACGAGAATATCGATGTCGATTGTTGCTAACATTGTGAACGAAATCACTATAGATTAAAGACGTCATGTCTTGTAAAGTAACGTCACATATAATACAATAGGGATGTCATTTTTCTAGTAAATCAGAAGATACGAGTGTGTTTACTCTCATATTTGGCATAGTATAAAGAAACTAAAGATGACCACTTGACATTTCTATATGCACGCATGAATTACATGCAACATCTCTCAATAGATTTGTCTAATTTGAACATAAAATAAGAAAAAGCGAGACAAGTATATTGGCACAATTTATGCAGAATTGTAGATTCTCTATATATACGTTTATTTTTACTTATTATAAGCCAGTGCTTGACCACAATTCCACCTGGTGAGACCAGAGACCCTAGGTGCTACAAATTTGTAATTTGGCACAGCTATAAATATTAATCACGCCCACAAAACTGTGAAATAAAATCTAACAAAACATTTTTATTTTATTTTACCCGCCTATTCCACCGTGTGGGGTATCGTTGGACAGGTCTTTCAAAAACACTGGGGAGTATGGAAGAACATCTTTTCGATTCACGGCACGGGTCCGTTTGCGAAACATTTAGCTTTAAAGTGGTATTTTTCATTAGAGTCATGTGTTCCCCCCCTCTACCAACTTAACCGCTGTCCTTGGAAATGTGAAGAGTATATACAATAGTGGTATTATATTATGGTTAAAAGGGAAACTATCACAGCTAAGTAGAATTAACAATTTAACGAGTAATAGTCGATCAATTTCCGCCGTATTCATTTGGAGATCAGATTGTTCAGTTGCCTGTATATTGATAAATCTGTTGAAGACTGCAGCTTCATTTCCCGTCTAACAGCCATGAGATTAAGAGTGTGATCGGAGAGTTTTTGTGTTCTTCTGCGGTGGGACTTGCAGAACTTATCTTCGACCGCATGGACAGTTTCCACGAGCTTATCATTCATATCGTCCACGACGGGGACGGAGCGTTGACTTCATTAGACGAGACCTCTCCAACTTAACGTTTAGGTTCAGTGTGCCTCTAACCAATCGGTGATCGCTACCAGTTTTCACCCTCGCGATCACTGAGACATCACTGAACAGTTGTCATCTGGTCGTCATAATGAAGTCAATCTCATTTTTTGTCGAACCGGCGGGGCTCAACCAGGTCCACTTACTGTGGGGCCGCTTCTGGAAGAAAGAGTTCATCATAAAGAGTCCCTCTTTCTCCATG
Organism: Parnassius orleans; assembly: GCA_029286625.1. NCBI lineage: Eukaryota > Metazoa > Arthropoda > Insecta > Lepidoptera > Papilionidae > Parnassius > Parnassius orleans. Next base: position 214,734 of record JAGSMP010000374.1, read on the forward strand.
AAGTCGGCTAGCTGCTGTCCCCTTGGGTTCCGTTGCCCTATTCCAAATTTCCCTACCTTTAACTCACCGTTCTCTCTTGTGCCTAGTTTTGCATTGAAGTCTCCCATTAACACCGTATAGTGGGTTTTGGAGGAATGCATGGCTTTAAAGACATCCTCATACATTTCCTCCACCTCCTCATCGGGATGTGCTGAGGTTGGTGCGTAGACCTGTATGACCTTCAACGAATACCGTTTGGTGAATCTGAGTATAAGGTACGCAACCTTCGTCGACATACTCACAATCTTTACAACGTTGTTAACGAGAGACTTGTGGACGCTAAATCCGACACCTCCTTGGGACAGATGGTCGCCCTCCCGGTGATAGAACAAGTTGCCGGATTCGAGGATTACCGTGTAGTCCCCCTCTCTTTGGACCTAGGTTAATCCTATAATATGCCAGCGTAACTTGTCTATCTCTTCTTCCAGTTCCAGGATCTTCTCGTAAGTCCTCAGGGTGCGTGCGTTGTACGTTGCCAGGTCTAGTCGTGTAAGGTGGCCGAACCGAACCTCCACCGGAGATTCTTAGCACCCCCTGCCCCGCCGTCACCATGGTCGCCACCATAGCCAGGAATAGCGGGGCCGCCGGGGACTAGGGGCTGTCTCTTCGTAACTTTCATCATGGGGGAATATTTGCCATAGTTGCCACGCTTGGCGAGCGGGTCGGCAACCGCGGTTTTTTTATTGTAATATTGCTGTTATCAGGAAGATGCTGCTGCCCATCTCCTGCCTGTTTCCCATTGTCGCCTCTTACAACACCCACGGGAAGATATGGGGTAGTCGATATTCTTAACCGCCACTACACGGCAAACATCAATACAGCTTGTATTGAAGAAGCGATCGAGCGGAACCAAGGCTCCAAAGTCTTTACCAGAGATCTGTCTGCCAGAAAGAGCCAGAAGTGCGGTGGTCCTATTCTTCAAGAAAGGCGACAACGCTCTCTTGAAGTACTACAGATCGATTTCTCTTCTGAGCCGCGTCTACGTACTGTTTTCGAGACTCGACGACTTCCAGCCTCGTGAACAAGCTGGTTTCTGAAAAGGCTTTAGTACCATAGACCACAGACACGCCCTTCGGCAAATTGTACAGAAGACAGAAGAGTACAATCTGTGACTTTGCCTTGCGTATGTGGACTATGAGAAAGCCTTTGATTCCGTTGAAATTTGGGCGGTGCTGCAGTCCTTTCAGCGGTGCCAAGTTGACTGTCGGTATATCGAGGTGCTGAAGTGATTGTACAGTAGGGCTACGAAACGATTTTGTTACAGTTGGATAGGTTTCGTACAGAGTACGAAACCTATCGACAAGACATGATGACGTTTAAATAAAAAAAAAAAATTTTATTCTGTAACAATAAATTTTACATCATTAGCAGTACACAGAGTTCTCCTTTTAAGTATTTGTGACAGGAAAACTCGCTCGCACACTGTGTGTGTGTGTGTGTGTGTGTGTTCCGTGTGTGTGTGTGTGTGTGTGTGTGTGTGTGTGTGTGTGTGTGTGTGTGTGTGTGTGTGTGTGTGTGCGTGCGTGCGTGCGTGCGTGCGTGCGTGCGTGCGTGTGGGCGTTCGTGCGTGTGTGCGTGCGTGCGTGCGTGCGTCTGTGCGTGTGTGCGTGCGTGCGTGCATGCGTGCGTGCGTGCGTGCGTGCGTGCGTTTAGTCTTCACGGCTGACAATGCATCTGCATTTTGATTCGCAAACGAGGATGGATGTAGATGTCTATGGGCTACAGCTCGCTTGTCACCCTAATCCTATAAAAAAATGCCACTCGGGCACTATAATCCTATCCTGCGCAGATGACTCCGTTGTAACTTGCCGCCGTGACTGTAATTCAGTTTGGAGGATATTATTATTACATTTTTATCGAACTTTTAACACATCAATCTTTCGTTTGAATTTTGGTAAGTAGTTATTAGCGCCTGCGAAGGATACTCTATTACTACAATTTTTTTTATTTCATGTTTGGTTGTTCGTTTTCTATGCGTTCCTTTAAATAAAATTAATGCGATGCTTTGCTGACATTTATCGTAATCGGATGAGACATATATAAATGGTATGTAGGCAAATAGGCATTGCAAAGGATGTTAGACAGAGCTGTGCTAGCTGAACTATGTATATATAAACTTGACTATTAACTATAGAAGAACCGTTCGAAACAAAGCAATAAAAAATAATAGTTGAGGATAACGATACATTGAGAGACGTCATAAAATTGAAATAGGCATTTTTGTAGGTTGCAGTTAAGTATTTAAAAATGGCTTTTTTAATATTATAGATTTATGTATTTATTTTAAGTATAAAACATGTATATAAATACACTATGTATTTATATACCTTAAACAATAGCTTGAGGCGAGACATGAAATTGTAATATAAGTATACAAAACTTTAGTTCTTGTTACTTTTGAAACAGTATACGTCTCGTTATAACTTTGTCGTTTATGAAAGAAGTTTCTTCAAACATATTAAGTAATTAAATGTTATTATGGTAGAGCCATGCTGCAGCTATATTAATAGTATAGTTGTAGCACGAATGGGTCGGCTCGATCGGGGAAGGACCACACTCTCACAGAATACCAGCGTAAAATAGCAGCTTAACACTGCTGTGTTTCGTATGGTGAGTGTAGAGAACCGGACACCCTTTTTACCGGAAAAGAGGCATTCCTTTTTAGTCTTCACGGGTGACAACGCATCTGCATTTTGATTCGCAAACGAGGATAGATGTAGATGTCTATGGGCCACGGCAACCACTTACCATCAGGTGGACTGTGTGCTCGTTTCTCACCGTATTATATAAAAAAGAAAGTAAACATCATATTTAAAAAAATACTTTGCCGTGAATTATATTTATCTCATATTTCATTTCATCTCAAGGTTTCACTTCTACCGCGTGTGAATTGCACACATGTTTTTTTTTGTAAAATTGAAGTGACATACGAACTCAGAGCGCACCTGATGGTAAGTGGATACCGCAGCTTATGGACATCTGCTACCAACTTACAATAAAGAAGACTAATACGCGTTCATTTCGAGTTTGCCGTCGTCGACCGTTATGACGTCACAGCTGACGGTACCGTTTACAAAACTATTACTGTAAGTGTTTAATATATGTATACGTTCGTTTTTGTATCAATGCCATTACCCCATTCTGTGTTTATCACAAATTAACGAAAGTAAAAAGGCAACAGAAACAAAAAGTCAACACTAACAAAACAACAACAAAAATAGTAACAAACTAGAGATCGCACGGGAGCGCAAACAATGTACGTAGTAGATATATTTCAGCGTTGCTATCGGTACTATAAGGGCGACGCTTGAAACGCAGAATGAGGGAGCGTGGCGGGAAGTAACGGCATTCATGAAGTGAACAAGTAGTACTAATGTGTTGTCACATCTGAGGTCTAAGATAGAATGCCTGACAGCCTGTAACGCTCTCTATAACCTTTAGACCGGAGCAGCAATGCAAGTGCTGCTGTTTGACGGCCAAAATAAGTAAGAGGCTGGTACCTACCCAAACGGACTCCTAGACAAAAAGAGAGTAAATTTGTAAGTTCTCATATTATATCGACCAAATTGGCGATAAAATGAAGATGGGCGAAATTATTATATGCATGTGGAAAAGCAGATAGGTGTATTAGAATCGTGCCAAATGGAATTTCGTAGATTAAATAAAACTAGTTCTTACGGATTTTTATCTATTTATACAGCTGGGTGTTACCATCTGCTTGGGATCCTATCCTACTTCCTACTATCCTACTAATATTTTAAACGATAAAGTTTGTGAGGATGTATGGATGTTTGTTACTCTTCTACGCAAAAACTACTGAATGTATTTTAATGAAACTTTACAATAATATAGCTCATACATCAAAACAACACATAGGCTATAATTAATAAAGAGTTGAGTAAGCCATAAAAAGTCGCGACAGTATATATCTATTTTTTATGTGTAAGCCATTATTACCAACATAGTGAACCATAAATAAAATAAAATTTGATACTTAATTTACAATGCACATTTTGCAGGAACAAATGGATTATATCAAAATAAATACTTTAATCGCTACTGATGTTCAAAGTAGATACATTTTGTCTTTTAAACTACGTAATTTGGTCAAATATTTTGAAAGTAACGACAATATAAGATTGTGCTGTCCGACGCGCGCAGGGCGGTCGGGCGTACTGCGGGCGAGGTGGGGGAAAACATCGCTCATCGCCGCGTGAGCAAATGTACCTCTTCACGCTTTAAGCGCTGAACTGATTTAGATGAAATTTTGTATCGAGACAGTTTAAGTCCCGGGGAAGGAAATAGGATAGCTTTGATCACGGAAATCATCCCTAAAGATGGTGATGGAATTTACTATGAAAGTGCGATTATTGATGAATCACCTATGGTATAAAGTATAATATCTACGTGGACGAAGTCGCGGGAAAATGCTAGTAATTAATAAAATGAAATCCCAACCGTAGCATATATGTATGCTATGTAAGCATAGATTTGAAGATACTTGATGATGATCATTCTGCGTAGATCGGACCAAAAATTAATAATTTTAAACTGAAGTTGATTAACTATGGCATTGGGATGAACACCGTGACCATGGGTGTTGTAAAGTACTCGAAAAGTCAGTTATATAAAAATCCGTAAACACTAGTTTCATTTAAATGTGTAGCGTTCGCCTAAATATAAGAAATTATTATGAAAGTTCGTAGTCTCTGCCTACCCCTCTGGGTGACAGGCATGATAGTAATGTGTTGTAGATTTTTAATTTTTGGGACATGCAGACTACGTTGCCATACTTTCCTTTATATAAGAACGTGAGGTACTTAAAATTGAATCTATAATATTACAACAATATTAAAAAACATAAATGTTGGACATTCCCTGGCTATATAGTGACGATCTCAGTAATGTAACTGGTAGTAATTGTACACACAAAGCTGAAGAACCTTGGAAGAGGCCACTGTTCAGCAATGGGCTGTCGCAGGGACGGAAATTGATGTATGTTTTAACGTAAATATAAGAACCTTATAATTTTTGCAATATAATATATTTATCAAAGTTAAAAAATACCAATTAAAATTCAAAATATAATATTGAAAAATATACTATATTAAAAAAACTATAATAAAAAACCTAAAACTAATCACTTAAATTAAGTTAAAAACAAATATATTTATACATATAAATAAAATTGAATTTTCTACATATCTAAACTATATTTTATCCGAAAAAGTTGGAGATTAAAAAAAAACTAAACATCTACAAAATAAATGGCCTTTGATTATCTTAAGTCTAGATAATGCCACATTAATTCCCATCCGGGCGAAGCCGAGGCAAGTCGCTAGTAAGAATAACAGAATAATAGTTGTAAAATTGTTCACCGTGTAGTGGCGGTGTAAGAATATCCACTACCCCATATCACCCCGTGGGTGTCGTAAGAGGCGACAGAGGGAAACAAATCAGGAGATGAGCAGCAGCGTCTTCCTAATAACGACTAAAAATAAAAAACTGCGGTTGCCTACTATGAGGCAATATATGGGGAGGCCGATGTTCAGCAGTGGTCTTTAATAGACTGTTATGGTAACAGTAATAGTTGTAAACGTTGCTACGTCATGACGACTCAATATCTATATTTCACAATACAAGCGACCCGCCCCGGCTTCGCCTAGGTAGGATTTATTAATGTGGCGTTATTTCGATTTAAGACAATCATCAAAGAGCATTTATTTTATAATATTTCGATTTCCCAAAAAAATCTCCAAGTTTTTCGGACAGAATTATAACCTACTCGTAGATCACTCCGCCGCTAGATCACATCGCTAAATCAGTTTCATTACAATCGGTTCAGCCATACCGGAAAAATAATATCGGACATACTGACAGTTAGACAAAATTTTTACAAACAAGTATTCATTTCTATGCAAACAACCCTCTGAGCACGATAAAAAGCAGTTATTATCGGTTTTACAGACAGACACTTCAATTTCATTTACGTCGATAGATAAATAAATATAATAAATGGGAATGGAACGATACTTCTTCAAGAAACATAAGTCAAAAACTTTAACCAATACTTTCTGAGTCTTGACTAAGTGTAGAGCCGTGTAGTTGGTGCAATTTTCTATCCATATTTTTGTACGAACGTTATATTCCGACGGGTTTTCCTTGGGAGTTTCCTATGACATTGAAAGTTTCCTTTTTCAATTACATTAATTTAAGTAGCTGTGCCCGCGACTTATTCGCATATAATTTTACTCTGCGATTATTTAAGAGCCGAGTAAATAATAAATTTTCTCGGTTTGAATTTTAATTACTTCGAGCCTAATTTTTATTCTATACTCTACAACACTTGCCGTGTAGTGGCGGCACAATCAATTCAACTACCCTGTATCCTCTCGTGAGTATCGTAAGAGGAGAAATAGGGAAATAGCAGTACTCTGTTCTGGTCTGAAGGGAAGAGAGCCAGTATAATTACAGACGGAGAGGCAATCCATCCAGTCCTCAGTTATGACGATGCATAGCAGCCTCGCATAGCCTTCTTTGTTTAAAGTTATAGGCAATTGTCCAAGGGATGCAGTAGCCACTCACCATCAAGTGAACTATTTCTCAGATATAGATCGTTTGTCACTTTAGTTTAATGAAGACATTAAGCTACTAGTGCTTCAAAACTGTGCTTTTCATCTCTGCACCTGTCAAATCTAAAATAATATCCTCCAGACCAAATTTCGGTCACCACAGCCAGTTTCAACGGAGACTATCGATCTGCGCAGGACTTGATTATAGTGCATGAGTGTGTACGGAAATACAGCTGCCTTCTTTATTTCCCTACTCTCATAGTCCAATGGAACGGAAATCCGACACGACCGAAGAGAGATCAGACGCAAGACTAACGACTTCACGTGCTTTCCAAGGTACGGGGTGAAACACCGCCAACTTCCTGACTCCGCGCTGCTACTGAGAATTTCTTGACAGAAAAACTCAATAACTGATTTTGGCCCAGCCTTGTATTCTAACCCGGGACATCATGATCAGCAATCGCGTTTACGATGCAGTCAGCAACGAGTCTATCAAATCTAAGCAGTACCCTACACTTGTGTAATTATATTAAGCTCTTGTAATACTATACGTCTGTAAATAGAACTCTTAATTAGTTCCCTCGTTACAAATTATTCGCGGTTGCCTTGATATTCCCTCTCTCATCTTTATTATTGTTCGGTGTGTTGGAAGTTAGCGTTTGAGTTTTAATTACTATGCTTTCACTATTACGTAGGTATGTAGCCAATTAATGATGTACAGTCTACAGAATTAAATAATGTCCCATCATCTGTCTTATTTTTAATAGAATAAGGGTAACAAACGAGCACACAGTCCAGCTTATCGTAAATGAATGCTGTGCCCCATAAACATCTTCATCTATCCTCGATTAAAAATCAATATTGATATTATGATATTGCGTTATCACCCCTGAGGACTTAAATGGAATGCTTTGTTTTTGGGGAAAAGAGTCTTCAGTTCTCTATACTCACCAAACGAAACACAGCATCATTACTTTGCTATTTTTCGCTGGTATTCTTTCTTTACACACAGGTACCTTAGCTTGAAATACCATTCAGTATGATTCTTTTTTTCATGATCATGTATTTTTGGACGCATTTTTGTTGTTTTTTTTTAAAATATATATGTGGAAATTTCGAAAAATTCAGTTTAGCTTGTTATCTTAAAAAGTAATATAATATTAATTAACCAAACTGCAGTACCAGACGTCGCGCATCTTTATTAACGAAGCTCACCGTCACTCGTTTGGCGTCTACATCTGGCGTAAAGACCATGGCATACCGTTATCTATCGGAAGCCACAATTTTTTTCTGGCATATCCTTTTCAATTTACTCTTACTACACCCACGGGAAGTAATTAACCGTAATAAAAATCGTACTACAGTATACTACATTTAATTTACTAACAGCAACACCAGTTAGTGAATTAAGCTTTATTAATAGATGTTAGTAACATATTACTAATAAAAATATTTTATGTCCATATCCACGACATAGTCAACTTATATGCCAAATTTCATTTGAATCCGTTCAACCTATCAAGAATGATAAACATTCAAATAAACGATTGCAATTTATTACTAGTAAGTTGCAATAACGGTGGTTATGCATATGCAGTAAATGCGTCGTAACCCAAAAATCTCAAATGAAATCCCTCGTTATCAGTAAAAAGAAAAACCTATTCTTGTTACTCAGCATACGCTACCAGCATTATGCTGCTACTTTACGCTAGTATTCTATGAGAGCGTGCCGCTTCACCGGTCGATCTAAGTGTTCATGGTATGACCATAATATCTATATTACAGCGTGATGTTTTTGTTAAATGTTTAATTAAACCATAGAGTTAAAACTCAGGCCAGATATGATACCAGTAACATAGAATATCTTACCGCTTCAGTGTGAATGGGATGTACAGCAAATAACAAAGCTGCTATAGCTGCAAACGGTCTTTGCAAACGTGCCACTACAGCACCAGTGCGTGCGACGAGCGCGCAGCACACTGCGTGCAGAGCTACGTTGCACGCGTGCCACCACCACGTCGAGAGACCGCATAGCACATAGTTCAATCTGAAACAATAGAACATAATATTTTAAATCGAAAATAAAGAAGACAATGGGACGGAAATCCGACACGAGACAAATAGAAGAGAAAATACAGATATGTGGATAAGAAGGTAGACAGAGTTAAGGATGGACCTATAAAAACCAACTCAGGTGAGGATTATACGAAGAGATGGCCTTGAATCAGTTTTATCTTTGTCTAATTTGGTGGGATTAAAATTGTAATAATTTTGTTTAAAAGAAAAAGGGTAAATTATTACTGCAGATGTCCATTTTGTGTAAAAAAAACTTCTTCATGTTTATTATTTAAATAAGTTGTAAATAACTAAATGGGTATTTCAATGCATGTCACAGTGAGTGTGATTAATTTTATAAGAAATGTTTTTTTAATAAATCTGTATTAATCTGTTGGTTATGTTGTGTAATTATGTAAATGTTATTAAGTAGATCTTTAAAAAAAAGATTTGATTGTTTTTTTCATATCAGTTAAGGACAGATGGCATTAGTCATCAGTCAGATTTTATAATAAAGTAAAATAGAAAAAAAAACATTACTTTTTATTTTGTATATAAAAAGTAATGTTACAAAGTAAAATAGAAAAAAAAACATTTATTTTTATTTTGTATAGAACATTTACGTTTTTGTATGGAGTACATTAAATAAGTGTTAGTAAGTTTTTTTTTTAATCTAAGAGGGGGCAAACGTGAATAACTGCAACTCCAGGGGAATTGTAGATGCGTTGTTGACCTTTTAAAAAAGAGTAGGCTCTTTTCTTGAAGGTCCCTAAGTCGTATCGTTCAGGAAAAATCACTGGAGTAAAAAAGTAGTTTTAAAAAGACAATATTGAATGAAATAAAGTTGAATTTTGAGTTAAAATTGTAAGAAAAAGGTTTTCAACAATTAGTGTAAAAATATTACAAAGAAATTGATTTTATATTGTGCATTAATTTAATGTATAATGTAAAGTTATTATAGTCAGTCAGTAAGATCAGACTGAGTAGCAGGAAGGCCGAGTTGTAGGAATGTAATTTTTAAAGTATAGTTTTGTCTTCTGTTGTCTTTAAAAATTATAATGGAGAAGCAAAGATAATCTGTGATCATTCTATTTATTAGATGGTATTAGCTATAAAAGTGAGCAATGGGGTAGTACAAGTGTAGGACGACTTGTTTAGTAGTAAGAAGTTTTAGTATAAATGTACGTTGTATTTAAGTACATTTATAATCTCTTTTTTTTAACTTATTTATGTGTGTGAACAACACAAGATTCAGAAACAGTCTTTTAGTGAATTTGTACAAAGGTTCTACTTATTCCATAATTTGCTGAAATATCTTCCAGTAGACCTACAAAGGAAAATACATTAAAAAGGCAAACTTAGTGAGTACAATACTAATACTACTATAAATAATATACAAAATGTTACGTAAATTATATTAAATGACACTATAAATAAAAATAAAATAATAGCATAAATAAAAATAATACATACAATAGCTACATATAATATATATAAGTCTTCTTTTTTTCAAACCTTTTTTTTTCAACCATATACTCGTATATCAATACTTTTATGGGAGCTTGAGCAGATGCGAGATACTTTTCACAATGCTCCAAATATCGAAAATCGTCTTCAAAGCTTTTGAGATAAAATGAGAAACGCCTCAAATATTTCCTGCATTTTGACTCGATGGGGAGATAAGTTGCGCACTTTACGTGAAATCGGGAAGATATCGCATTAGGAACGATGTCATAGGCTGAGTACAAGAAACATTTTGAACTCGCGTTAAATACATTTCATGAATTCTTTAAATGTAATTCAGATTTTTGAAAAACAAATTACAATATAATATCGGAGATATTTATAAGGTCTTAAATGTCTGATTGTTATCAACTTGACATTAAAATCTCGTAACTTTTTAATTGGACGCGCAAAAATTTATTAAAAGTTTAAAATCATTCATTAAAATTCGATGATCGAGATGAATTCAAAGCAATATCGGAACAGAACTTTTTGTGTCCGTATTTTTATTTCATTATTAATGCGCGAAGTCCGTAATTTGTGTCTAAAGAGGAAATGGAGTATACTCATATTTTAACCTATATATTTTTCTCGAACATTGAGATTATTTTTCTGGTTTATTTCTATATAGGCATATGAAGCCACTACTTTCTACGCACCTATTGGTGCATGGTTTTGTAAATTCCAGATCCACCACACAACAACAGGTTTCGTTTACAACCTTACGCCTATAGATGCCCGTTACAGCCTATGAAAGTCCGGAGCTGAACATAGGTTTCCCCGGTCTATTGCCTCATAGGGGGGATATTTGCCATAGTTGTCACGCTTGGCAAGCGGGTTCGTAACCGCAGTTTTTTTATTTTTAGTAATTATTAGAAAGACGCTGCCGCCCATCTCTGATTTGTTTCCCACTGTCGCCTATTACGACACCCACGAGATGATATGGGGTAGTAGATATTCTTAAGCCGCCATTAATCGGTAGATGTCATCTATACTGAGTTGAGCAAAGCATTTGACAGGGTATGCCACAGTTCACTTATTGCTAAACTAGCCGTTGTTGGGACAGCAAAAAGCATGCTGTCGTGGTTCCTGTCCTGTCTAAATAGAAAAAGGTCAAATTTTGTTCTGAATGACTTCTCATTCAGCCCTTTCAATGCCATTGTGGGTATACTACAGGGCCCCTGGTTGGGCTCATTGCTATTGAAAATATTTATAAATGATATAGGTTCTTGCAAAAGTTATGCACTTTCATCAACGCCGTGAAAACCCCAACATTATCATTTCCTACCAAGGCTTTAATATTGAAGAAGCAAATATGGCGAAGTTCTTAGGTATAGTGATTGATAATCAACTCACTTGGAAGCCTCATGTTGAGGATCTATGCAAACGACTCGGCAAATCCGCGTATGCGCTTTCTCAACTTTCAAAAAAGGTTAACAGCCAGGCTCTTTTGATAGCATACCATGGACTAGTTGCTTCCGTTTTGCGATATGGCATCATTTTCTGGGGACAGTCTTCTGAAAGGGAGCTTGTATTTAAGATGCAAAAACGATGTGTAAGATCAATGTGTGGTCTCAAAATAACAGATAGCTGTTTTCCTTATTTTAAAGACTTAAAAATCCTAACACTGCCGTCATTGTATATACTGGAAACAGCTATTTTTGTAAAAAAGCATCCATTTCTTTTCCAAAAAATATCTGATATTAGAAAGAATCCAATACGCACCCACTACATAAATAGGTTATGTAACATAAAATGTAAAACATCATTAATGAAAAAAAGTTTTTTTGGTATTGCCCCACAAATTTATAATAAACTACCTGATTCAATAAAAATATGACCTTATTTAAATTTAAAAGGTGCTGAATGACTTATTAATAGACAAATGTTACTATAAAATTGATGAGTTCTTGAATGACAATTTTGACTAGTTACATTTTATTGAATATTATTATTTTTGTTATTGTAATCAATTTAATTTTATAAATGTAGAATTTTCATTAGTATTCCAATTTCAATTATTTCTATTCTATTTTATCTTATGACATGATTTTTCAAAAGAACACTCAATTATATTTGTATGTCTTTAAGACAAAACATATATTGTATTTGCACACCTCATAAGGTAATAATACAGTGTACATATTATAATTTTCTGTAACACCTTTAATACCTGTGTTATGCAAATAAATGAAATTGAAATTGAAAAAAATTGAAATTGCTTTTAGTATAATAATAATCTCCTTCTCGCAGATTATTTAAATATTTTTAAGAAAATAAAGTTTTCAAGCGATGTAAGTATATTACAAAATGATATGATATCTACTAGTTGGAGAGTTGGTGCGTTAGAAATAGATTTCCTAAAACGTTGAAATATGTTATTATATTCGCTTTTCACGCGTACGGCGGGTCTATGATACAACTGTTTATAATAATAAAAGAGTATGTTTAAAACAAGTTAATGTAGTTAAGGTAAGGAGTAGTTCTTGACACTAAATTGCAATTGCACAAACATGTTGATCAAATGATATCAATTGGTTTCAAATTGTTACGGTTTATAATCGTAATTCTAAAGATTTTGAAAATCCTTTTACTAAAATTCTACTATTTAACACACTGCTGCGCAGCAGACTCGTGTACTGGAGTCCCGTATGGTATTATATATATACATAGTAAATGTAACATAAATTCACCTACCCGCTTGCCATTCTAAATCTGAGTACATGCACAACCTAGTAGCCAGAATTTTCCACTAGGAGCTCGCTCTAAAATGCGGTCGCGTGGATCGGAAACTGCCTTATTATAAGTACTTTCCGGAAGCCGTGCTGGAAAATGACAACTGAGACCGGGCCACGGTCACGGACAGACTATTCTTGCGAATAAGCCTGATATTATGCTGATGGACCGGGCAATCTGTCAAGGATATTTTGGTCGAAATTACCATTTCGTATGACGAGAACCTAGCTCACGAGGTGACCAACATGTAGGGTGGTCTGTCGACCGAAATTATTCCCGTAGTCGTCTCTGGGAACGGGCTAATCCCAGTCAGACTATCGGGTCATCTGAGGCGACTCGGCGAACCATGAAGGACCGCTCCGGGCTCAAATGCAGAAGGCAATGCTCCACGATACCGCCCGCATCATCCGATGGTTTCTTTTCTTTTCCCCCGAACTCTCGGTCGTTTGGTCTACCCTGCAGTGGGCTTCCATCTGGTTGGGGTTTTATTTATTTATGTTAGTTTATTCAATATATATTTAAGTATGTTTATCATTTCCTTTTATATATTTATTCAGCCCAACCAGGTGATAAATACCCCTAAATAATAATAAAAGGGCGTCGGAAAGTGACGACGCAATCGCCCACCGACGTGCGAGTTAAGTGACAAAACTGCTACGTCAGCGCAATCAGTCAGCACCTTGTCAAGAGGTGTGAGCGCCATGCCTTGTCCAAAATTGAGGTTTCAAAGGTCCGTTTGTACTTATGGCCGAACCATGACACGGTGCCGGGTCAAGGGGTCTCCCGTTAAATGACGCCCATAAAATGGATGATCCCACACAAAGGAACGCGCATAGGGCCGCTGCCTGGAGGCCACCAGGGCGCGTATGGAGCTGGCGCTGGACGCGACAGCATGAGGGCCGCCAGCCGAGCGCGAGGCGCTGCACGACCATCCAGCAGTACTTTGCATCCATCATCCCCACCAGATGGCTTGCTGTAGGCAGGGTCCTTTCAGACTCAGCAAGCGGCACCCACCGCTGGTGGAGTACGCCGCATGCGTTGGACGAAATCCATCAACAAGAACGCATTGCGGGTGTATTTTAGGGCGAAAGGGGGAGAAGTTGGAGGTTTTTCGTACCGGGCTAGGATGCATCGCTATTTTGCTGAGCCGGAGCCACCTATAACCGTCACCGAGCAAAACCTGGCAGATCGAGTTTGGTAAATCATGCGCTAAAAACATTTGATGACGCCTAACTCGAACGGCTACGACTGAGGCTGTTCCCGAGATGTTGCAGCTCTTTGCGTATTTTATCGCATCTACTACGGGGAGTGCTCTGAGGAATTGTTCGCACTAATTCCAGCCGATCAATTTCATCCATACTATCTGGATGATTGGCGGTCCACCACTGTGCGATTTAAAAGAAGTTTTCTTCCTCGCACAACTTCCCTGTGGAATAGACTACCACAAGCAATTTTTACGGACCGATACGACTTAGAAACCTTCAAGAAAAGAGCCTACTCTTTTTTAAAAGGCTGGTAACGCATCTGCAATTCCCCTGGTGTTGCAGATGCTCATGGACAGCGTTAGTCACTTACCTGTAAAAAAAACTTGCTGCGGAAACATGGTAGGCGCGGCTTTTTAAGCGCTCTCACCATGCATAATCGCAAAATGTGCATCCTCCGAAATTACTTGATAGCGAGATCGGGTAATCCACCCTACAAGGACGTTATTTCGTATGATAAAGTGATAAAACTCAATAACTGATTTTTCAAGGCCCGATCCGGGAATCGAACCCGGGACCTCATGATCAGCAGTTGCACTACTACAACTCTAGACCAACGAGGCAGTCAACCCCTAGACCTAATAAATACGATCCGTTTACCCTTAAACGTACCACGTCAAATCTGACATACTATTCTCCGGCCAAGAGGCTAAACAGAATTGTATAATAATGATAATAATAATTTATTAGTCTGCCAGTTTGACAAATTACAGTAAAATATCGAAAAATTGCAAAATTTGCATTTTTTTCTATAAACAGAGTAAATATAAAAATACTTTATTGAATGCTATACAAAAAACTTCACTTAATCGTAGAGTCTTATGGCCAAATACTCAAACGCTACTTAATTTTAAGATATCGTTAAGTGTCGTAGTATCACAGTCACTTTGACTTAAAGTGATAGAGACAGCACGAGACTTAACGCCATCTTAAAATTGATATTTGGGCATTAAGCACTTAATTCTTAAGTATCTGGGCGACCGAGCTTTGCTCGGCGTTAAAAACAAAAAAAACTTCACAGGGATGACACTTATCTAGATCATGCTCATTCAAAGTATGGGATAAAATTTATCAATTAAATTATTTTCGAACACTGATTTTAATTTTTTACAACATTAAACTGACAAAAGAATCAATATAATAATGATAATAATTATATTGTTTCTTTTGTTTAGTTTACTTTTTGTATAGTTTAACGAAATACTTAAAAAAATAAAGTAGAAACTTAAATAGGTCATAGGCTGTATAATTTTGCTGGCGTTTTGGAACAGGGAAGAGTCTTCCGCGCTACCCTAATACGTGTCGGTTAATATGCAGACATATAGGTGTAACCAAACGATTCATTTCCTTCACCACCGACCGCACAGTTCATTTTAACACATGACATCTTAACAGTCCATTTTAGTAGCGCCAGTGTGCATTAAATCTAATTTCACGGGTAGAATGACTGATTAATATATTTAAATAACTGATTAAAATATTTAAGGCGAACGCTTAGTCCTCGAGCTATCATGGCTCTTAATGCTTACTGAACTAAAAATTTATTAACTATTGAAGAATCACCCATAATTATTTGTTATTATATTTCAGCATACGTTGCAAAATCAACTAAAATGGAAATAATTCCTTACTTATCGGATTAAACGCCTCGTTAGTACGTGGACTTATTAGATCAATAAATGGAGGACAGCGACGACTATCCCCGCGGCTACGGGTGCCTCTATAGGTCCCATAGCGGTAATGCAGGCACAGACTGACTTATCCACCACGTCCAAATGGTTGCAGCACCATGCTACAACAGGTCCCATTCGCAGAGATCGTGATTTTAACGCCCACCACGTTGAATGGCTTGGTTCCTGTCTCACCGATCATGCGGGTAGATCTGTTTATGACTTTGCCTTGGCATATGGTCTGACACAACTAATTATTTCGCCTACATAGATCCCAGATTTGCAGAATCATGCACCTTCGACGTTAGACCTTCTGCTGACTTCTCATCCGGACGGATATCAGGTGTCCGTCGATGCCCCTCGTGGCTCTTCAGACCATTGTCTGATTAGGAGTACGGTGCCACTCATATAGGTCAGCCGATTGGAACATAATGCGGTCTTTTTTTGCATCCTACCCTTGGCGGGGCGGGTTTACTTCTCGTTGGATGATCCCAACGTTGTTGCTGATTCTGTCGCTGATGTGGTACTTCAGGGAATGGAACTTTTTATTCCATCATCTGTGGTGTTAATCGGTGGCAGAACTCAGCTATGGTTTGGTCACTCCTGTAAAATCGCATCACGCCATTAGCAGGGGTGCTACCGAGCCTGGGATGACGCATCAACGTCTCGGGTCTCGGGAAGAAGTTTAATTCCGCCTCCTGGTCCTTCAAAAGTGTCATTGCTAAGGCAAAGTCAGAGCACATCGGTAGAATTGGCGAGAAACTAGTTCGACTTCCTTCGGGAAACCGTGCATTCTGGTCTCTCGCCAAGGCTGTCCAAGGGAACTCCTGTCAGCCATCTCAATTATCTCTGCACAGGGATAAAGACTCACTGGCCCATACTGCAAAGGAGAAAGCCGATCTGCTAAGCTCTCTCTTTGCGTCCAACTCAACTCTTGATGACGGGGGGAACACACCGCCGACCATCCCGCGGTGTGAGTGCTCCATGCAGGATGTACTGTTTACACAGCGCTTCGGTACGCAAAGCACTACTCTCCCTGGACATCAAAAAATCGAGTGGGCCTGACGGAGTCCCTCCCATTGTGCTAAAGGCGTGTGCTCCGGGGTTGGCACCGGTTTTAATGAGTCGTTTCCGGTACTTCTACTCCCTCGGCGTAGTGCCGAATACATGTAAGACAGATTTGATCCACCCGATCCCTAAAAAACCCGTCAGGCCTAGCGCCATCACCTCCTTGTTCTCCAAAATAACGGAATCAATTATAAACTCGTGAGGTACCTTGAGGATCACCAGCTGATTAGTAACCGCCAATACGGTTTTCGTCGAGATTGATCAGCTGGTGATCTTCTAGTCTACCTGAATCATAGATAGGCGGAGGCAGTAGAGTCCAAGGGGGAGGCCTTGGCCATTAGATTAATGGATAAGGAAAGACTATACTTATTTTTAAGGTTAGCATTTTTTAGCATAATATTATATTTTAATTATCTAAAGGGAGAGTCTAACTTTGGCGGCCGTTAGACGTATGATGATAATGGCCGAAACATATTCAAGGTTTCCGATAAGTAAGGAATTATTTCCATTTCAGTTAATTTTGCAACGTATGCTGAAATATAATGACAAATAATTATGGTTGATTCTTCAATAGTTAATAATTTTTAGTTCAGTAAGCATTAAGAGCCATGATAGCTCGAGGACTAAGCGTTCGCCTTAAATATAGTCATATTAATCAGTCATTCTACCCGTGAAATTAGATTTAATGCACACTGGCGCTACTAAAATGGACTGTTAAGATGTCATGTGTTAAAATAAACTGTACGGTCGGTGGTGAAGGAAATGAATCAAATAATAGAAGAATACTTCTTCTTCTTCTCTCATAGCGTTCCATTCTAGTCCTTAGGGTATATGTGGTGGTCTCCACATACTCAGGTGGCCGCTGCATGAACTTAGGTCTTTTTTCACACTTGCTTCTATTAAAAAGGACGATAAATCTATCACGCACAGGTTTGTTAGTACGTAATTTACTTTTTATATCTGAATCCTCGTTTCATCCGTTACTTATTACAGATATATGTAGTATACAAGCCCGGTGCAAACTCACCACTGAACTATCAGGGCTAATTGTAGTTGATTGTTATGTTAAATGCATTGCAACTCGCGATGTAAAAAATAAAAGCTAATTCATAGAAAAATAATTAACCTGTATCACGCTATAAACATTTTATCGTATAATTTCCGTAATTTCTCCCATACACGTTTATCATGTGACTGTTTTATAGTTCACGATGTGACACTAAACGTTTTATATAATAGTGAGAGACTTATTTTCATAATTCTGTTCTTCAACAATTTTATTATTAATCAAGGCATATTACATTTGGTAATATTTGACTTAGTGGTAAGCCATTGCAGAGTTTATTTCTCTGTATCTTCTATATCGACGGTGGTGTGAGCTTGGCTAAAATCCCTAGAGCGTGGTAAGTGATACTGAAGCCCTAGATGGTAAATCTCACTGTGTTAGCACAACAAAAGCCTATTCACTTTTGTGTTAAAGATGCCCATATTGTAATCGGGTGGAAAGACAGACGCCTCCAGAATATTCCGCTCCATTATAGTTTCTAATCAGTATCTGTTTAGTAAATGAAATCATAAGCAACTCGTAACGTCAATAACATAAGAGAATAGCTGGTCACGGCACGTTGCTGCCGCTGAAGAAATAATTGTGGAAATATCGTTTCAAATTTGGAAGAGTTATATTGTTTCGTTAGGAATGATAATACATTCATTGAAATTGAATGATAACTTTTAAATAAATTTGTCGGTTCTATAGGTGCGCCACCGACTGTAAGCCTATAACCTTCGTGCAAGTGCAAGAATTAAGTTGACAAAGTTTAGCGCAATCTGATGAACGGTATGTCAGTGCATAAAATACGAAAAACAAACATTAATTTTTATATATCAGATAATGATGACTGAGCTTTTTATGTTGCTCTAGTCATTCATCTTCTATAAATTTATGTCACACTCGCGGCACCGAGAGCAGATAACTTGACTTTCATAACTAATCGATTTTTTTTATTCCTTTCCAAATTTTAAATTTTATTGGTGTTTTCTAAAAATATTATTTAATCATCGTCATTATTACTAACCTTCAAAAGTTCACTTCTGAACATAGGCCTCCACCAAATAACTCCAGTTACTGGCCTTTCTCCCGTTGAGAAAGTGTACTCTGCCTATATAAGGTTTACCAGGTTTTGTCAAATATACCATTTTGGATCCTTAAAATAGTTAAAAATAAAAATATTTTTATAGGAATATTTCTATTTTTAGCAGTTTTTTTATTACACACATATTTTTATTACTAAGACATAGTAGTTTCGCCTACTATATATTTTTCAAATTTATAGTATTTAGATCCCTAATATAGTAAGATACTATATCATATAGTAGGATTGGCAACAAAAGTCTATTCTCACTGTAAACTGAACTTAGTTACGACCAACGATAACGTTCAAATATAGTGATTAAAGCGAAGCCGCTAACGAACTTCACAATTGTGGCGGCAGATGAATATTCCGTTAACTAAGCGTCGAATTTGAAATTCAAATTTTTACAAAATAAAACCAAAACGATGTTATCACATTATTTTATTTATTATAACGGAAATTTACCAAGCTCCATTTATTGATCTAATAAGTCAACGTACTAACGAGGCGTTAAATCCGATAAGTAAGGAATTATTTCCATTTCAGTTAATTTTGCAACGTATGCTGAAATATAATGACAAATAATTATGGGTGATTCTTCAATAGTTAATAAATTTTTAGTTCAGTAAGCATTAAGAGCCATGATAGGTCGAGGACTAAGCGTTCGCCTTAAATGTAGTCATATTAATCAGTCATTCTACCCGTGAAATCAGATTTAATGCACACTGGCGCTACTAAAATGGACTGTTAAGATGTCATGTGTTAAAATAAACTGTGACGGTGGTAAACGGTCGGTGGTGAAGGAAATGAATCGTTTGGAAACACCTATATTTCTGCATATTAACCGACACGTATTAGAGTAGCGCGAAAGACTCTTCCCTGTTCCAAAACACCAGCAAAATTATACAGCCTATGACCTATTTAACTTTCTACTTTATTTTTTTAAGTAAATTAATCCTATTTCGTTACCAACTTACAATAATAATTTTATTAAATAACATTTCGTTGCTCCGATTGTTATATTTCAAAATTCCTCGTAATCTAATTTATTCAAACAGATTTCTTTGGATATTGATATCACCACGGAAACTAAAATAAAAAGGACTACATGTACCAGAAGCTAAGCTGCAACACAAATGGGTTGGCTTGACCGGAAAAGGACCACAATCGCACAGAATTCCAGCGTGAAATAGCGATTATGCCGCTATTGCTCTATGTATTATGGTGAGTAATGATAATAGAAGATTACTTCTTCTTCTTCTCTCATAGCGTTCTATTCTAGTCCTCAGGGTATATGTGGTGGTCTCCACATACTTAGGTAGCCTCTGCATGAACTTAGGTATTTTTCCACACTTGCTTCTATTAAAAAAGTTTATATATATATATATATATATATATATATATATTTATTAAGGACGATAAATCGATTACGCACAGGTACCTCGTTTAGTACGTGATTTACTTTTTATATCTGAATCCTCGTTTCATCCGTTACTTATTACAGATATATATAGTATACAAGCCCGGTGCAAACTCACCACTGAACTATCAGGGCTAATTGTAGTTGATTGTTATGTTAAATGCATTGCAACTCGCGATGTAAAAAATAAAAGCTAATTCATAGAAAAATAATTAACCTGTATCACGCTATAACCATTTTATCGTATAATTTCCGTAATTTCTCCCATACACGTTTATCATGTGACTGTTTTATAGTTCACGATATGACACTAAACGTTTTATATAATAATGAGAGACTTATTTTCATAATTCTGTTCTTCAACAATTCTTATTATTAATCAAGGCATATTAAAGGCCTGGTGGTAATACTTGACTTAGTGGTCAGCCATTGCAGAGTTTATTTCTCTGTATCTTCTATATCGACGGTAGTGAGAGCTTGGCTAAAATCACTTGAGCGTGGTAAGTGATACTGAAGCCCTAGATGGTAAATCTCACTGTGTTAGCACAACAAAAGCCTATTCACTTTTGTGTTAAAGATGCCCATATTGTAATCGGGTGGAAAGACAGACGCCACCAGAATATTCCGCTCCATTATAGTTTCTAATCAGTATCTGTTTAGTAAATGAAATCATAAGCAACTCGTAACGTCGATAGCATAAGAGAATAGCTGGTCACGGCACGTTGCTGCCGCTGAAGAAATAATTGTGGAAATATCGTTTCAAATTTGGAATAGTTATATTGTTTCGTTAGGAATGATAATGCATTCATTGAAATTGAATGATAACTTTTAAATAAATTTGTCGGTTCGATATGTGTGCCACCTATTGTAAGCCTATAATCTTCGTGCAAGTGCAAGAAATAAGTTGACAAAGTTTAGCGCAATCTGATGAACGGTATGTCATTGCATAAAATACGAAAAACAAACATTAATTTTTATATATCAGATAATGATGACTGAGCAGATAACTTGACTTTCATAACTAATCGATTTTTTTTTATTCATTTTCAAATTTTAAATTTTATTGGTGTTTTCTAAAAATATAATTTCATCATCGTCATTATTACTAACCTTCAAAAGTTCACTTCTGAACATAGGCCTCCACCAAATAACTCCAGTTACTGGCCTTTCTCCCGTTGAGAAAGTGTACTCTACCTATATAAGGTTTACCAGGTTTTGTCAAATATACCATTTTGGATCCTTAAAATAGTTAAAAATAAAAATATTTTTATAGGAATATTTCTATTTTTAGCAGTTTTTTTATTACACACATATTTTTATTACTAAGACATAGTAGTTTCGCCTACTATATATTTTTCAAATTTATAGTATTTAGATCCCTAATATAGTAAGATACTATATCATATAGTAGGATTGGCAACAAAAGTCTATTCTCACTGTAAACTGAACTTAGTTACGACCAACGATAACGTTCAAATATAGTGATTAAAGCGAAGCCGCTAACGAACTTCACAATTGTGGCGGCAGATGAATATTCCGTTAACTAAGCGTCGAATTTGAATTTCAAATTTTTACAAAATAAAACCAAAACGATGTTATCACATTAAGCTTACTATTAAAGCGAATTTAATAATTACGTTTATGTTTTTGTTTTAGTAATTGATAATCCTACAAATATTTTGAGGCTTCGCAAACACTTTGTTAATTTTGTAAATTTGCTTTTATTGTTTTATAAATTTTTAAAGTTAATTTTACGAAGAAAATAAGTATTTATTAATTACTAGCAGCCGTGAAGTGACAGCGCAAGAGAAGCTACTAACCCATATATTCCCGTCGGTGTCGTGAGTGGTGTGGTGACAGAGGGAAGTGAAACGGGAGGTGATGGTCAGCAGCATTTTTCTGACAATGAAGCGTGGCAAATATCCCCTTCATGAGGTCAAAATTCAGCAGTGGGATTTTGATATGCTATAATGATGGAGATTATGATGAGGAAATCTTTATACCAAACATCAAAATCCGTTTAAGTGTGAAGAGGTAATTATAGAATTACACTCTATTCTAAATAGCAAGCCCGAGGGAACTGTACATTTTTCCGGAAAAAAGTTATCATGCGTGTTATTCCAAGACCATTTTAAGTACCAAGGGATAGATCTGGGGCTTAATTCTGTACCTTTTGGTAAGTGGCTACTGCAATCCATAGACACCTGCAGCCACCTTCAAAGAAGGAAAAAGAAGGCTACCGATGCTTTGTCACCTCTGCGAACTTAGATGGAATGCTTCACAGAATGTACCTATACTAACTCTCTCTGCCTTTCACACTGAACACACCAGTTCACGCACTGCTTTGTGTATACTATGCTTCATCAAGGACAGCTCTTAGTAACCAATAGTTTTAAATATATTCTTAGAATAATTTAGGAACTACATTTAATGCAAAGCGTTCTTGGTAGCTCGCCTTTCGAACAAATGAAGCCGGAAATCGCAACAGGGTAATGAGTCTCCGTCACGAAATCGATATTACCTCGCACCGTTTTCATAGGGCACGACGTTGTTTCGGATTATATTACATACTTAGAAATATGATTATCCTACCTTGCATATCAATCGCTCCATTCATTTTTTCAGGATATGATTTAAAAATGGGTGTCGATGCGATTCAGTTTCCACTATTTACTTATTATTTTGTTACTGATTATAAGTTCGATTATTTTAAATCGATTTTATTTACTTTTTTATAGATGTGCGGTCACACATTTCATATAATGGTAAGAACAACTACGAGATAATAGGGATTACATGTGATTTGCCGGCCTTATAAGAAAGAGTAGGCCCTTTCCTTGAATGTCCTGGCAGCATAATGTAAACAAATTTCACAAAGTAGTCGTATGAGGAAGAAAACTTCTAGACAATCGCCCTGGAGTGGACAATATATATACAGCCGTGGAATCTCGAGGTCTCGAGAGTCAATTGTAATAACAAGAAAGGCTTTTGAGTCTACTAACTCGAGCATGTTATAGTTCAACTTAATATAATTGGGTACCTTTATATTTGGCAAAGAAAATTTAATGCAATATTATTTTATTGGCATTAAAAACAAGTTGTTAGTTTTAAACCAGTGTAATACTTGAGATACAGTATCATTTACATCGTCCATTAACTTTTTAACCTTCTATAAATTTTAAACACTAAAGAGGTATCATTAGCAAGCAATACTGTTTCACATAAGTTTTTAGTGTAGAAAGGATGATCATTTATATGTGTATTAAAAAGAGCAATGGCTTCAGTATTGATTTTTAGGGCACGATCCCATCGATAACTTTGAATAAAACTACTTTTACGGATTTTATCGCGTTTAATTGAACTTATTTTTAATTCCCGACATTTCTAGTAAATAGTGTTCGCGTAAATTTATGAAACCATTAATAACTTTTTTTATAAGTTTAACCAATTTTTTTGAGACACCATATAGCCTTAATTTGTTTAACAGTGTATCATAATTTACGCAATCAAACGTCTTAAATATGTCACAAAAACATCTGTAGTGTCCCAAGTTTTAAATATGTGTTTAAGAAGTGAAATTCCAGAATCAGTAGTACTTTTACCTTTAGAGAAACCTTACTGACTACTGCTATACATAATATTGTATATAGTACAGATAAGCGAAGTGTATGGTGCCTCCCACTAAATGGAGTGACGACCCATTTTACTGATAACGAGGCATTCCATCTTAGTCATCAGGGGTGACATCGCATTTACATTTTGATTTTTGATCGGGGATAGACGTAAATGTCTATGTGCTACATCATTCACTTACCATCTGGTGAACTGTGAGCTTGTTTGTCACCCTTATTTTATTTAAAAAAATGATGACTTGGTAAGAGATGCAGGATATTACTTTTTGGTAATTCTTTACAGCAGCAGTGGACGTGTTATGGGCTATAATCATGATGATGAATATGATACGCGTACATAGATCATCATTAAGAATTTTTCTTTCTTTATAGCATATAGGGCTGTTATCCTGTTTAAAATTCGCTACATTGTGCAGTTGTAAAACAAACAGCTAGTTATATCGTCACAAATAACACAATTTGGTAATTATAGCGTTGACGCTAACGAACTTCACAATTGTATAATTACATTCCTATATTCTGCTAACTAAGCATCAAATTAGAATTTCAAATTCCTGTCAAAACAAAACTTTAATTAAAATACAATATTGAAATAGCATTCAGAAATAAATAGTACAATTAATGTTTTTATAATTTGTTTGTCAATTTTCAAATATTTATATTGTACTATTAAACTTTTCCAACTGTAAAGAGGTGTAAAATAGGGTAAAGTTATATTCCCGAAACTCTGCAACACGGCGTTGCAAAAAGTTTTTAAGCTACTGGACTGGAAAAGATTCTGCATCAACATCAATAGCGAGTACATCACTCACTTTCGATTTGCCGATAATACAGTTATTATGGCAGAATCACCGGAGGACCTCAGCACTATGCTCAACAACCTCAATAGTATTTCCCAACGGATAGCCCGTAAATTGAACATAGACAGGTAATTTCACACCGATACCGGTAGTTGTTGGGGGCACTACCACTCGAAGTTCTTGACGAGTGTGTTTACCTAAGAAAAATTGACCGACTAGCTAAGTTCAAATACGACCGAGAAGTCAATTGACGTATTTAACTTGACTGGGTAGCATTCAGGAGATTACAACACATCTTCTCGTCACGTATACGTCAAAACTTAAAAACAAGATTGTACAATCAGTGCGTGTAGCCAGTGATGACTTATGGATCTGAGAAGTGGTCCTTCACTGCCGGCCGTATGAGGAAGCTCAAGGTCGCTCAGTGAGCTATGGAGAGGGCTATACTCGGGGTTTCTCTGCGCGATAAACTTAGCAATGGGAATATTCGCAGTAGAACCAGAGAAACCGACATAGCCCAATGGATTAGTAAGCTGAAGTGGCAATGTGCCGGCCATATAGCTTGAAAAACCAACAAGCGATGAAAAAGAAAGGTACTCTAATGGCGGCCTTGTAATTGTAGGGCAGCTCTAAAATGGGTCTCAGAGTACCTGAGACCCATTTTAATGGAAACGAGGTATATTATCTCAAGCCTCAGGAGTGACAACGCATCTGAATTTTGATACTTAATGGAAGATAGATGTAGATGTTTATGACCTACATCATCCAATTGTCATCAAGTGGACCGTGTGCTCTTTTGACTCCCTTATTCTATAAAAAAGTGATCATAACCACGAATAATTACATCATAGAAGGAACTACAGGCGGTGATGAACGGCTCTTCACCACTCTTGGTCAAAAATTATTTGCCCGAATCGATATAACATTTTCCGCTTGCTAACAGAATTTGTATGTATTAAACGTTGTTCACCGACTACCAGTTCAAACAAATGACGACGGAAATCGTTTCGAGTTAATGAGACTCCATCCTGTAATCGATATTTCCTCTTGTATTGTTTTCATAAGACTACAGACAGTGTACACCGTTTAACATTCCACTTCGAACAAAATTTCATAACGGTCCTAAAACTTAAGGCTTAAACTTACAATGTATGGGGTATGTCTAAATCTTGAATGATTCGTTCGTTGCACCCGGGTCACAACAAACTATTGATGATTGCAATTACATTTTCTTAACGTTCCAGATCAATCGATTGATAGGACATACGACCAACGAATATAGTAATGTCCGACGACCGACATTATCGAGCGGGTCTCACAGCTCTCATAGTACTGAAACTCGAAATGATCCATTAGAATGATCGATCCCAATGACCTGATTCGTAAGATGAATTAGTACTTGAATTATCACTAGAAATGAATTAATGACACATGTCTAATAGCACGCGGTGCTCTCTGTTAACCATTTGAATATTTTCTGTTGAATGAAAAATATTGCGGAATAATTTTTTATAGAATAAGGATGACAAATGAGCACGCCCACCCAGTGTTATAAGTTGTCACTCCTAAGAACAAAGATAGAATGCCTTGTTATCAGTAAAAAGGCTCCCCGGTTCTCTTCGCTCAACATACGAAACACAACAGCATTAAGCTGCGATTTCACGCTGGTATTCTGCAAGAGCTTGTTTGTTCCCCGGTCGAGCCGACCCGTAAATGCTACAACAATAATACAGCTGCTGCATGACATTACCACGTAAATATTTTTAAATTTCCTACCATACCAAAACTTCGCAACCAAATATTAGTGACTAGCGATTGCGATAGTCAATTCCAGGCATGACATACTCAGATCAGCTAACAAGAGCAGAGTCAAAGGTGCGAGACGCCTGGTACTGCGATCGTAAATCCGCCTGCTAAGCGTGGCGGTTGTGGCAATTCTTCCCTACAATGGGAGTTGCCCATAATCAAGAGCGGACTTTTACGAGCTGAGGAGCTCCTTCTTGTGATGGGAAGCGGTATTAGCTACGGATGCGTTGGGTCTGCGTTCACTAACCGAGCATTCTAGTGCAATGAGATTAGATTAGTATTAGCATATTTCTCACATTGTTTACATTGACACATTCTCTAAAAGCCCATTTTCAGAAATGGATTTTTAAAGGCTAATAAAGAAGAAGAAACTTTCTTTATCAGTCAAAAACACCATTGTCGCCACACTATTACACAATGAAAACAAGCGCAATTATTAAGACAATAATTTAAAAAAAACACATTAAAAGTTTTTTAGCAGTTTTGGGACATGGTAAGGATGGTGTTGATGAAATGTAAGGGAAATGAAAATATCATTATGTTAGGAGATTTTAATGGAAGGGTTGGGGTGAAGAGGTCTGGTTATGAAAGCATATTAGGAATGTTTGGCGATGAAAGTGTAAATGAGAATGGTGAAGACCTCCTCGCCGTATGTGAGGAAAAGAATCTTTTTGTGACGAATACTTTCTTTCGCCATAAGAGGATTCACATGTATACATGGGAAAGAGGTAATGATTACAGCATGATAGATTTCATAATTGTGGATGAAAGAATGCGGAGCGCAGTGGTAGATACAAGAGTTTACCGGCGATCCAACGTAGGGACGGATCATTACCTGGTCTTATGCCGAATTAATGGTCTATTCAGGCGTTGGCGGCATCGGACATCTGTGTCTACCACTGCGTTACAGCGTATAAGAACAGAGAGGTTACAAGATGAAGGTGTGAAAAAGAAGTATAAATGTAGACTGAGGGAGAATATAAATGGTTTGAATGAAATATGCATGAATGATTTAGACCTGAAGACTGTATGGAATAATGTTAAGAAAGTTTTGGTGGATGCAGCCACCGAAGTATGTGGTGTAAGTAAGAGAACGAATGAAAGGAAAAATAATACGTTGTGGTGGGATGATGAGATTCGGATGGAAGTTGAAGCAAAGAAGAGAGCATGGCTAGACTTACTGGCAACCAAAGCTGGTAATTCTGGCGGTATGAATGATGAGATTGAAAGAAAAAAGGCAGACTTTAGACTTATAAATAAGAGAGTAAAAGAAGTTGTTGAAAGGAAAAAGCAAGAAAGAACGGATAAGAATGATAGAAGGATATCTGATAACTTTCAGGCAAATATTAAAATGTTCTGGAAACTCGTAAGAACTGCTAGGGGAAATTCAAAACAGCCTAGAATGAATGCTATACGAGACGAGAACGGCTGTATGCTGAATGATGAAGTTTCGAATTTAAAGAGATGGAAGGAATACTTAGAAAGCGTGTTTATGAGTGAAGGGTCGTCTGAATTAAGTGAAAAAGAAATTCCGAAAGAAGTGGAGAGAGGTAGGGAGATAAGTGTAGATGAAATAATGAAAGCAATGAAAAGCATGAAAGCAGGTAAAGCAGCCGGATATGATAGAGTATCACTCGAAATGCTAAGGGCTGGAGAGGAGTGGTGGCAGGCCTGCTGTACACCTTGTTTAATTTATGTTGGGAACTGAAGCGGGTACCGGAAGACTGGTGCAAAGCCGTTATAGTCCCAATATATAAAGGAAAAGGTTACAGCAGGACTGTAAAACTACTGTGGTATCAGCTTGCTTAGCATTGTGGGTAAACTGTATGCTAAGGTGTTAATTGAAAGAGTTATGGAAGAAACTGATGGAAAAATTTGGGATGCAAGCTGGATTTAGAAAGGAATGGGTGTATGGATCAAGTATTTTCCATGCGCATGATTGCGGAGAAGTTTTTGGCCAAAACCAGAATGTTTTTGTGCTTTCATGGACTTGGAAAAGGCTTATGACAGAGTGGACAGGAATGTGTTATGGCAAACACTTAACTCATTTGGTTTGAGCGCTGGTTTGATACAGGCATTGAAGTCTCTTTATAGGGACTCTAGTGCTTGTGTAAGGATCAACGGGGTCTACTCGGACTGGTTTGGCATCCAAAAAGGTGTCAGACAGGGCTGTGTAGCTTCCCCCTGGCTGTTTAACCTATTTATGGACAGTTGTTTGCAAACTTTGAAAGTTGAAGAATGTGGGTTGAGAATGGGTGAGTTAACCGTCAAATGCCTTTTGTACGCCGATGATCAAGTCATATTTGCATCGTCGACGGCCGAGTTGCAAATGATGGTTACTTTAATGAACCGATCATTAAAAGAAAGAGGTATGAAAGTGAGCGCAAGTAAGACGAAAGTGATGGTTTTTGAAAGAGAAGTAAGTAAAACGTTATGTGAAATAAGAATAGAAGGGGAGTTGATTGAGCAAGTGGATGAGTTTGTATATTTGGGATGTTTATTTAGTAGGGATGGTAGATATGATAAGGATATAGAACGACGAGTGAACGCAGGAAATAGAGTGAATGGGGCTCTACACGCTATTGTGAAGAGTCAGAATGTGTCAAAAAAGGCACGTTTGGCAATTCACAATGCTGTGTTAGTCCCTACTTTAATGTATGGTAGTGAAAGTTGGGTCTGGCAGAAGAAGCATGAGAGTAGAATAAATGCTGTAGAAATGCGGTCATTAAGGAGTATGCTAGGGCTGAATCTGAATGACAGGGTGAGAAATAGTGTGATAAGAGAAAAGTGTGGTTTGCAAGATGACGTTGTGACCAGGATTAAGAAAGGAATGCTTCGGTGGTTTGGTTATGTAGAAAGAATGAACGAAGAAAGAGTGACAAAGCAAATTTATGCTGCAGAAGTGAACGGCAGAGTCGGAAAGGGACGCCCTAGACGAAGGTTTATCGACCAAATTGGCGATATATTGGAAATGGGCCAGATTAGGAGTACCCTTAACCGACGAGCGTGTATGCGTAGATATATGGATGTAAATGAGGCGAGAGAGGTGTGCCAGGATCGTGCCAAGTGGAAGTCCGTAGTCTCTGCCTACCCCTCTGGGTGACAGGTGTGAGTGTTTATGTATGTACATTAAAAGTCTACTGAAATGTAACATACATACTAAAAAGCAAATAAATAAATTAAAAGAAAAGAAAAAAATTCAAATACTATACCCAATTTTACTTCCATAACTGAGACTAATCTAACGGACACACTATATTTTTATCCATGGAGCAATTATAATATTTGTTAGTAGGCGTTTCGCAGCAGTATGTTATTAACTTTACAGTAAACGTCAGGTGGGTGGTTAGTCGCTGCTTAATTGGAGAGCGGTTTGCATCAGCGAGTTGTATAAATGGGTAAGCTGTTTTGGTTCTTAGCGATAAGCCATCGCAGATTCTATTTCTCCTGATAATGCCTCGTTTAGAGGCGAAACACGTTTCGTTTTATCGACTTAGGTGTGACTTTCCTAGTGTAGAGGTGTTGGGATTAGTAGTGAATGGAATAGTGAACACAATTAAGGAAGGGAGTGAGGAGCTCTTTAAAGTAGATAATTAAATTTTAACAAATTAACGCCTAATTTTATTAGTTGATACTATAATAAAATAGATTTGTAATTCGCAAGAAAATAGATATGAAAAGTATTTTAACGATTTGCAGGTGGAAATCAAATAATTAACGATCTGATAAATCAGAGTAGTAGAGAATAATATGGATAGGTTGATGAGGTCTTTTGCGGAACCTACGTCCTCCTAAAGAAAACCTCTGTTCTGCAGACGCTCTCACAAAATACCAGCGTAAAATAGCAGATTAGTGCTGCTGTGTTTCGTATGGTGAGTGTAGGTCGGAGATCCCTTTTACTAGAAATGAGACATTCTATCTTAGTCCTCAGAGGTGACAATGTATCTGCATTTTGATTCTTAATGCAGGATAAATGTAGATGTCTATAGGCTACAGCATCCATTTACCATAAGGTGGACTGTGTGTTCGTTTGTCACCCTTATTCAATAAAAAAAAACTTGATTTTCTTGCTAATTAACAATTAAAGAAAACCGTTTTGTTAAAGGTTAATAAAATTAAACCAGGGTTTTTAAAGAGCGTAATACTCTATCTATGTATTGGATCTCTATCAAATAACTTTGCTTCACTTAAAATAACATTTTATACTATTATGGCATGAATTCCGCTGAGAAATGACCACGCGCATACAGAATACCATCGTAATATAGCAACATAATACTGCTGTGTGCGCTGTGTTCCCGTGTAGTGGCGGGTAAGAATACTTACTAACCAATATCTTCCCGTGGGTGTCGTAAGAGGCGACAGAGGGAAACTGAGGCAGAAGATGGGCAGCAGCATCTTTCTGATAACAGCAAAACAACAATAAAAAACTGCGGTTGCCAACCCGCTCGCCAATGTGGCAACTTTGCCACACTTGGCCGTCTATTCGTAACTTGAATCATGGGGTGTCCCCATGATTAAAGTTACGAAGAGACAGCCCAAAGTCCCCGGCGGCCCCGCTATTCCCGGCTACAGTGGCGACCATGGTAACGGCGGGGTAGGGGTGCTAAGAATCTCCGGTGGAGGTTCTGTTGCCACCTAAGACGACTCGACCTGACAACATATAACGCACACACCCTGAGGACTGAAGAGAAGATCCTGGAGCTGGAAGAAGAGATAGACAAGTTGCGCTGGAATATTATAGTTTTATCTGAGGTCCGAAAAGAGGGGGAGAACATGGTAATCCTCGAATCCGGCAACTTGTTCTATCACCGGGAGGTCACCACATTGGGTCAGATTTATCGTCCACAAGTCTCTCGTTAACAACGTTGTAAAGATTGTGAGTGTGTCGACGAGGGTTGCGTACCTTATACTCAGAATCACCAAACGGTATTCGTTGAAGGTCATACAGGTTTATGCACCAACCTCTGCACATCTCGATGAGGAGGTGGAGGAAATGTATGAGGATATCTCTACAGCCATGCATTCCTCCAAAAACCATTATACGGTGTTAACGGAAGATTTCAATGCAAAACTAGGCACAAGAGAGAACGGTGAGCTGAAGGTAGGGAAATTTGGAATAGGGCAACGGAACCCAAGGGGCCAGCAGCTGGCCGACTTCATGGAGAAAGAGGGACTCTTTATGATGAACTCTTTCTTCCAGAAGCGGCCCCACAGGAAGTGGACCTGGTCGGGCCCCGACGGTTCGACAAAAAATGAGATTGACTTCATTATGACGACCAGACGACAACTGTTCAGTGATGACTCAGTGATCGCGAGGGTGAAAACCGGCAGCGACCACCGAATGGTGAGAGGCACACTGAACCTAAACGTTAAGTTGGAGAGGTCTCGTCTAATGAAGTCAACGCTCCGTCCCCCTCGTGCTCTAATCCAAAGTCCCGAAAACTTTCAGCTCGAGTTACAAAATCGTTTTCAGTGCCTAGAAATTTGCAATGAAGTGGACGATATGAATGACAAGCTTGTGGAAACTGTCAATGCGGTCGGAGCTAAGTTCTGTAAGACCCGTCGCAGAAGAACACAAAAACTCTCCGATCACACTCTTAATCTCATGGTTGTTAGACGGGAAATGAAGCTGCAGTCTTCAGTAGATTTGACAGCATACAGGCAACTGAACAGACAGATCTCCAAATGCATGCGGTGGGACTAACGCAACTTTAATACTGCTCGTGAGTGAAACCAGGGCTCCAAAGTCTTTGCTAGAGAACTGTCTGCCAGAAGGAGCCAACTGTCGAAGCTGAAGACCGAGTGTGGCAGCATCGTTTCCGGGACACCTGAGATTTTGAGTGAGATTGAGAGGTTCTATGGGCAGCTGTACACATCATCGTTGGAGCCACACGCAAGGTTGAGTAACGATCCAAGAGCAAGTCTTATCGGACACTATTCCGATGATATTCCGGACGTCAGTCTGAGCAAGATTAGAATGGCTCTCCAGAACCTTAAAAATGGCAAGGCCCCAGGCCAGTATGGAATTACAGCGGAGCTTCTGAAAGTGAGTGGAAAATCGGTACTTGAAGTCCTTCAGAAGCTCTTTAATTCCGTCCTCCATGGTTGTACTACACCGGAGGCGTGGAGCAGAAGTGCGGTGGTCTTGTTCTTCAAGAAAGGCGACAACGCTTTATTGAAGAACTGCACACCGATTTCTCTTCTGAGCCGCGTCTACGTGCTGTTTACGAGAGTCATTACGAGTCGTCTCGCATGCAGAATCGACGACTTCCAGCCTCCCGAACAGGCCGGTTTCCGAAAAGGCTTTAGCACTATAGACCACACACATACCCTTCGACAAATTGTACAGAAGTCCGAGGAGTACAATTTGCCACTATGTCTGGCGTATGTGGACTATGAGAAAGCCTTTGATTCCGTCGATATTTAGGCGGTGCTGCAGTCCCTTCAGCGGTGCCAAGTTGACTGTCGGTATATCGAAGTGCTGAAGTGTTTGTACAGTAGGGCTAAGATGGCTATCCGAGTACAGAACCAGAGTACGAAACCTATCCATCTGCAGAGAGGTGTAAGACAGGGTGACGTTTTATCCCCGAAACTCTTCACCGCTGCATTGGAAGAGGTTTTCAAGCTTCTGGACTGGAAAGGATACGGTATTAACATCAACGGCAAGTACACCACTCACCTTCGATTTGCCGACGATATAGTCCTTATGGCAGAATTACTGGAGGACCTAAGCACTGTGCCTCCCAACGCATAGGTCTTAAGATGAACATGGATAAAACCACGATCATGTATAACGTCCATGTCACCTATGTCACCTATGCCGGTAGTTGTTGGGAGCACTAAGCTCGAAGTTGTTGACGAGTATGTTTACCTGGGACAAATAGTCCGACTAGGTAAGTCCAACTTCGATCGAGAGGTCAATCGGCGGATTCAACTCGGCTGGGTAGCGTTCGGGAAATTACGGCACATCATCTCGTCAGGTATACCTCGAAACTTGAAAACGAGACTGTAAAACCAGTGCGTGTTGCCAGTGATGACCTATGGAACTGAGACGTGGTCCTTCATTGCTGGCCAGATGAGGAAGTTCAAGGACGCTCAGCGAGCTATGGAGAGGGCTATGCTCGGAGTTTCTCTGCGTGATAAACTTAGAAATGAGGATATCCGCAGTAGAACCAGAGTAACCGACATAGCCCAACGGATTGGTGGCAATGGGCCGGCCATATAGCTCGCAGAACCGACAACCGATGGGGAAAAAAGTTTCTCGACTGGCGGCCTCGTACCGGCGGACGAAGTGTAGGACGTACCCCACTTGATGGAGTGACGACCTGCTAAGACATGCAGGAAGTCGATGGATGGAGGTGGCTCAGGACCGTGCTTTGTGGCATTCCTTGGGGGAGGCCTATTTTCAGTAGTGGACTTATGAAGGGCTGTAATGATGATGACTGCTCTGTGTGTGTATGTGTGTGTTGTGTAGAGAAACAGATACCCTTATTTCTGGTAATGGGAAATTCTATCTAAGTCAATTGAGATGACAACGCAATTTGATTAATAAGCATTTGGATTATTAATCATTAATGTAGTTAATTTGTATTTGTATCTTTTCTACTTATTATCAGTTAAAATATGTGCTTGTTTGTTACCCTAACTAAAAAAAATTATGATAAATGTGATATAGTGCAACTTACCGAAACGACAGCGTAGTAAGCGGCCGATACGATTTGTGACTATTCAAGTCGGACATTGGTGTACCCCAGAAGTCATTCTTAAAAACTTGTAACAATGGATTTGCACCGTTCACGTCGCCATTAGAAACAATCGCCGGGATATCGTCATGAACAAATTCACCGTTTAAACTATTTACATACGTCAGCGCACCAACAGAAGCCACGAGTATATACACTGCCCACTCACTCTCGCACAAACTTCGCCACGTCTTTGGCCTTGACACTTCTTCGCGGACCGATGGCAGAGGTCGTCTACGCATGGTTACCGTTGCAAGTTTACAAATGCATTTTAGAGCTATATTCGGCTTTGTTTTTCCCAATACTCAAAAAAAAATCATGATGCGTCGAAGCTACTTGATTGTATCATAAGAATACATATCACTACATCCATATTCGATCACAATGATATTGTGATAGCTTCGATTTAGACATTCAACCCAAATATATCTGTCGGTTAAGATTTTCTAGTCCCAACATGATGGATCACCGGCACCGAATAAATCAACAATGCGGGTAACGGAGGACTGCTGATGTCATATTCATGAGTCGGCCCGGATCAACGATGGTCTGGTTTATGGAAAACAGGTTTCGAATCTTCATTGTTTGATTTTTAAATTATTGTTTTCATACAGTTCTGTTTACTTTGTTCAATTTTCTCCCTCAATTTTTTTGTATCACCTGAGAAGTTGAATTATTCTGTAACAAAAAAAAAAGATGTAAGTATATAAATGTAAAAATAAAGTAAAGGAAAGGAAAAGGAGAACCGTGATTTCTACATTCAAATATTTTATTATTATTTTAAACATTACTTGTTGTTACTCCGTTATTAAGTCTACCCATTTACAAAATCAGCAGCAGCGTCTTCCTAATAACAACTAAAAAATAATAAACTGTGGTTGCGAACTCGCCTGCCAAGCGTGGCAACTTGGCGAATATCCCCTTTGTAAGGCAATTTTTGATGAAGCCTACGGTCTTCAGTGGACTTTGATAGGCTGTAATGATTGATAAATGAATAAAAGTTGATGCAGTGCAGTGCAGTGTTTCATATAACTAACACTTTTATAACAGTTTTTATCACCACACTTCTAAAAAGAAAATCACTTAGAGTTTCAAAATATAGTTGGATACAAAGTAAAGTTACAGCATATATATGGGCACATGGCCTAGAAATGAGACTTCACATGTCTTTTAAATATTTTTTTTAACTTTTCGGGCATGCATTCAACACTTAAAATATCAATTAATAATTGCATTGGGGCTTGAACCTGGGTTTTCACGTAATGTAAAATTTACAGAGAGCGCTTAGTTTCCTGAGCTACCAAAGCTTTGTTGAATACAAGTATGCTCACATTAATTTGGCCAGAATTACGAAGCAAGGCCGAGTACTAAACAAATATTGGATTACGTATGATTGATTAAACTCGTACAACTAATGCGTTAATCAATACTTGTAAGCGAAAATGATGTATAATGTTGATGACGATGACCGTAGGGTTTACGCATGTAACGTATAGAAAATATTTTTACAGATACTTTTCTATATTGTATATGTTACAAAACCTATAATTTTGAGTACGACCAAGCTTTGCTAGGCGTTAATATATTTTTTCGGGGATGACGCTTGAGGTTACATATTATCTAAATACGAAACTTCATCAAAGTCGTTATAGCCGTTTCCTAGTAACCATTTTCACATATCATATAAAATTATATACAAGAATTGCTTGCTTTAATTATGTATAGGATATCTCTTCACCACTCCGTTTTTTCATATAACTGAAGTGGTAAACCAACTTACGGACCCAATCCACGTGATGGTAAGTGGCTATTGCAATCCATAGACACTTGCAGACAACTTCAAAAAAAGAAGACTACAGATGCGTTGTCACCTCTGAGAACTAAGATGGAATGTGTCACTCTTAAGACCGGAACACACCAATGGAAGTACTACTATTTGGCGGTAAAAATAGGTAAGTGGATGGCATAGAATTATTACGTATAGAATCCTAGTACGCGCACCGAAAGTGAAACAAGTAAAACTGACGCGAAACCGCGTAAGTTCACTCAGCGACCCGTCAGTGCGCAACGTCTCGTCTTACGGAGAAGAGCTCGCGACAAATTGTAAAAATTACTTAAAATATTGTCACAACAGCGATGAAAAACATAAAAAAGTGATGGTATTACATTTCAGAGATAATTTCATATATTTAAGTCATTATTATTACGTAAATCACTCGTAAAACCAAAAAAATACTTACCTAAGCTATCATGATACAAATGTTGCTAGTTGTGAGGAAAAAAATTGCACAATTTTCATTTAAAAATCTTTAATTTCTATTATTTATTTTAAACGTTAAATCGCAACGCTCTGTGTAAAACTCAAACGTTTAAATGTAGATACCTTCTTATCTAAGTATTATCATAATATTTACAATGGGTGCCTCATAGGTGCCTATTTTAAACGATCTATTGACGCCATTTTAACGCTAACTGTTTTAATTTTATTGCATTGTTCATTGACCAAGTAAAAGTTTTAGACTGTAGACATATATTTACGTGGTAGAGCCATGCGGCAGCTGTATTAGTAGTATAGTTGTAGCACGAATGGGTCGGCTCGACCTGAGAAGGACCACGCTCTCACAGGCAGGTGAGTGTAGAGAACCGGAGACCCATTTTACTGGAAGAGAGTCATTCCATCTTAGTCCTCAGGCGTGACAACGCATCTGCGTTTTAATTCTTTATCCAGGATAGTTGTAGATGTCTATGGGTCACAGCAACCACTTACCATCAGGTGAACTATGTGCTCGTTTGTCACCCTATCCAATAAAAAAAAATAGAATAAAGACTTTTTATTTACCATCAATTAAAAGGGAGTAACTTTAAAAACAACCATTAAAATTTTTAGCGTGTATATTTTCTTTCAAATTAGAAAAAATCCAAAATCAGTTTATAAGTGACGGTATTCTGAGGTAACTAATATAAAAATACACTGAACTGAGAACCTCATCCTTTTTTGAAGTTGGTTAAAATTAAACATTACACGATGTCCTTATTGCATTCAATCGAATAATTGTGTAATAACATAATCTCCTTAAATATTATTACGTCTGCATTTTTGTACCATTAAAATATGTATAATAAAGTTATATTAGTATATTAGTACCATCATTATCATGTTTATTTTATTACATTTTATATTCTCATAAAATACGTCACCGTACGTAATACCTAATCTTTATTTTATCGATTAATTATAATTACACAATAAAATTGTGATTTGCACAATTTGATTTAAACGCTAGAAACTGGTATCACTGAATGCCGTGTATGTGTGCGTATGATGAGCGTAGGCACATTCGACTCGCGCGCACTAACATAATAACCTTGCGTTACTTTGACTCTCGTGTTTTGTACTAGACTGCGTTTCTACTGGGTGATAATTCTATGGTGGATGGTATCTACCCTGACGGAATCCTAGGCAGGAAATGAGTCCTACCACGTAAATATACTGATTTAGTATTTGTTTTGGCTTAGGTAGGGGTGGCTGGCTAGACTCTGCACATAATAATGACGTAAGCACAATATACTTTTTACAATATCATACTCGTGTATCGTGTGTAATTTGCATGTATTTTTGTCACAATCAAGTTGTACATTTGCATACGTTTATAAACATTATATTTAATGGAATCAGGCGTTACTTTGCGGAAATTCGTTATATTAAATATCTTAAAAATTTATTTGCTTATATCCGCGTAATAAAATAAAACGATGTTCAATCTAGTCTGAAGAGCACCTTCCGCCCTCCTTCAATTGCGTGCACTATCCCCGTCATCTCTAATCCCAGCACTACCACTCCCAACACCACCGCACCAGAAAAGATACACTACCGTTGATAATACGACACGTGTTACACGAAGCATCTTCAGGTGAAGTAGGTGCGGTTAGCGGTCACTTAGCAGTAAGTCACCGCAGAGTCTACCGTACGTGCTGGGATTAATGGTGACGAGGATAATGAGAGGGCGGGAGGTGCTCTTTAGGCTAGGTAAGACACATCATTTTATTTTATTACTTGGATATAAGCAAATTAATTTTTAAGATATTTAGCATTATATTTTCCGATCCAAATTAATTTTTAAGATATTTAGCATTATATTTTCCGATCCGTTTAATATTCTGTTAGTAGGCATCTTCCTGGCAGGATCGCCATAAAATGATGAAGGTGTCAATGAGAGTTTTGAAACTTCAATTATATTACGTGACTTATTCTTTACCTAAAAATAAATGTCGTGTGGACTTGTATATCACAACCCACTTACCGTCGAATGGATTGTGTTCTCGTTAGTCGCCCATACTTCAGTAATAATAGATTTGAGTGGTGCCAGCGAGGATCAAACCGGAGTGCCTATCTCGAATCACTAGAAAAATCAGTATGCCCATGCCAATTTTATATTAGGGTCATTGTCATTTTCAGAAAACTAAAGGTGGTATATCTTAGATTAATACAAAAACGTGATTGATCATACATATTTAAGAAATTAGGACTAAAAACATTTTTTTTGTGATTACCGAAGAAACAGAAACAGAAACAGAAACTTTTTATTCAATATAGATTATAAATAATACTTATTGAAAGTCACTCTTTTGTTTAATTACCACTGGTTCGAAAAAAACTCTGTCCTAGGAAGAACCAGCAAGAAAACCAGCGGGACTTTTAAAAAAATAACAGCTTACAATCATGTATGTTACACAATTAACAACACAAAACAAATTAGAAATAGCTTGGTAGCGATAACCTCATTCCCAGGGGTTATTATCATCCATAAATTCCTTAATATTATAATAACCCTTTTTATACAAACTTTGTTTAATAAAGTTTTTGAACTTTGAGCAGGTCAAATTTTGCATAATTTCTAGGATTTTGTTGTAAAAGCATATACATCGCCCCAAGAATGAATTACTGACTCGATGGAGTCGAGTAACTGGTACTACTAGCTTGTGTCTGTTCCTAGTATTTACAGAATGAATATCACTTATTTTTGAACAACTACTTTTATTTTTGTGTACGTACATTACATTTTCATAAATGTATTGAGAGGCCAAAGTTAATATATAAATTTCCTTAAATTTTTGTCGCAGCGACTCTTTAGGCTTTAAATCATAAATTGCTCTTATGGGCCTCTTAAAATAAAAAATAAAATAAAGAGACAATCTTTTTGGTGGTCTTTATATTTTTATTCAGAATCTTCAGAAATCTTTTCGGTGATCACGGAGACCACCGAAAAGCTGACCATCGAATTGACATTTTCGAACCAAACGTAAGTGCTGAAAAAAAATTTCGAGGTTAGGAAAAAAAATTTAAGCCATTTGTAATTAAGTCCTTGATGAAAAAATTTAAGCCATTTTTTTTTGTTTTTATTAATTTTCTCAAATAAATATTTGGCCTGTTACCCAACAAGAAAATTAATAAAAACTTACCAATTTAAAAGCTAAAACCGAAAAATTACGTTGGGGTTTGACCAAAATACAATTATTGGTAAATAGGACACCGGTTTCACTTTCACTCCAGTCACAAACAAAAGATGACTACCGGGATGCGTTCGAAAATTAATGATGGTGTGTAAAGTTTTAGCTGCGTTCGTAAAAATTAATTATGCTCCAATTTATCTGCGAATTTCTTGACCACCGAAAAGACACCTTGGTATTGTAACACGTGACAATCGTTGATAATTTTTTTATGAACTATATTTTTTATTTAATTATATTTTAAACAACTCTTGGTAACTTCTAATTAAACAATATTGGTATAATTTATTATAATTTTTTGTGATTTCAAAAATAGAAAGTGCAATATTTGTGTGCGTTAATTCTGAACTGACCATCGAAGGGGACTGATGTCTTTAAATCAATATAATTTCACATAATTTTTTTTATTGCTTGATCATTGCTTCTAAGTTCAAATAAAGGTTGAGAATGAAAAATATTTTAATTTAAAGCACACTTTCAAATATTTTCAGTGATAATTTTTAATACGGAACATATTCAATTACCTGTTTTGACAATGACCCATTATGTATTTCTTTCTTTTTTGAAATTTGATAAAGCTTAAACAATTGAAATTGAACTAGATAATATAGAAATAGAAATGGATTTTTTTATTCAATATAAGTTATAAATAATACTTTTTTTCTTATGTTTAAGTTAGCAATGAAAAAAGAACTTACAGTCATGTATTAGGTTACACAATTAATTATAATACAAATTTTATTCGAAATAGCTTGGAAGTGAAAACCTCAATATATTGACTGTTTTTATACTAAATTTGCGTAATTTAATAAAATATTATATACAATTTTTGAACTTAGCAGTGGATAAATTTTGTAGAATATTTGATAAAAAATATTTGATTGGATTGATTTCTTTGACAAACTTCTTAATTTACATTGTATTTTATAAACACAGTCCTTATAACAGCCATCAAGAAATTAATAAAATTACGAATAATTATTGAACTAATAAGCGATGCCGAGCCGTGGCAGCTCAGAGGCTAAGCGCTCGCTGTAAATCCTACTAATATTATAAACGTGAAAGTTTGTGAGGATGTATGGATGTTTGTAACTCGTCTTCGCAAAAACTACTAAATGTATTTTAATGAAACTTTACAATAATATAGCTCATACATGAGAACAACACATAGGCTATAAATAATAAAGATATTTATGTGATTATTGTGTAAATTGGTCAAAATATAACGAAAAGTGTTAAGTCGGAAAAAATCTGTCATCTACGAGCTATTTTGGCGTGCGGTGTAAAAACTGAAAGAGTTACACAAATATAATGTACAGTGGAATTGTTTCTCCTGGAATTTATACGTGGTAGAGCTATGCTGCAGCTATATTAGTAGTATATATAGTTGTAGCACGACTGGGTCGGCTCGACCGGGGAAGGACCACGCTCTCTCAGAATACCAGCGTAAAATAGCAGCTTAACAGCTGCTGTGTTTCGTATGGTGAGTGTAGAGAACCGGAGACCCTTTTTACTGGAAAAGAAGCATTCCATCTTAGTCCTCACGGGTGTCAACGCATCTGCATTTTGATTCGCAAACGAGGATAGATATAGATGTCCATGTGCCACAGCAGCCACTTACCATCAGGTGGACTGTGTGCTCGTTTGTCACCCTATCCTATAAAAAAAAAATATTTCGAAGACATGTGAAATTCGCCAACATGCATTGAG
The DNA here is from genome assembly GCA_029286625.1 of Parnassius orleans. Lineage (NCBI taxonomy): Eukaryota > Metazoa > Arthropoda > Insecta > Lepidoptera > Papilionidae > Parnassius > Parnassius orleans. The sequence goes on from JAGSMP010000374.1 coordinate 256,392, forward strand.
GCAGCGCGGAGGACATTTTCTCGCCCTAAAACTCTTTCAGAAATGATCGGAGGACTGTACATAGTAGTGGGGCGTATATAGGCTTTATTTTTAACTTTAATTTATTTGCACTAATTATTATAAAGGTATACATTAGTTTTAATCACACGTTCCTCAAATCGTGTAAAATAAATAGATTATCTAAATTCAAACATCTGGGGCATAATTCTTATCGACCACCTTTGGGATGTTGTAGGTAAAGAAAAAGAGCATAGAGCTCTATCGCTGCGTGGTAATGTGTTGGCTCGCAGATTCGTCTGTTGTACTGACCAAATTAAAATTACACATTTCAAGGCATATTGTCAGAGAATTTACATGAGAATTCTTTGGGTTTATCACACCAAAAGGTCTCTGGATGCTCGCCCAATACTCTAAAGTTACTCAGATATATTTAATGCCACCATGCGCAAAAAGACAGCACGCCTGATAAATAGGATACTGAATAGCCCCACCACCATCCTGAAAATTGTTACGGAGAGCTACGACTCTGCTTTCTGGAATAGTTTTGTGCGTAAACTGATCCGCTAGCTAGCTTGTCACTGTTAAAATTACCATGATATGCAGAAATGTTTCAACCCTCAAAATGATGAAATTATTCAAATTTGAAAGATTTATACATTATCCTTGTGGCAGAAGCTCTAGTCATGGTAATTATATAATTTAAAAGAAAATTTATTGTAGATTTTGGGATCGCGTGTTGTTTGGTAAGTCTTTCATACTTGGAAATAAACTGAACAAGAGACTCTAGATCATTGCAGTTTGTGGGTTGGATCATTCTGCACAACACGGTCCAGTTGATTCCAAAATCTCTCTCCTCAAACTAGATAAGGCAAAACATTCTATTCTATTACGCAGATCTTAACTAATTAATTTTTAACATCTTTGATTCTGGAATCGTTTTATTATAAGTCAAGACTTGTTACATCGACATGTTTCATGTACCAATACAAACTTTTGACAAATATCAGAAATATTACAACACGTGAGCAAACCTCAAATTACGTTTGTGTCAGTTTTCATGGCGTCGTGTTCATAAAAGTCGCGAAATATTTTATGAATATACGAGAAACATGGAATATAAAAATGTTATGTTACGTTAAATATATGTAATAATCTGTATGTAGATAATCCCACAGGTAAGAAATTATATTCTGTGGAATGTCTCATCCAAAAGGAACAAGTTGTTAAGCACAAAAACCTACTTTATAATTTTTTTTTTTACTTCTCATAAATAAGTTTTTGTGATGGAGGTAATAGAGGGAAACTTAAAAAGGAGATGGCAGCAGCATCTTCCTTAAGAAAACTCTAAATAATAAAACTGTGGTTGCCAATCCGCCTGCCAAGCAATGGCAAAATACATACCAATATCAGCACATCTATGAAGAAGAAATATTTTATTATATAGAATGGGGTGCTAACGAGCACACAGTCCACCGGATGGTAAGTAGATCCTGTGGTCCATAGACATTTACAATTATCTTCGATTAAGAATCAAAATGCAGATGCGTTATCACACCCCTGAGAACTACGATGGAATGCCTCGTTTCCGGTAAAGGATCTCCGGTTCTCTACACTAAACACAGCAGCATTAAGCTGCTATTTTACGCTGGTATTCTGTCAGAGCATGATCCTTCCCTGGTCATGCCATTCGTGCTACAACCATAATATAGCTGCAGCGTGGCTCTACCACGTAAAGATGTATGGAGAGACAGTAATAGACTTTTATAGGCTGTAATGGATAGACGAACATACATACCAACTGATGCTGTTTAGTGCAGCCAAATGACACTTGCCACCAATTTCAAACAAAGAAGGCTTATCTGTAGTATTTTTATTAAAACGTGGGGGCTTTTAATAGGTGGTAGGTTTAACCATTTCTGCCTAAGAGTCCGTCTGGGAAGTAACCGCCATCTTTCCTATTTCAGCCACCAAGCAGCAGAACCTGCACTGCTGTGTTTAGGTCTGAAGGGTATAGAGAGCCAGTATATTCCACCTTAGTCCTTAGGCGTGACAACGCATCTGCATTTTAATTCTTTATCGAGGATAAATGTAGATGTCTATGGGCCACAGCATCCACTTACCACCAGGTGGACTGTATGCACTTTCGCCACCTTTATTCTATATAAAAAAAGATTTAGTCAAATTAAAGGTGCACAAGCACACTGAGATATACTAATTATGAGTCGGCACAATATTTTGTTGAATATGCACATGTAACACAGTACGACGGTGAGCGAGCAAATTAATTATTGCATTCGTTTGTAATAATACGATTTAAGTTAGCACGAGTCCATAATTATGTTTTGCATTTAATAATTTCGTTGCATTTTCGCGTGCTTCGATTGTAGTTGCCATGCTTTGATCGCATTAAACTGTTCTTTTACTTTTTTAAAAGTAAGTGTGACAAATGAGCCGAAACTGGCTATCTGCGCTGGCCAGGATTGCATAAACGATTGAGTGCGAGAGCACAGGTAATCCGACACGATGGAAGAGAGATCAGGTGCAAGAACTGGCTGTAAGTATTAGCCTAGGCACGGGGATGAAATACCGTCATCTTCCTGATTCCTGGTTACTGGTACTAAGAATTTCTTGATAGAAAAACCGAATAAATTATTTCTGGACCGACCCGGGATTGGAACCCGGGACTACATAATCAGCAGTCGCGCACCATACAAAACATGGTATCATCATATCATAAACACTGACGACTGTCACCTAGAGGGTAGGCAGAGACTACGGACTTCCGTTTGGAACGATGACCTGACACACCTCTCTCGACTCCTTTACAACCATATACCTACGCATAAATGATCATCGGTTAAGGGTACTCTTAATCTGGCCCATCTTCAATATATCGTCAATTTGGTTGATAAACTTTCAGTATCATTATGCTGTTATTTCTCGCTGGATATTGCTGTGCGAGCGTGGTCTTCTCCGGTCGAGTCAAGCCATTCGTTCTGCAATAATTTTTTTTTTTGTTAAAATCGGTTTCACTTTCCTTTTTAAGTTTTAACTATTTCATCCTTTGGAGTGGACTAACGAATATCACAAGTTTAATGTAACAGCTAGAATGTCGTCTAAATAGCTACATCAAAACAACTTTTTCTTATTTTTCCACCCTTAGGGATAAAACTTTATTAAAATGTATATGGAACCATCCCTGAAGTATAATCTATTTAATAAAAGAAGAACATTAAAATCGGTTTAGCCGTTTCCGTGTAATCAGTGAACATACATAAAAACATACGTATCGAATATATATCCTTGTGGAATCGGCTATCACCAGCGATTTTTCCGGACCGATACGACTTAGGGACTTTCGAGGGTAAGAGCCTACTCTTTTTTATAAGGCCGGTAACGCACCTGCAACTCCTCTGGTGTTGCAGTTGTTCATGTGCGGCGGTAGTCACTTACCATCAGGTGAGCCGCATGCTCGTTTGCACCCTCTTATATAAAAATAAAAGTAAATTAATAAATGGAATATAGTAACTTCTCTTTTTTGGAACTCAGTTAAATTATATTACCTTAATGAAGACACTTCATAAAAAACTTCTACTTATAAGCTGAACCATTTTATTCTTCATTACATCGAAGAAAGACCATTGAAGCAAAAAAGTAAATGCGAAATTCTGTCGCAAATTAATGAGGAGGGACAAATATATTAATATCAGTCATTTCTCGACTCAGTACAAAAAACTCATGCCGAGAGACATTTCTAACGGAACATCAATCATCTTGATAACGTATAAGGAGGCGCAGTTGTTCAGCCTAGTCCATAAATGTGGATAAGGCATTTAAGCCTGCTGGATTGGAACAAATTTTCTTTGCCCTCAGATCTTTATCCACGGCTACCGAGTGTAATGTGATTTTATACTTTACTGGATTGCAACTTTCTATCTCCACAAACCTATACAGGTACTTTTGGTATAATAACATGAACATATAAACTCTCACATCGGAGAGGCTCAGGCTATCTCACAGAGGCATAAATTATTCGATGTCTACTCCTCTGGGAGACAGGCAATATAGCTTTACCCTTGAGTAATCACGATTCTCTATATTAAAAACCTGATCAAAAACTCTTAAAGGAATGATTTACGCGAACACTTCGGATTAAATAAAATTACTTTACGGATTATTATCACGTTTAACTTTTTTTTAATTCCCGACGTTTTGAGTGCTTTGCAGCAGCAATGGTCATAGGGGGATTGTGATGTTTGGCGTCCCGATATCAAAGTTAACCCGGAGTACCTACAGCTTTTTGATTGTTAGTTTTAGTCTGATTTACACAGTCACCTCACCACCTAACACCACAGAACACCTAACACGTGTTGTTGCTAGTAAAGAGATATAGATCTGAGACATGGTACTTCACTGCTGGCCGCATGAGAAAGCTCAAGGTCGCTCAGAGAGCTATAAAGAGGGCTATGCACGGGGTATTATCTGCGTGATAAACTTAAAAATGAGGATATCCGTAGTAAAACCAGAGTAACCAACATAGCCCAACGGATTAGTGAACTAGGAATGGGCCGGCCATATAGTTCTAAATACTAACATCACGAAGACCAGTCAAATTAGGCCAAAAACGTTTATACGAAATGCATAATTTTTACAAAAATAAACTAAAGAAATAGAAGACAAAGCTAAAATAAAACATAAAGCAATTTTCTAAACCGTAATTAAATCATAAATTTTATTTTAGCTGAACAACATATTACTTTCCCAAGCCTCGGCATTAAACATATTAATTGTTAGGCGATATTATGTTATTTCAGCTAAATTATTCCACAATTTGCAATTTATCCGAACACTATATTTAAATTTACTTAAATAATGGCACACAACTTATAAGCAAATGATATGAATACATACATACAAAAAAGTATTTTACAAAATTAAGCTTAAGTAAAAAATACACTTGCTAAATCGGCGCCATCTGTTGGTGTTGTGCCCAAAAGACTGACTGAGTTGCCTCAAATGGAACACTTAATTTTTATTTATATGCATAAAATTGTATAAAATAATATATTGTAAGTTATTATTTTATACAATTTAATAATATATTTTATTTAAAAAATAGTCCCGCTGGGTTTCTTGTCGGTTCTACCCAGGACAGAGATTTTTTTTCCGAACCAGTGGTAAAAGTAAAGAATGAATTTAAATAAGTATACTAGTAATCTATTCTATATATAAAAATCAATTGCTGTTCGTTAGTCCCGCTAAAACTCGAAACTGGCTTGACCGATTCTGATGAAATTTTTTGTGTGTGTTTGAATAGGTCGCTAGATGGTTAAGATTCATATTTGGACTCTTTAGATGGCGCTGTTGTCAAGATCCAAATTTCAAAAATATTCTATTATTATATTTAAAGCAATAGAACTACATTATCATCTTAATTCTCCGCGGCAAAGAATGCTCGCTGCCTTTTCTCGTTGAGTAGTTATATTGAGTCATAAGACGACACAATAATCAGCCCTCTTGTCGCTGGCGATGACGACAGTCCTTTCAGAAACACCACCACGTATGAACGCCACGTATCGATAGTCGCTACACCAAATGTCACAAATATATAATCATCTTGCCGATAGTTACATTTGCAGCATTTACCCAATTCAGCGGCCATTCAACGATGTGTGCTAATAGTTATAGGAAAACGTTTATTTAACGGCTGATTGGCCATTATGTCCAACTAATGTTTGGCAATACTTGATAAACGATGTTTTGCTTTTGTTCCCCCAACATAATTCATTAAGCTAATTTATTATTTATATACACCAGTTGGTACTTCGTAATAAAGGCGAATTTTGTGTGTTTGATACTGAAGCTTAGAAATAAAGCCTTACATTTTTACTTATAATTCTAGAACGAGAGAAATTATTAATTTGGATAATATCATCTTTACATATGAAATACCAGTAAGCGTGTGTTCGTAATATTTTTCATCCTAAACGGTTGAACCAAATTTGGAGAATTTTAAGGGGTAATGATTGAGGTCACCGTAATTGCTCTTAGCTATAGTTGGACCCGGTAGATAGCGCTGTTGTCGAGATCTAGAAATCAACCCTGCGAAATTGGGACAGACCTTCTGGTACATTCATTAAACAATTCTTTATATTTACGTGAACACTACACATTTTTCTTCTTCTTCATCTTCTGCCAATAGGTCTACTGCTAGACGTAGGCCTCTCCCGTTGTAGGGAGAGTGTGCCTTAATCGACACGCTTGGCAAGCGGATTGACAATCGCAATATCAGACGTGAGCACCTTCGCCGTTCCCGGTCTCCAGTCTGAGTATTTTACGTCTGGCTACAAAAAAATGCCACTGGGTTTCTTGCTGAATCTTCCCAGACAGAGGTAGGTATTTCTTTAGTAATCTGCGGCATGAATATATGGTCGCCGAGTGGGCGGGGAGGGAGGAGGGTGGGAACCTCCTAAAAGAATTAAGTGCCGGAAACCCCTTTTTAATGATTTTAAAGTTTTGTGACCTATTGAGGCAAATAGTAATCTGCGGCATGAATATATGGTCGCAGAGTGGGCGGGGAGGGAGGGTGGGAACCTCCCCCTAAAAGGGCTAAGTGCCGGAAACCCCCCCTTTTTTTTAAATGATTTTTTAAAGTTTTGTGACCTATTGAGGCAAAATTGATTTTGAGGGAAAAAACCGTGCGAATCAACAACACTATTTTGATTCTGCTTCTGCTCCAGCGCTGCGGGAAGTGCAGCCCGTTCGCCCTTGCGTAACTAAGCACAGGCACCTAGCTCACCTGCGCAGCTTCGGCTGTTTGGTCGCCTTCGGCGACCAGCCTCAGCCGCTACTGCTCGTACGCTGCCTGCGCTTGTTACAGCGGGCGAGGGCTGCTTCCTCCGCTTCCGGGTTCATATACACTCTAGGGTAAGAGCGGAAAGACCACGTGGAAGACGGTTGACAGATTCGGTTTTGTGATTTATACCTTCTGGTACTAGGGTTTGATCAAAAACGACCAAATATAATATTATTAAAACATTTATTTATAAACATGTTTAATTGCTTTAATTAATTCCATAAAAGGATCTTTCTAATTGTTATATTGTTGTTGCGTGTTATTTTTAAAACAGATACAGACCATGCTCTATTTCTATCTCTTTCTAATAATTATATTGTTGTTTCGTTTTCGTATCATTTTAAATGGATATAACCTCAAAATTATAATTATCGATATCTCGAAAACTAAAGATTTCCAGCATAAAAAGCAGCTAGATGGTAATCAATAGCATCATTGCCTGTCAACTAAAGCTAAAATGAACACTTAAATCGTGCCGCAGATTACTAAAGCCGACCCCAGAGGTATTTTCCGAACCAGTGGTAAACAAAAAGTGACTTTCAATAAGTAATATGTAATAATCTATATTGAATAAAAATTATTCTATTCTATTCTACTATAAATGGATGGTTATAACGCTATCTATCGGAAGCCATGAGATATTTTAATACTTCCCATAGTCGCCTATTATGACTTGGGTTAGAAATAAAAAAAATACGATTTGTATCGTGTTTAATTTTAAATTATTTTTAATTCTTGACGTTTCGTACGCTACCTCTACTAAGGAGTCTATAGTTTTAACTTTCAACGAGATAGCTATCGCCATATAAGACATTAGAACAATATCTACCATTCAACGTGCTTAGACGCGAAAATGCAATAAAACTGTCTTCGTTCCAACAATGTCGGTAAAACTTGTTGGTAGTTGGTTGGTTGGTTGACTAAAAGGTAATTCCGTCTCACTTTACTTACATTTCTATAAACATAAAGTACAAAACAATAAATAGATAAGTAAGCTGAAGTGGCAAAGGTCGAACCATATAGCTATAAATTATTATGGAGTACTGTCAGAATGTAAAGCAGGAAGAAAATTTATTCATAGCGAGGTAAGAAAACTAATGTGTCCTTTGCAAGCAGCAGAGTGTTAGAAGTTATTTATTTGTTTATTCTTTTGGACCGCACACCATGTGCAGGCACAAAAGGCGGATTTAATGCTAAAACATTCAAAAGTCAAAGTTTGAGTCGAGTTAGACTGTTACCTGTTATTATGTGTTTCTATTAATGTTTTGCTTAATTTAGGTTTTAGTGTGTATCATTTTTTGCAGACAATATAAATTAATGCAAACTTATTAAGATCCACACTGTGACTTATATGTGAATAAGAAATATATTTTTCACGTTTAGTGGTGGTGTAAACACTTGATGGCAAAAAGGCCACCCCAGCCACACAAAAATCTCATCGTCATACAGCCTATCAAAAGTCTGCTGCTAAACAAAAGCCTTTTGTTTAGCAGCAGACTTTGTGGTTTAAAGCACCCACAGGATGATATCTGTAGATAATTATCTTACGCCGCCACTATACAGCGATCTCACCTACTGTCACTGATATTAGAAAAAGTTATATCAGCTCGAACTAAACGAATTTATTGCCAATCGATTGATCGCATTCAATTTAAATATCGAAATGTAAAATATCGAACACTTTTTTAATAAATACTTCGGTAAAAAGTGATCTAGCAAGATATTTACTTTTATTTGTCAAAACTACTTTTAAATCTATTGTGAGAAATTACAGTTCTACCTTCATTTGTTCGTATTTATTTTTATTTTATTTTCTTGCCCTCATTCCCAACACTATATTTTTCAAAACAAAACTATTTTGACCGAACTTACAAGTCAAAAAAAAACTTTTTATTTCGTCGTATTGACAGTAACATAAATAATGAAAAAAAAAAGCAAAACAATAAATTGTATAAAGAAGCAATTGAAAGAAAGAAAGACAGAAAACTTGAGATCAGTTGTTACCAGATCATATTTCAAAATACATTAATAACAATGGTCGACAAAGCCGAGTAGAAAAGTTTTCCATATCAACGATCTTCCATGACCCTGCCGAAGTAAATGGTGCGTGAACGCGAATTCTGATCGACTAATATGATAGCGTATGATTTGCTGCCTTTCTCATGAATTGTATTACGTAAAGAACGATCATAGGTCAGACGATCTAACTACTGAATCATAGGTTGTAATTCCAGTCTGAGCCAATATTTGTGTTAAATTACAAATTAATTTATGTCCCTTATTTGTGCCAGGAAGAAGCAACAAGTATAATACAAGAATAGTCCCATATACTCCTACTCCAGGTATCCTATAAAAAATACTCTATCCAAATATAATCAACTTTTTAAAAGACTGATATAGTTATAGATATTTTTTCAGACAGTTTAAATAAATTTCAAGTGAATATTGAAAAGCAAAATGGTTAACTTGGTAAAAACATTCATTCTAAATAATAATGATAATTAAATAACTATTTCTATATATAAAAACCAATTGCTGTCCGTTAGCCTAGCAAAAACTCGAAAATGGCTCGATTTATTTTAATGAATTTTTTGTGTGGCTTAAAATGGATGGCTTAAAAACTAAATTGGACGCGGTAGGTGGCGCTGTTGTCGAGATCCAGAAATCACCCGTGCAAAGCCGGGGCGGATCGCTAGTATTTGATAAAATTTTATTGATGGTATTACTTCTAACTTTAGTTTTTTTTAAATGTCATTTTTTTTAACCAAATTTAAATCATACACTCAATTTTTATTTTTGTATTAAAATAAAATAATTGCGTTAATTTTAAAGAGTCGTACTTATAATTTAAGTGCATATAATATTATGTAGTGTTATTCCTTAAAAAATGTAGCTGCAATGTTTCATATTATGTACTTAGTTGGTAAGTCAAAATAAATAAATAAATAAATGGCGTGTAACTTTATTTTTAAGAATAAGTTTGTGATTTGTAGGGCATACGAATACTTGTTCCGTTAAGGATTCGAACCCGCTGTCCTCCGCAACCGCTCCGCAGCTGTAATTCAATACTAAGCCACTGCGCCACGGGGCTGTCATAATCCTTCTGTGATGAAAAACGGAGACCTTCGAACTGGTAGCGAAGCATTCCATCTCAGTGGTATGGGCTTCTGTATCCAATAACCATTAGATTGACTGTGTATGCACTGCCACTACTGGTCACAAAGTACATACAAACATTCATTGTATTTATGTATGTAACTTACTAATACCCGATAAACATATCCCTTTTTCTAGGGCAGTTGGTTAATATTCAGGGCAAATTCATATATACAAAACACGAATGTTTTTTCCAAGAATCGCTCAAGCCTTCAGAATCGCTTTTCATGCGTTGTATCGCACCCAATATTTCTTACGTTTACCTTATCTTCGATATGATATGGTTTTATTTTGCGTGGGAACGATACAAATGTAAATATTTTATTTCTTTTCTTCACGTTCTAGGCAATCGAGAAATCAAAAACATATTTACTTACAACATTCGCAAAACCTGTAAATAAGCATATCAAAGTATGAATGCGAATTTTCTGGATATACTAGAGATTTATAAGATAGTTTGCTACTTCCAGATACTACTAAAATTGCCACATTAGTACTTATAAAATTTACAAAAATTCTAAGAACTTAAACAAAAAAATATATGTAGGTAATCAAAAGTCTGTAACAATTATAATTTTAATAATACGTTTCTTCTTTTGCACACCTCGAACTTGAGGCGAGACATGTTGGACTTTACTGTCGACTTGACTAGTTCACGCTACGCGCGCTCATTAAATTCAGTTTATTATTATTAAACCGCACTTATACATATAAAGCACATTAATATTAAGAGAAAAGACTAATAAATAAAACTAATGCTTTACTTAAGTTTTGCAATACTTAAGATACTGGAAGGTTATTCTGCGTAGATAGAACCAAAAGTTAATAGTCAAAAGCTAAAGGTAGCCTAGCTAACTATGACATCTGGACAAACATTTCAGTTCCCCCGTGACCATGGCTGTTGTAAAGCACCTGTAACGTCAGGCATTAAAAATAAGTTAAATTAACCGCGAAACCATTCCTAAAATTAGTTTCATTCAATGTTTTTTTTTTTATAGAAATAGGGTGACAAACGAGCACACAGTCCACCTGATACCTGGTAAGTGGTTGCTGTGGCCCATAGACATCTACATCTATCCTCGTTTGCGAATTAAAATGCAGATGCGTTGTCAGCCTTGAGGACTAAGATGGAATGCCTCTTTTCCAGTAAAAAGGGTCTCCGGTTCTCTACACTCACCATACGAAACACAGCAGCATTAAGCTGCTATTTTACGCTGGTATTCTGTGAGAGCGTGGTCCTTCCCCGGTCGAGCCGACCCATTCGTGCTACAACTATATTATAAATACAGCTTGGCTCTACCACGTAAATAAATGTCTAGTGTTCGTGTAAATATAAAAAATCTTTATTCAAATTATCCAAATTCGTGTAGCTGGTTACACCTACGTAGTTGAGTATCACACGATTTCACACGGTAAATGTAACCATGTATGAAGATAAAAATGTGAATTTCATAATCAAGCAGAGTATTTGAATACATATATGTCCATTATTGGGCAAATCATCAACATCATTACAGCCTATCAAAAGTCCATTGCTGAACATAGGCCTCCTCCATAAATTGCCCAATAGGAGAAATGTTTGCCATAGTCGCCTCGCATGGCAGCCTGGCTACTTCAGTTTTCATTGTTTTGAACTGTTATCAGGAAGATGCTGCTGCCTATCTCCTATTATATTCCCTCTGTCGCCTCTTACGAAATCCACGGGTTGCAAAAGGGGTGGTGATCTTGTGCTGCCACTTCACGGCTCGATTCGTTACAGTCCTCCTTTAATCCTTTGGGAGAGTCTTGGAGCAGGGAAGTGCCTGCCACGCTGCCCTTATGTGTACTGGCAGACTTCACCTGCCCTAGAAATCGCGCTTCAGCAGCAATATATTGCAGCGTAGCTCTACCACGTTTACAAAAAGCTGTAACAAAGTCATTACTCCTCTTCATAGTTTTATAACATGTGTGCACAAAAATCGATGGGTTCTGAAATGCAGATCAATAGATATACACATAAAAATATAATATTTTTATTGTTATAAAACACCTAGGATACATTAAGTGCACGTATTGAAATTTAAATAGTCTAAGAAGTTTTTATATATTTTCTAATATTTTAGTTTTGGAACGAAGTTCCTTATCGCACGGTACGAATTCGGCGGATGGGGGCTAGGCGAGAAAAAGTGTAAGATTTTTCCGTCACGACCCCCTTTCTATAGTGTAAGCGAGATGGAATAATATCCATCTCCCTCGCACTTTTTTCTTATCTTGCCATGAAAGAAATATTATTTTAAATGACGCTTCTATTTATAGACGCTAGTAATTCATTTATTTGTATTTTTTAATCAGTAATATGATACGTTTATCAATAATAATATACTACGAAAAGAACTTCGTTCCAACCGAGTGTTCCACAACACTCACGCATTTTTTTTGAAATGTATAGAATAGAGAATACATAAAATATCATCACTATTGAGCTCAGGTATTGAGTGTGTAAAGTGACTTTTTTATTACTATTAAATTAATAGAAATAGGAACAGAACATTTATAACATTTTTAACTTTTTGTTATCTAACTAGCTGGTACGGGTACCAGACGTTGCAGCCGCAGAAGAAATAACTGTGGAAATATCATTTTAAAATTGGAACAGTTATATTGTTTAATTAGGAATGATAATAAAATCATTGAAATTGAATGATATATAACTTTCAAATAAATTTGTCGGTACGATACGCGCGCCCCCTATTGTAAGTTGATTGTACTATGCCTATAAACTTCGCGCAAGTGCAAGCAATAAGTTGACAAAGTTTTAGCGCAGTCTGACGAACGGTATGGCTGCGCATAAAATACGAAGAAACAAACATTAATTTTTATATTATCTAATGTGATTTTCGAAATACTTAAAAATATCTATCTAAAAACTTCACTATGACCTATTTAACATTATTTAAACATCTCCGCAATGCGATGCAATTTTACGAGTATGTTCTCCGAATGTGAAACAAATTGTATTTATACTACGCAACCACAAATTCACTTCCTGTCTGCTATTAGAATTGCGTACGCTGCGATTGTTGGCTTCATAATTTGAAAACTAGGCATATTCGTGTGTGGATTTAGTTCAGTCATTTGTACAGGAAATATTTACTATAATTTTTGATGATTTTTGTTTTAGACACATACGAAAGGAATATTAATTGTCAATATAAAAATCGAAATCGTAGTAGCTTAATAGCTTAAAACACATTGACGTTTGATAAATGAAATTTTAATTTCTGACATCAGACTAACAAATAAAGAAAGACATAGCGCTGCGTACATTTCAAGTAATGCCGAAACCATGCTTAATATATTACACACTCAAGCGCACATTCTTCTTTTTTACTGCCTCGTTGTTCTAGTGGTTGTAACCGCGGTTGCTGATCATGAGGTCCCGGGTTCTAATCCCGGGTCGGGCCAAAATCAGTTATTGGGTTTTTCTGTCAAAAAATTCTCAGTTGGAGCCCGGTGTTAGGAAGTTAGCGGTGATTCACCTTCGTGCCTCGGGGAGCTCAGGGGATAAGTGGCCTTAAAATTATATACCACGTACATAAATATCCTTAATTCCCGCCGGCATCAAGGAATTTAAAAATTGCAGATTTCAGTGCTCAATGTGAACAAAAACCTTCGTAAGGAAAACTGCTAAGTTGACAAATTAAAAATATATTTCGATGCCATGTGAAGTTTGCAAATACGCATTAGAGATGCGTTGTGAGAAGGCATATTCATATGATGGCATGCAGCTTCTTTTTACTTATTATAAGCTATTTCTAAGTGGCAGACCCACGCTATAGCTATTTTATTTCTGTAGCACAAATGAGTCGATTAATAGCCACATAATACTTAACTGTGTTTCGTATGTTGACTGTAGAGAACCGGAGACCCTTTTTTACTGATAACGCGGCATTCCGTCTTTGGCCTACGGCGGTGGAGTGTATGCTTGTTTGTCACACTTATTCTATAAAATTAAAATAAAATTACCTTTTTTATCTGACTACGCAACGCAAATGAGAGTAACGTGTTTATCAGCCTATACATGATATGTAAATTTGTTCCTTTGAGGCGCTCTAGATACCAAACGAGTGAGCCGATTTTGACGATTCTTACGTCAATATTTTTTTTATCTTGTCAGTGTCACTAAAGACATGACAGTAATCTTAATTCAATATGGCGACAACCAGACGGGGTGTCATTAAATAAGAAAATCATCTTTTGGTTTATCTAATTATTTTTCATTTTGAATGACCATTAAGGATCTCTAACGAGTTGAAGTTGGGTAGTAACCATTCTCACTTAAATTTTCGAAACTTATAATAAAGCTGTGATAAAGTTCTTATATAATTGTATAATAAATAGTTCTTATTAATGAATTTTTTATGCAGTCGTGTTTTTTTAAAACAGTATTTAAGCATTAAGCTTGTTTTTATTATTATAAGCCAGTGCTTGACTACAATTGCATCAGGTAGTAAGCGGTGATGAAGCGCTAGATGATTATTGTAGTATGTTATTAATTTGTATATTAAAATATTACATTTAAATGTTTGAAACTAAATAATAATAAATGCACAAACACAAGTGATTGAATATGTTCTTTTATATATACTCATGAACAAATTTAGAGGAACGCAAAAAAAGTATTTATAAAACAAAATTTCATGGATATTTGTGATTATAAAATTTATTAATTTGGATTTAGCTTATTATTCGTTAATTTTAAATTGAAAAAACAAACGATTAAATGACAATAATTAACACAATTAAAAAAAATACGGAAAAGAAAAATTTTTGTACTTAATATTTTATTAATTTTTTTCATAACGTGGGCCAATATACCAAAATAACGTGGCAATTTTTTTCGTAATCAGTACTTACTGTTGCCCCCTCTAGCTATTAGAACTGCTTCCAGTCTCCTTGGCATACTTCTAATCAAGTTATCAATAAAATCTTGAGAGATTGCGTTCCATTCTTCCTGGTTTAAAGATCTCTCAAATTAGAGGGGCAGGATTTCTTTTCTTAATTTGTCTTCTAAGCTTATATCATACATACTCTATGGGGTTTAAGTCAGGCGAGTGCGCTCGCTACCGTATAGCATTGATATCAATGTCTCGAGGATATTCGACAACTACGGTCGCAGTATGGGGCGTGCATTATCATGCATAAAACAAATATATATCCTATCAAATAGATATTTGATAGGATATATATTTGTTTTATATTATTCGAGGATAAATATAGATATCTATCTACATTTATCCTCGAATAAGAAAATACAGATGCGTTGTCACCCCTGAGGACTAAGATGGCATGCCTCGTTTCCAGTAAAAGGGTTCTTCACCATACGAAACACAGTAACATTTAGTTGCTATTTTACGCTGGTATTCTGTGAGTACGTGGTCCTACCCCGGTCGAGCCGACCCCTTCGTGCTACAACTATAATATAGCTGCAGCATGACTCTACAAATACCTCACCATACCATAACTGACCCTCCACCTCCACACCTTTATTCTTCCATTATCTGGCTTCAGGCAAAATCTAAACTCATCTGTGAATAGGACTTGACTTCAAGCTTCGTCATTCCAATTTTCGTGATTGCGAGCAAAATTTACTTGAACTACTAGATGGCACGTGGAAAGAAATATTATTCCGGCCGATTTTAATATTTTTCTCACAGTTTTTGTGCTAACTGTAACAAGGTCCGGTCGCTAATCACGCTTGTCACGATGAACCGGTCATTTCTGGCCACAGTTTTGAGTTTACGTCCCTGTCCTGCGAGTCTCTTACACTGTCCAGTCTGCCGATACCTCTTGACAACTCGGCGTACCACAAATTTTAAGACTCTTATTGTTTGGGCTACATGTTTGTAGGTGTGACCAGTTTCAATTAAAGTAACCCTAGAGTGGTGTTTAGATGTGGCATTCTCAGTTAATTTGCAGTAACAACTCGCACTTATCACGACACACAATGCAGTCAAGGCAAACATTTAAACAAAATCTAAATTTAAACTCAAATTCAATATTTGGCAAAAAAAAATATCTGTATGAAAGAACGTAATATTTCGTAATAATTACATAAAAACAAATGCAATTTGAAAAAAATCATTACTTCAAAACTTTTTTTAATAGTAACAGGAGAAATTTAACATGCGTTCCTCTAAATTTGTTGATGAGTATATAATTTTCAGGCAAACTGCTCAGTAAAATATTTTATCAATTTAAAAATTACAACTGAGTAAGATTGGAGTTTTATTTCTCACGGACGCTTTTCATTCCAGAAAGCTATCTGAAGCACGCGAACCCTTTAGGGTGGTTCCGGATAACGACTTTCTCTACCCGAAAGAGTTACGACCTAGAGCCTGCAGTGTTCTTCAAAAATTCATCTATGTTACTAATATAATAAAGCAGAAGAGTTTTTTGTTTGTATAAACACACTAATCTCTGGAACTATCAGTCCGGTTAAAAAAATATCTAGCATTAGGCTACACCTCTCAGCTAGCCTTAAATATTGATTTTTGTTAAGCAAGTTGGAAGCTAGCTGTCGTGTGCTCTGTTACGTATATTATTGTGAGATAATTGATTACTAATTAAAGCTTAAAGTAACCCAAACATTTTTTATAGTTCTATCTAGCTACAATATGTTAATTTATACCATACAAATGAACTAGAGAAATAGACAAACAGAAAATTTAGCAGTTATTAACTATACTAAAATCACATGAGTTAACAATATTCATTTTGTGTACACGTGTCATAGATTATTTTGCTATGTGAAGTGAATTTGTATCCTCTGAATACATAATGAATCCTATTCACACAATCTAACCACAAATATACCGGATATTGTATCGGACTCGTATGCGCTGCAACCAGCTATCGCATTTGTAATTAGACAACTCGGCATACCTCTCGAATAGCTTTTATTGTATTATTTGTCGCTAGTTTAGTGAAGCTTTTAAATATAAACGCTTTATTAAATTAGTGACAATTTAATGTAACTAATATACAGTTCACTTGATAGTAAGTGAACATGTGAGCAATACTCGAGGAATTTCAGGTGCGTGGCTGAAAATATTTTATCCTTTTTTTAGAGAAAATATAACCTCGAAAAGCCCATTAATTAAATTCACTAAAACGATATCAAAATTATTTTCCTTTAAGGGACAAAAAGATAAACGTTACATATACTTGCTTATTAAAATTAACGTAGAACTATCCTGTACACTTGTAAAACAAAGCACCTTATTAAGCTTGTTATATCTTATTTTGATGACGTCCTAGTTTTTGTTGTTTTTTAATTATATTTTTTAAAGGAACGAAATAGTAATAATAAAATAAAATGTAATTACAGGCTCTGGGGCATTCGACATTATCCTTAAAAATGAGAACGCTTCTGCAGCCTTCCTTCTTTTTTAAATGGCTGCAGGTGGTAGCCACTTTCCATCAAGTGGACTGTAACTTCGTTTGTCACTCCAGTTTTATAACAAGCCCAACGGTTAAACAGTGATTAAAAAACCTGACTGCGTAAAAAAAGTTTACCAATAATTATTTTTTCACGTTAATAAGACCTATTAAACGATTATGGAACCAGTTGTAAATTAAGCACAAGAGTGACTTTCAATAAATATTATTTATAATGAAAAAAGTTTCTATTTCTATTTAAGAACTTTATCCGAGCTGTATTATAAGTATTGAAAATTTAAATGAGAATGGTCACTAATCAACTTTAAATCGTTATAGAACCTAAAAAGTAATTCAAAATGAAAAATAATTAAACAAACCTAAAGATGATTTTCAATAACCTATTCAATGATACGCCACTTGACATAGTTCGTCGACTTTCATATCAATCTTTTTAACGATATGATGTCTGGTTGTCACCATATTGAATTTTTATTTTTAATTACTGTCATGTCTTTAGTGACACTCACTAGATTGAGGCAAATTGATTGACATAAGGATCATCAAAATCGGCCTACGCGTTTGGTCTCTAGAGCGCCACAAAGAAACAAACATACATAATATGTACGAGTACGTACATACATAGGCTGATAAACACATTACCCTGCTTTGCGTCGCGCAGTCGGTAAAAAGGAAAGAAAATAGTGTGAACATGTTCGAGAAATTTATTTCATTCATGTCAAACTTGCCCAAAAACTTCCTTTCGGAAGGCTTATCAGGTTACGCATCAGTCATCCTGACAGTCTCAAAAGACGCAGTTATTAAGCCCAAGGCGACCTCTCATAAATACAGCTTAGGAAATTTAAGTTTGTCCGAGCAAAGCCATTGTATGTCGTTAATATCGGAGAATAATAGCGACCCATAATTCAGCCTTTGTAATTTTAGGGGTACGATGCACCATCTGCTCTAAAGAAGGATATTATGGATAAATTTTGAAATCATATGCTAAATGGACATATTTATACTTACTTTATCTGTAATTAACCACGCCAACTAAGATGGAAACGCTTGTGCCAGAAGGGATAATGATTCCCGTGAACGGTTTCTTGATTTGTCGTGATGGGGGGGAGGCTTAGAAGCCATTGCCTGGTCACCTACGGTGAACTAAAAGGAATCCACATGGAAGCCGTTCCAAGTGGGCTTTGCAAGCCTATCATAAAATGCATGTTGATGGACTGAGGCGAGAGAGTGACCCTTTCACCGCAGTCAAGTTAGCTATGATGATGACTCTGGAGTACCTTACTCTCCGATTTCAGATGCTCGGGCTTTCGTGTAACGGAATCGGACCGGGGGGGGGGGATTATACAGGTAAAAGATCGAGGCCGTATAAGAAGGCGTGCTCGTGTCCCGGGAAGATTATCCAAAAATATTATGTTTTATTTGTAAAAAAACTTATAAATATAAACAAATAAACAAAATTTTATATTTTGAGATAATTATTAGATAAAGAAATGAAATAAAGCAAACGTAAAATAAAAAAATCAAATAAATGTTACAACGTCATTGTATAGTAATGACCACTTTTTTATCAAACATGACCGCTATACATACAAAAAAATAAGATGAAAGAATGTCGGTCCTTATCACTGACGAGGGACTCGTCGTGAATTTCCAAGTTTTCCTATTCGTACTTCCCCTAACGATCGTTTGCGGCCTGTGAGTTGTAAAGCTGCAAAAAAGTAACTATCAGGGTATGTGCTATATTGTCGGCAATATTTTGCAATCACACTATAATCAGAGAAAGATTTTAGTTATTTTAAACTTGAATATATTTTGAAACTGTGTTGTGGCGGTGTAATAATATTCACTAGATCATATCGTCCTGTGGATGTCGTAAGAGGCGACCGAGGGAAACAAACCAGGAGACGGACAGCTGTGTCTTCCTTATAAAAACTACAAAGTAAAAAACTGCGTTTGCAATCTCGTCTGCTTTGAGGCAATCTATGGGGGAGGCCTACGTTCAGAAGTGGACTTAGTGGATTTAATTTCATTTTAACTCCCGAGCGCTTTGCCACACTCATGATCTTTTGAAGTACCGCAAGGTACTCGACAGTTAAAGTAAGGTGAATTAAACGCGGTAAAAATCATTTGCGGAAATCGGACAAAAATCCAAGCTTAAAGTACGGGTTAACTATGACATTAGGACGTTAAACAGACCCCGTTTTAGTCCTCATGGGTGGCAATATATCAAAATTTTGATTATTAATAGAGGATAGATGTAGATATCTATGGGCCGCAGCATTCACTTACCATCAGGTAGACTGTATGCTTGTATGTCACTATTTTTCTATCAATAAAGAGATTTAGACGTAAAATATTCAAACCGGCGACGGGCAGTAGCGGCGGAGGTTGAATTGCTTAATATTAACGTAATACCAAAATCGTTTTTAATTCAAACATATTTGCGTAATTTGTGCTATTATTTGGATTAGGATAATGAGTTTCTTTTAAATTATGCTTACCTAAAAATGTAAGCAAAATTGCATTTATAATGGACCTGTTTTCTCCGTATTTGTTTTGTATTGAAAACAACGATATTATCTTGATTTTTTACACCACACGTTAAACACAGACCCCATATATTGTAACCTATACTGATTGTTAAGCCGCGATATTGTTATACTTGTAAAAATGTTGAGTATATAATTATTCATCTAATACGGATTCTGAAGATAATTTCAAAGTACAATTCACTGACGACAATCTTTGCAAAAAGCTTAAGCTGCACTTTAACTTGTAGCAATTTAATTTACACCAGAACATGTATGCACGATTGTTTTCATGAACATTGCGAGCTTCCGAGGTTATTCAATTGTCAAGCATTCCAAGATTGCTAGGTGTGGTCAGCTCTAAGGAATTTCCAATTTCGCAGCACACAATACACCCGTTGTAAATTGCTCTTAGAATGCGACATTGCCAATACTCTGGGAATATTTCAGCTGCAGTACACAAAATGAAGACTATGAAAATATTAGTAGCAATATTAGAACGTAGGTTTTGATTTACGTTAATATTATTAGTTTTACAGCAGCCCCAGTCGTTTTAAATTGGATTTCTTGAATGTATTTAATTTCACTCCGTAATCCAGTTTGTGACGAAATCTATTACAGAACTAGTTTAACCAATAGCCCAACGGACCAGTAAGATATAGTGGCAATGTACCAGCCATATAGCTCGACAAACCGACAACTGATGGGGAAGAAAGTTTCGAAAGTGGCAGCCTCGTACCGGCAAGGAAAGTGCACGACAGCTCTCCACTATATAGCAAGAAATGCAGAAAGTCGATGGATGATGGCTCAGGACCGTGTTTGGTGGTATTAGTTGGTGAGGCCTATGTTAATTAGTGTACTTGTGAAATGCTGTAATTATGATAATGATGATGAATCCAACTTGTAAATGTGCTACTTGTAACAATTGTATTACATATTTAGGTTTAATTATTTCGATAATTTAAAGTAAATTGTCTCTAAGTATCTACACAGCTTTTAGTTGAATTTAGTTGACATTTATTCAAATTGTAAGTACCTTCTTAGATCCATCCTAATATTATAAATGCGAAAGTTGTTGTCTTTCACGTCGCAACAGAGCGTCGGCATGGCATGATTTTTTGTACGGGATAGTTCGGTGGCTGTAGAGTGACATAGGCCTTTTTTTTCCGCGGAAAACATCTTATTCCGTGGGAAAATCGAATATGTTGCACAAGTTTGTCCTTCTTCACGTCGCAACAGAGCGTCGGCATGGCATGATTATTTGTAGGGATAGTTCGGTGGCTGTAGAGTGACATAGGCTACTTTTTCAGCGGAAAACATATAATTCCCGTGGGAAAATCGAATATGTTGCAAAATTAAATTCAGCTAGGTGGCGCCACCGTGATTCTACAAGACGGACGACGGTACGATGGACGAACGCAGAAGGTCAGAATATCTGGATTATTATGTTTTTACCAAAATTAAGATAAAAATGTATGGATCTGTATTTTTTCACGCAGGACCGGGGAACATAAAATTCACCAGCTGATTTTCTTCAAACGTTTTGGTGCATCGTAATTCACAGAATAGGCGATAACCTAGCGACGACGATAAGTAATCCGTTGATGCTCTGCCTACCCGCAAGGGTTACAGGCGTGATTATAAGTATGGATCAGAAATACTATCACCACCTGTCACGTCACCCTTAACTATTACTTAACAATGGTAGAAACAGTTCTTAGTAAGCCTTATTAATAAGCCTTAGTAATATTTATTGAACGGAAATGAAAACAGTTCTTATATGTGGTTATGAATGGATCGGTATTACAATAAGAAAAATTGTGCAAAATTATAAGAAAAATATTTTTGAGAGTTATTATTAACTAACGTATACATAGTTTAAATTGATTCCGCTAGATGTCGTTACTAGGTTTTTAAACGCGGTAACGAAATGTTTCCTGACATACTTAACTCCCGCCGTTGAGCCGCGCGTCAACTTATAGTGCATACGGTACCTATACGCTTAAATTGTTTCTATTCGTAGCTTATTCAATACCTGCTTTCGATTTCGGTTGTTTATTATTTGCTTTGTGATTTGGTTAAGGTTGAATGGATTTATATTGGCTTTCATTTTCGGATTTGTGTATTTTCTTGGGTCGGTTTGTTGATTTGGTTGGTATTCCTTTATACATATTTAGACTCTGGCTTTGATTTTGGATTTTGTTTATTTAGAATCGTGAATTGGTTTTCGTTGTTTTAGGTTGTTTAACAATATTTCAAAGGAATATTAATAGATAGAGATATACGTAACCTATACACTTATTTTTTCGTTGGTTATATTTATATTGACTACTGCTTTCGATTTCGGTTTTCTGCGATTTGTTTTGTGATTTGGTTTAAGTTGATTCGATTTTCTTTCGTTTTCGGATTCGTGTTGTGTCTTGAATTGGTTTTGTTGTTTGATTTTAAAAATATTTAAAAGGAATATTTATTCCTTTTAGATATTTTGATTTGCTTTTAAAAAATATTTAAAAGGAAATTTAATTTCTTTAGGTATTTTAACGTTTTTTATAAATATGTTTTTTTTACTTCATAATGCCTCGCAAACGTAAGTCCAGCCTTTCAAGAGTATCTTCAAAGACAAGCGAAAATATTAGCTCGATCGTTAGAATCTTTAGAAGATGCTGAACTGAGAAGGCAAGAACAAGCAGAGCGTCGCATGGAGCTACCTGTCGAAGAGCATGATCCTTTTCATAGCTTGACCATTTAACTGTTACATATTTTGTAAACAGTGAAATATCATCTCAACCAGCAGAACAGATCAATCTGTATCGTCGACATTAAAATATGAAAAAGAAAATAAACGAAGGTCGAGATTTACTAATTACACAAGAAAAAGTCAATTAAAAGTGCACAAGAAAGATATAGGCAGAACAAGCCAGATTCAAATTTAAAGCTGTGTCCGCTTATCAGAAAAAATCCTGATGTACACAGGCAAGCTGTTGCAAATTACCAAACTGCGAATCCACAAGTGCATAGAGCAATTCAGTCACGGTATGAGGACAGCATTACACTGCGTTTATGGAAAAACAAGGTTCATTCCGCTATGGAGTATGACCCTGATATTGCTTATAGAACTGACAGCAGTGTAGCCTTGGGTTCTATGACATTCAAGTGTCAGTGGTGCAATGCGCTGAAATGGAAGGATGAGACACCTGGTATGTATTGAAGCGCTGAAAAGTGCAATTTGATCGGTTGAAACAACTGCCTGAACCACTCTTTAGTTTAAATAATGATCTACACCCAGATCATGACCATTTTATGGGTAATATTCGTAAATATAATGCCTGTTTCTAGATGACTTTGGTGGTAAACAGGTAACAGCAGATGGTTTTTCACCGACTTTAAAGCACAAGGCCAGGTCTACCATTTAATTGGGAGTATATTACCAGTAGGCGAACATGGCGCTCAGTACCTTCAAATATATTTTGTAGGTGAAGATGATCGAGAAGCAAAGATTCGATGTTCTAAATTTCCTAACTTAAAGCCAAATTTAATCAAACAATTGCAGAGTATGCTGCATCAAGTAAACTGTATATAAAAGATCTGATGCCATTGATAAATCCCCACCTTCAGAGTCATACAAAGTTGTCATACATCTGAATAAAAAACCACAAGAAGAACATAGAGGTAGGTACAATGCACCAATCACAAATGAAGTGGCTTCAGTGTTAGTGGATCAACAATTTGATCGAAGGACATCATCCTCGAGAGCCGAAATAATTCACTTCAGCGTATTAGTGAGATACATCGAGCATATGATGGGGGATGATTGGTATTCAATCAACATACCACAACTAAATTGCCGCTAAATAAAACTGTCTCTTCTGCAAGTTTCTATTCGTATAGAATAATGACTAAAGAAGGAGAAGATAACTATTTACTCAATTATCGTGCCCTTTTAGTCAATATTTGGTGGGTCAATACGCCAAAATAAAAACAAAGATATTAAATTATATCAATAATAATCAAGCCAAATTACGTGCTGATAGTTACATCCATTTAAAATATGCTGTTGGACGACAAGACGCTGGAGCCAACCAACTAGGATAAATGGTTGTCCTTCCATCATCTTTACGGGGGACCTAGGTATATGCACGAAAGAACACAGGACGCTATGACCTATGTTAGGAATTACGGCCGGCCTGATCTTTTATAACTTTCACATGCAATCCTCGCTGGAACGAGATAAAAGGCAGTTGCTTCAAGGACAACAATCTCATGATAGACACGATATAATTTGAGGGTGTTTCGACTAAAGGTGAAAAGATCATGAACTTATTAACAAAGGGCAAAATATTTGGTGAAGTAAAAGAAGATGCTATATTTACTCAACGGAATGGCAAAAGAGGTCTTCCATATTATATTCCTATTCTTTATGTCTTCACAAACGTATTACTCCGGATCAAATCGACAATATAATTTGTGCCGAAATACGGATCCCAAACGTGAACGTGTTCCCGTGTAGTGGCAGGTAAGAATACCCACTACCCCATATCCTCCCGTGGGTGTCAAGAGGCGACAAAGGAAACTGATACAGAAGATGGGCAGCAGCATTTTCTGATAAAAGCCAAAACAATAAAAACTGACACAAGTAACTGCCCCCAGTCCCTGAGGCCCCGCTATTCCTGGCTACGGTGGCGACCATGGTAACGGCGGGCAGGGTGCTAAGAATCTCCGGTGGAGTTCGGTTGCCACCTACGACGACTCAACCTGGCAACATATAACGCACGCACCCTGAGGACTGACGAGAAGATCCTGGAGCTGGAAGAAGAAATAGATAAGTTACGCTGGAATATAATAGGACTATCCGAGGTCCGAAGAGAGGGGAGGACACGGTAATCCTCGAATCCGGCAACTTGTTCTATCACCGAGGGCGACCATCTGTCCCAAGGAGGTGTCGGATTTATCGTCCACAAGTCTCGTTAACAACGTTAAAGATCGGGAGTGTCGACGAGGGTTGCGTACCTTATACTCAGAATCACCAAACGGTATTCGCTGAAGGTCATACAGGTTTACGCACCAACCTCGGCACACCCTGATGAGGAGGTGGAGGAAATGTATGAGGATATCTCTAGAGCCATGCATTCCTCCAAAACCCACTATACGGTGTTAATGGGAGACTTCAACGCAAAACTAGGCACAAGAGAGAGCGGTGAGCTGAAAGTAGGAAATTCGGAATAGGGCAACGGAACCTAAGGGCAGCAGCTGGCCGACTTTATGGAGAAAGAGGACTCTTTATGATGAACTCTTTCTTCCAAAAGCGGCCCCACAGAAAGTGGACTTGGTCGAGCCCCGAACGTTCGACAAAAATGAGATTGACTTCATTATAACGACCAGACGACAACTGTTCAGTGATGTCTCAGTGATCGCGAGGGTGAAAACTGGCAGCGATCACCGAATGATGAGAGGCACACTGAACCTAAACGTTAAGTTGGTCATGTCTAATGAAGTCAACGCTCCGTGCCCCTCGTGTTCTAATCCAAAGCCCCGAAAACTTTCAGCTCGAGTTACAAAATAGTTTTCAGTGCCTAAAAGATTGCAATGAAGTGGACGTTATGAATGACAAGCTTGTGGAAACTCTCCATGCGGTCGGAGCTAAGTTCTGTAAGACCCGTCGCAAAAGAACACAAAAACTCTCCGATCACACTTTTAATCTCATGGCTGTTAGACAGGAGATGAAGCTGCAGTCTTCAGTAGATTTGACAGCATACAGGCAACTGAACAGACAGATCTCCAAATGCATGCGGCGGGACTTGCGCAACTTCAATACTGCTCGTATTGAGGAAGGATCGAGCGGAACCAGGGCTCCAAAGTCTTTGCTAGAGATCTGTCTGCCAGAAAGAGCCAACTGTCGAAGCTGAAGACCGATTGTGGCAGCATCGTTTCCGGACACCTGAGATTTTGAGTGAGATTGAGAGGTTCTATGGGCAGCTGTACACGTCATCGTTGGAGCCACGCAAGTGTGAGGAACGATCCAAGAGCAAGTCTTATCCGACACTATTCCGATGATATCCCGGACGTCAGTCTGAGCGAGATTAGAATGGCTCCCAGCACCTTTAAAACGGCAAGGCTCCATGCGAGGATGGAGTTACAGCGTAACTTCTGAAAGTGGGTAGAAAACCAGTAATTAAAGTCCTTCAGAAGCTCTTTAATTCCGTCCTCCGTGATGGCATTACACCGGAGGCGTGGAGCAGAAATGCGGTGGTCTTGTTCTTCAAGAAAGGCGACAACGCTCTTTGAAGAACTACAGACCGATTTCCATTCTGAGCCGCGTCTACGTGCTGTTTTCGAGTCATTACGAATCGTCTCGCATGCAGACTCGACGACTTCCAGCCTCCCGAACAAGCCGGTTTCGAAAAGGCTTTAGCACCATAGACCACATACATACCCTTCGGCAAATTGTACAGAAGACCAAAGTACAATCTGCCACTTTTCCTGCGTATGTGGACTATGAGAAAGCTTTGATTCCGTCGAAATTTGGCGGTGCTGCAGTCCCTTCAGCGGTACCAAGTTGACTGTCGGTATATCGAAGTGCTGAAGTGTTTGTACAGTAGAGCTACGATGTCTATCCGAGTACAGAACTAGAGTACGAAACCTATCCAACTACAGATAGGTGTAAGACAGGGTGACGTGATATCCCCGAAACTCTTCACCGCTGCATTGGAAGACGTTTTTAAGCTACTGGACTGAAAACGATACGGTATTAACATCAATGGCGAGTACATCACTTACCTTCGATTTGCTGACGATATAGTCCTTATGGCAGAATCGCTGGAGGACCTAAGCACTATGCTCAATGACTCAATAGTGTCTCCAACGGATAGGTCTTAAGATGAACATGGACAAAACAAAACTCATGTTTAACGTCCATGTCACACCTATGCCGGTAGTTGTTGGGAGCACTAAGCTCGAAGTTGTTGACGAGTATGTTTACCTGGGACAAATAGGCCGATTAGGTAAGTCCAACTTCGGCCGAGAGGTCAATCGACGGATTCAACTCGGCTGGGCAGCGTTCGAGATTACGACCCATCTTCTCGTCAGGCATGCCTCAAAACCTCAAAACTAAATTGTACAACCAGTGCGTGTTGCCAGTGATGACATATGGAACAGAGACGTGGTCCTTCACTGCTGGCCGTATGAGGAAGCTCAAAGTCGCTCAGCGAGCTATGGAGAGGGCTATCTCGGGGTTTCTCTGCGTGATAAACTTAGAAATGAGGATATCCGCAGTAGAATCAGAGTAACCGACATAGCCCAAAGGATTAGTAAGCTGAAGTGGCAATGGGCCGGCCATAGTTCGAAGAACCGACAACCGATGGGGAAGAAAGGTTCTCGAGTGGCAGCCTCTGTACCGGCAGGCGAAGTGTAGGGCGTCCCCACCAGATGGAGTGACGACCTGGTAAGACACGCAGGAAGTCAATTGATGCAGGTGGCTCGATACCGTGCTTTGTGGCATTCCGTGGGAGGCCTATGTTCAGAAGTGGACTTGTGAAGGGCTGTAATGATGATGATGATGAAACGTGAACATGGTCCATGTGGAAATTTAAATCGAAAGTCACCATGTATGAAAGATAACATGTGCAGTAATCGATACCCCAGGGCTCTCATAAGGAAACTCAAACTGGTGAAGACGGTTATCCGCAGTACAAGAGACGTTTACTAGATGACGGTGGGTTCTTTTGATATCAAAGGCACAAACATAGATTATCGCTGGGTAGTCCCTTATTATCCAGTATTATTAAAAACACTTAACGCTCACTTAAATGTGGAATATTGTCATTCGGTGAAATCAATAACATACGTCTGTAAATACGTAAATAAAGGTTCAGACCAGGCATCGTTTGCTTTCGAGAATGAGAAGGATGTAGTTAAACCTACACAAGTGGAACATATATAAGTTCATCAGAAGCAATATGGCGAATCCTTGAATTTCCTATTCATGAGTGTTTCCTTCTCGTAGTCCACCTCTCTGTTCATTTGGAAAATGGGCAAAGGGTTTATTTAAATGAGCAAAATCTGAGTTAATAGTTCTCCAACAACCACACTCCTATCCTTTTTCGATTTGTGTAAAGTGGATAACTTTGCAAAAATATTGCTCTATCTAGAAATACCTGCATACTACGTTTGGGATAAAAAAATGTTCCAAAGGAGAAAGAGAGGAGCAAACTTTGAAGGCTGGCCAGGGGTCCAAAAAGAGCACGTTCTGGGCAGGGTTTATACTGTGCATCCGAACAATACAGAATGCTATCACCTTCGCATGTTTCTTCATGAGATACGAGGCCCAATTTTGTTTGTAGCGTTAAAAACTGTAGATGGTCTCATGTATATTCCACAATCCAATCAGCGTGCAAGGTCTCGGCTTGCTTGAAGATGATCAGCATTTGTTCGCAGCAATGGAAGAGGCAGCACTTGCCAATCACCGCAAATGATTCGGGATCTTTTACGATTATTGTAGTGTTCTGCCAATTATTAGACCCTTTAAGCCTTTGGAGAAATTCAAAGAATACCTATCTGAAGATTTAAAAGGCAATTAGAAAGACAGGGAGATGTGGATGTAGATCATATAACAGATGTGGTATTTAACAAATGCCTTTCGGTAATAGAAGATGCCGTATTAGCGTTGGGTGTTCGGCTACTAAAAGAGTATGGGTTACCTTAGCCAAGCAAAGAACAATTTGAAAATAGAGAGTTTATTAAAGAGACAAGTTACGACTTAGCATCATTAGAAAACACAGTAAAAAAAAATGAAGGATCACTGAATGTCGAAAAAAAGTTTACAATCAAAGTAACACAAAAATTGAATCAAATGAGGTGGAATGTTCTTTCAGATGCTCCCGGTGGAACAGGCAAAACATCCTCATAAATTTGCTATTAGCAAAAGTTAGAGGTACTCATGGAATCGCTTTGGCTGTGGCTTCTTCTGGGATCGCAGCTTCACTGCTTGAGGGTGGACGAACTGCTCAGGCTACCTTCAAGTTACCACTCAATTTAACAACAGCTGATACTCATTTGTAATATATCGAAACAAAGTAATTTTGCTGAAGTATTATAACATATGAAAATGATAGTGTGGGATGAAATAACGATGGCTCATAAGGTTGGCGTAGAGGCTTTAAACAGAACTTTACAAGATATAAGAGGAAATAAGAAATTAATGGGTGGTGTAAAGGTTTTGCTGGCTAGAGATTTTAGATAGACTCTACCAGTATTGCCAAAAGGAACTAGAGTGTGTCTTAAGAGATCCACTTTATGGCTTCTAATTAAAATCCTCAAGCTCTCGAAAAATATGCGGGTACACTTAGGAGAAAAAGAGTCTGCTGGTGGATTTGCGAATCTCCACTTGAAATCGGCAACGGTGAATACCGATAAATGACGGAATGATAACCATTCCTGATAATTTGTGCAAAGTTGTATTTACGTTACAGGAGTTAATATCCAAAATTTACCCAGATATTGCTCATATCCACGATAAGCCAATGGAATGGTTGTATGAACGTGCCATACTAACCCCAAAACGACCAAGCAGCGGCACTTAACGATATACTGTTAACGTCTTTTGAGGGGAAGAAATTGTGTACACGTTAATAGACTTTGTGCTCAACACAGATGACGCAATTAATTTTATTTTAATTCACTGAAACCATCGGGTCTTTCACATCATAAGCTTATTCTGTGCGTGGGCACTCCTGTTATGTTGTTGCGATATTTAAAACCTCCTCAACTGTGTAACGGAACCAGACTAAAAGTAAAAGCGTTACATCGCAATGTAGTGGAAGCCACAATTATAACTGGATGTGCGCAAGGAAACTGTATTTGTACCAAGAATTCGCTTGATCCCGAATGATCTTCCTTTGAATTCAAACGAATACAGTTTCCTCAAAGTCTGCTTTGCAATGACCACAAACAAATCACAAGGCAGACATTAAAATTTGCGGGTATAGACTTGAGAGAAAATTGTTTTCACGGGCAATTCTATGTGGCTTGCTCACGCGTAAGCTCACCCAGTAGTCTGATAATTTTGGCACACAGTAATAGATTAGCAAAAAATGTGGTGTATAAAGAAGTTTTGTAGTTTACTAGCTTTTACCCGCGACATCCAGTTATAATTGTGGCTTGTACCAGCAGACTCTTTTTCACACATGGGCGCGATATAACCGAACTCCACGCGGACGAATTCGCGGGCAAAAGATAGTAACACTATAAAAGTGAATACATTTTTATTTTCATTTTTTTTACTCTTATAAGCCAGCGCTTGACTACTATCCCACAAGCCCTCTGCTTGGGTATGTCCTTTTTCAAGAAAGGTAAGTTTTATAGGAATGTTAAATTCATGCGCAATGTACACATAAAACGCAAATACAATGTGATTGCGGTTCTAACCGGCCCAATCATACGACCAGAATATAAATTTTTTTGCGCCCCGTTCATGCATTTTTTTGTGTAAAATGAGAAAGACAGCTTGATACCTCATTAAAACCAAGTTTGGCTTCTCCCACGTGCCACATACAATAATGACCTTCTTTATCTACCGACTTAAACAGGAAAAGGTATTCAATGCATTAAGAATCTTTAGAAAATCAAAAGTAGCAGTGACGATTTTACCTTGAGAATATTTTCTTTCATTTATGTCAATATTTATGAGTTGTCGGGGTAACTTCTTGTTTGTGACGTGATTTTCATGATCTGTGGTTTGTTGTTCAGTAGGACTGACAATATTTCTAAAAATGTGGCATTAATCGCACTGATCTTTCTTAGGTACATAAAACTGAGCTTTTTATTTACAATATCTCGATATTGACTTTCGTATTCAGATTTCTCTTCATATGTTTTAGACTGAAGCCATTCGTTTTTAATTTTAAATAATCTATGAAAATTTAAATCTACATCAAAATATAATTTGTTTGACCTTTGCCTCTTATAATGTGACTCAACTGGCTGCAAGCTCTTACTGTGGTCAAACACACTGGTTACAACATATTATAATGTTTTAAGTTATTGTTAAAGATGTCTCCATCTATTATATTTGCCAATTCATTCAGGTATGATTCATTAAAACTTATTGGTAATGGAGACTCTGATACAGTAATAAAGTTTTAATTTTATTGCTTATAAGACCCAATTTTAGAAAAGACGTTTGACATACAACATTGAATTTAAGTAAAAAAAAGTAATAGCTACGTAAAGTATAGCATGTCATCATACAACAAAGTTTTGAATAACAACTCCGAAGTAAAATGTTGTATTTATTACATACAACAATATTTTTATTTTAATGTAAACGTAAAACGTTGTATGTATTACATACAACATTTTAATGAACGCTCAACGACGTAAACTGTTGTAAGTAATCTATACAACATTTTAGGTGGGTATCACTACAAAAAAGTAATAAACCTAATTAATGCCAATAGAATATTACAGAAAGAAACATACCTGGGATATTTTGGAGGTTAAAGTCATGAAAACTGTTTAGTTCTATTTCATCTAAAGAAACATTGTTATTTTCAATGAGTGTTTCAGAGTTATCATTTTGTGTAATCGAATTATTGACCATATTGTGATATAGGATAGGGCGTAGACATGTGTAGTCTACGCCCTCTACTTGTTATTACAGAACGTTTCATTGTTATTTATTTGGTTTAATGCTAATTATGTAAGTTAATTTTTAGATAACTTAAACGCTTCCTACATACGTGCGGCTGGTTTAGAGTCTGGCGTGGTCTGTATGGGACCGATACGAGACGCAAGCGCGTGATTCTCCCGGCCCCGCATCCCGCGTAAACCATTGCAAAGGTCTATACAATGTTTTAGTCCGTTCTTGTTCGAAAGTTGCAACAATTTACGTCTAGCAAATCCTTGAAAAAATTCTGTTTACGCTATTTTTTCACTTTGAATGCATTAAATAATGCAAATTAGGTTAGTTTTCAGTAAAAACGCCCAACGGCATTTTTGTGGCATACAACAACTTACGTGGGAGGTATCGATATAATTGTAGAAGCATTATGAAAACATATCTATCAATTTCTGTCCGTTAGTCTCGCTAAAACTCAGAAACGGCTCAACCGATTTCGATGAATTTTTTGTGTGTTTGAATGGGTCCCACATATGGACTCGATAGGTGGCGCTGTTGTCGAGATCCAGAAAGAACCCGTGCGAAGCTGAGGCGGATCTCTAGTATATAAATAAACAATTCTGTTACGTTATTTTCCGAATCAGTGATTGAATTTCGAATATACTTACTTAAACACAATGTTATATACTCGTACATTCCACCGTGTAGTGCACTTCCATAATATTATGATCCAGTGGGTGTCAAAGAGACGACAGAGGTAAATGAAACAGGATATATGTAATAACTCAAAATTGCAAAAACTAACAGTTGTCAATTAAAACGAAGTTATTATATGCTCTTTGGTGGCAACTATGGCTAATATCTCCGCTATATTATAAAATGTTATATTTGATTTTGTCTTATTCCTTGGTTTCACCCATATTATATAAAACATATTATATTATATAACATATGATACTCTAACGCCAAATGACACGTCATAAAAACACAAGACGAGTAGTCTTCAAAAAAATTTATGTGTCTATCTCAAGTCACAAGCCCATTTGACTGAAAAGCAAAAGTGAGGTCACGCACCAAATTAGGCCACCTACTGCTTGCAGGCTTTCGCGATCTGCCTACTTGTACAATGTACATTTGGCACTAGATCTTGATTTTTAAGGAAAATTTAAAATAGCGTCGAATTTCAGCGTATATCAACAAGGAAACTTGAAAACAAGTTAATGAAAAAAAGTTTAGCAATTACTAATGAAAGTCGTCTAGCTTTTCCATGTCTTGTTTATTTTTTTAATAATTCTATATTCATGTTTGATATGAATCAAAATAAAACGAAAGTGTCCTTGGCTATAACAAAAGTTAATTTTCTAATTTTTCTTTCGTTTTGTATATTTTTTTTCTTTATAAAAAATTGACAAACTTACTTATCGTCTACGTGAAAGTAAAAGGTTAAAACAGTCCCAGGATAGCCAATTTAAATGAGGAATGCTAATAGCTTTGTCACCTTTGAGGACTATGATAAAATGCCTCATAGTCTGTAATCATACTGGCTCTCTATACCCGTTAGACCGGAACACAGCAGTGTTTTTTTTATAATAGATTTATATATACCGTGTTGACAAACTTCTTATGAAGCTGCTTTTGGAGTTAAAAAATTCCTTCTTAGCATTTAGTCGTATCTTTTTACATCCCATAATTTAAAAAGAAAGATGGATCCTAGACGCCGCCGTGACATAATATGAAAATGAATTTCTTATTGCCTGTATTGCATCTATTTTCGTTATATTCGTTACTCTACTTCCTAACAAGCATCTGCAATAGACGAAACTACAGTCCAACATGAACGCAGAGTTTTAACGAGAGCTTTCTTCGGGCCGCGGCTTAATGTTTTATTCATATAAAGCCCCAACGACTTTGTGCTACGGTTCAGTGATCAAAGATTTAAATTCATCTTCTGCGGTTTACGTTTTTGACGTTGAAATGTGTCTTTAAGTCATGAATTTTTAGTGGTTCATTAACAGTAAATATATTAAAAAGAACTTTTTTAGGTTCATTCGAAGTTGTCTTTAGAAATTAGAAATTTTGATTTCTATTAAACATTTATTTTTAAACTGAGTCACTTCTAAGTAAGCATAGAAAAATGCGACTACAATATTACTTATTTATTATATTGTTTTTTATTTTATTTTAAACATCGGATGCATAGGACGGACTTAATGACTATAGACATTTTCTACCAGTCAATCCATAGAGTGGTACTATCAATCAATATTATGGGTCATCTAGTTTATAATGGGAAGATCATTGGAGATTGTATATCGCCTTGCGGCACATCTGCCCCCACGTCAGCCGGAGCTCAAGTCATTAGACTCATGTGAAATGACTCAAACGCCTATGAAGATAGGATGCAAACCAATCCAATACAGAAGGTGCGAAATTAAGTTGGGATTTGATGGAAAGACGGATATTAAAATCAAATGTGTTGAAAGCGTTACAAAAGTCAACTAGCACTGCCGCTGTCATTTTTTTTCATCCATATTTTTCTAATATCGTCAGTTACTTTGGAGCAGTGTTAGTACTGTGACCGGGGCAAAACCCGCACTGATAATGACTCAGTAGATTATGTTTCAGGATAACGAGGAGATTTTTTTATGAACACAGGCTTAAGGAATTTGAGTGAGGAACCGCAGAATTGAATTGGGGTGAAAATGGTTGGAAGGATAGGATAAGGAGGAAGGGATTATCATAAGCCCTTTTCCAACGATTAAGATATTGCCCCGTGTAAAGGTAAAAAAATTTGAAGTGTTATTGCAGGGAGAAGGGACTCGAATACAGTGACAACCATTTATCTGCTTATTTCATTGCTGCCTTAAACTTGATTGCAAATATAAACTGTTTAATTAAATTCTGATCAACAGGAGAAAACATAAATGCTGGAATGTGAGGTGATTTTGTTTATCGCCCTATATTCATATTACTATTCCTGTCCAAAGTCCTTGAAAGGCTTGTGTCTTATTAGCTTAGCGCTTTCCTTTGTAATATTTCCCTTCTAAATCCGGGTTTTTTCGGGGGCATAGCTCAGCTCAATATAACGGAAGATATCAGATATGGCATGGAGAACGCTAAATTAACTGTACTTACTTTGCTGGATTTTAGTAATGCATTTAATTCTGTCGATTACGACATTTTAATTGGCACACTTAACATATCTGCAACGGTGTTTGAATGGTTTCATAGTTACCTGTTTGGGCGCCTGCAACGTTTAAGCATTGATAATACATTCCCATCATATAATAGGTATAAGATTCAATTCAATTGAAATTAGAATTCTTCCTATCACTTAATTGCAGATGATTTTATATATATATATATATATATATATATATATATATATAAAATGGCTTGTTCTAGTGACTAAACTGTAGCTATTAACACCATATCGTTCATTATGGAGTGGAGCAGGACTTATGATAAAAATTATCCCACTGAAGACGCAATTAATAATTATAAGTACTCCGTATATGTTTACAATTGCTATTTACCATAAGCAACCAAAGTTTCATTTAATGGTTATATAATCCCAACTAGTGACATTGACTAACACTTGGTACACATCGATATATTTTGGGATTCTCAGTTACAGGAAGTAGTCGTAAACTTTTTGCAGCTGCTCATTCTTTGAGAAGATTATGAAACTTTCTACCTATTGCCACTAAGATGGAATGCCTCCTTTCCAGTAAAAAGGGTCTCCGGTTCTGCACACTCACCATACGAAATACAACAGAATATTCGCTATAAGCTACAACCATAATATCCATCTTATCTATGTATTTACTTTTAAACCATTATATATTATCTATTCCTATAACTATTTTATGGTTTATAATAAAAATAATGTTCTTGTTGTTGCCAAACCACATAAATGTTTTTATTATTTTCTTGCAATCCTGTCCATCCAAATGTTGACTGGAAGAGATCGCTTTTAGTGATAAGACCGCCCATTGTACCAAATCTCATTTTTCTCCTATTTTGTTCATATTTATATATTTTTGGTGTACAATAAAGTGATGAAAAGATAAATATCAATTTGCTTAGTTCCGCGTAATAAAATAAAATGCTGCGTCTTACCTAGTTTAAAGAGCACCCCCCCCCCTCCCCTCAATTGCGTGCTCTTACCCCTTCACCACTACTCCCAGCACCACTACACTAAGAATAACACACCACCGTCGATAATACGACAAGCGTTTCGCCTCTAAACG
This sequence comes from Parnassius orleans, assembly GCA_029286625.1. NCBI lineage: Eukaryota > Metazoa > Arthropoda > Insecta > Lepidoptera > Papilionidae > Parnassius > Parnassius orleans. Next base: position 292,236 of record JAGSMP010000374.1, read on the forward strand.
AGGCATCCTCAGGTGAAATAGACTCTACGGTGGCTAGCCGCTAAGTTACTTAGCTTAGTCACACAAAACACGTGTCGTATTATCGACGGCGGTGTGACTTTCCAGGTGCAGTGGTGTTGGGAATAGTGGCGCTGGGATTAGTTGGATAATGCACGCAACTGAGGGAGGGCGGGAGGTGCTCTTCAAATTAGGCAAGACACATCATTTTATTTTATTACGCGGATCTTAGCAAACTGATTTTTAACATCTTTAATATGGATTTGCGCAATGTAATGACTGATTCTATTAATTATCGGACAATAAAGTGTTATCTATATATTTATCTATCTATTGTATCAAAGGACTAGAAGTGAAGGTGGTAGTTAGATCAGACCGATGTGTTTTTTGATTTAACAGAAGGGAAATGTAGATTTAGCTCATCGAGAGATATAGACGTACCATAATCCAGCTTGCCGACATCAAGAGTTCTTCGGAATTTCCACACTTCGGCAGGCCATGAATTATTGATATACTCGTAACTATGCAAGCATCGGCGTTTAGCAGCACGCACCACCTGATAACATTTTTTTTAATAAATTATTTTTTTCTTCTTAGTTTTTAAGGTTGGTTTTACTTTTTTTTAAGTGTAATTTTTGCACATTGTTGTTATTCCCTTACAATCAGAAATCAATGAAATGCTTAAAAAGTATTATTAAAAAAATTAACTGCATTCAGTTCACTCTATAAATAAAATGATTGAAAATGATTCTAAAATATTTGTATTTTAATGATGGTAGCTTCTGCGACAATGTGACTTGGCCATTGATATTTTCGTCAGTGTATATGTTTTTTAAGAAAAAATAAATAAATAAAAAACAACATTAATTTATATTTCGTCTATTTGCAGTGCATTTTAATCGGTCCATAACTTGCTTCTTGAAATTGTTTTAGCAGTTTTCACCAAAATATTTTACGAGATCAATATTAGTGTTTTATGTACGCGAAACCCTATGCGTATAAATGTTCAAATAACATTATAATAGCCGCTTTAAATTGCGGATAATTAAAGGGCATATTTTCATAAACCCACCCGAGCTTAATTATACGCATTCCCTTTTAGAGCATTATGATAAAACGTCGCTTCCCACGAGGGCTCGTAAAGATATTTGCGCGCAAAAATTTTATTTCACCCTTTTATTTGAGACGTAATTATGACCAACAAAATAGGTAAGGCGTTTAAGAGCATCGTATTTTACCAAATTTTAACGGTATGTGAAGTAAGCTTTATATTTTATTACCCTTTACGACCCACCAAAAGTCTACTGCTGAACATAGGTCTTACCCTTAGATTGTCCCGTAAGGGGGATTGTGAATTTCGCGATATTCGGCGACCGGCAAAACTGTTTGACGGTAGAAATATTTGCATTTTGATGCTTAATTAATGATAGATGTAGATATGTCTATAGATCACATTATCCATTTACTATCAGGTGGATTGTGTTCTCGTCTGTCACCTTTATTTCTATTTAAAAAAATTACGTCACCACTAATGTAACATGGCAGTAGAAATTACAAAATAGCTTTTGTTGAGAACTCTGTTTCTGCTTAAAGCCGTGTAGACTACTGGGTGGTAAAACTACACGTAAAGGGAATGGCTGTTGCCAGAAAAGCTCCATAAATTGCAGCTGTCAAGTGGAGTACGGGATTGTGCACTGACGTTGTAACAAACTGTTATTTTATATTTGTGAATTTGCTGACCAATTTGAATTCTGCTTCGGACTAACGTTTTATCCTTTTAACCAATTTATACGTTTATAGTTCCAGAATGTAATATCGTATTTTCTTTTTATTATGGAATAAATACATGAAAATAGTTCTTGCACGATAACAGGGGAGTAGGACTGTGTGATAATTTAAGATTTAAGTTTTAGTTTTCTTTTTAATAAAATAAGGGTGACAAACTAGCGCACAGTCCACCTGATGGTGAGAGGATGCTGTGGCCGATAGACATCTACATTTATCCTCAATTATGAATCAAAATGCAGATGCATTGTCACACCTGAGGACTGAGGTGGAATACCTCGATTCCAGTAAAAAGGTTCTTACAAATATTATTGTAGAAAATTTATGTTTAGAAATATATTTTTTATTTCAATTTTGTTCCCTTATCATGTAGACTTAATAAAATTACGCTCATGTTGAATGTTGAAACGTGTCTAGCTATAATTGTTAGCCAAAAAAAAGGTTTTGCGTATATATGCTAGACTTAATTACATTTCATGTATGTTTAACATCTCCATATCTAATTTAGTATGAATATATTACCTTATTCATGCGTGGAAACTCGAAGTGGCTGTGGCCATGTTATCTTAGTCGCAACGCTCTCGCGATACATAATACATATTAATTTAATTTAATGTTAAATTGTAGAATATATTTAGTTCTTTGCCGCCCCACACTTTACGAGGCTGCCACTCTGTATTTCCTATCGGTAAAGACTTATATATCATAATATTAGCACACGTATGTTATATATATTTTAAATATGAATAGATATATCATATAAACCCATAAATATACTAACAATAAAAGTAACCAAATGATAACATCGTCCAAAATATCTCACATCTGATGTTTTTAAAAAAGTATTTGCGTAAGTACCAAAAAGGAAAGTCTTATTTAGGTATTTTTCTAATGTTTTCGGGTAAGGAGTTTTAAAGAAGTGCAGCCTGAACTGTGAAGGACCAACGACCAACATTTTTACCAACAAAATTTGCGAAACGTTGAGAACACATTAGGACTGAGCACACACTGCATGGTTCTGTTCCGAATTAAAATCTAGCACCTATGGTGTAGTGTATTCAAAAGTCATTGGTGGGCCAAATGCATAAATACCGTAGAATCAGTGGGCCGTAAAACCAACCATAGAGAACAAAAAATATGTATAGATAGAGGAGAAAGTTAGGTAATTGTTTATTAAATAATTAATAGTAAAATTATAGAAATGTAATTCAATCTTTTTCCAGAAATTTTACATGTTTTGTGCTTAACTAAATTACCTATTTGAGGGGTTATTCTGTCTGCGAAAATTATTTTTAAAACTGCATCTAAGTGTACGTCGGTCAATCACGATCTCGCGAGATATTTGTTTTCTTTCATTAGGGAAAATAATTGCTTCCAAACATTGATATTTGGACACGCTCGCAGACCACATCAAGAGGCTGGTCTATAAATTAGATCGGGCTCCAAGCAAATGCGTAGAGGGCCGCATATTTGACAAAGCTGGTTTAGTGGATCGCGTGTTCTCGTGGCCAGTGTACGATACAGGGTATTTAGTAAGGTACGCTTGTCACGAGAAAACGTGGTTTACTTATCTATTATCAGTTCGCAAATCTTTATTGTATTTAATCGTGTTGTGTTATTACCACAAGAATACCCAAATCTCCTCATGGGTGTTCTAAGAAGCAACTGAGGGAAAGTAAAACAAGAGATGGGCAGCAGCATCTTTCTAAAAACAGCTCAGAATATAAAAAATTACAGTTGCGTGGCAACTATAGTGAAATGCCCCCTGTGAGACAATCTATGGCGGGAGGCAAATGTTCAGCTGTGGACTTTAATACGCTGTAATGTATGGATGGATGAACACTGGTGAGGCTTAAGGAGTATGTTTAAGATATTTATAACCATATACATGGCTTTGATTATTCAGTCGTACTTAGAGAGCTGTCGAAAGTTTTCAATATAAAATCTAGTTGCGCCCTCAAAGGCGGTGCCCTCGTTAAACTCCTTCATGTAGTCCCGTATTTTACAGTGTGCTATTTTAAATTAAAAATTTCAAAAGTTTTTGAAGTAAAGTTTATAATTTGTAATATATATTCATTTCCTTCAATTTTTTTTATTCGATGACTTATTATTATTTGGGATATATTCATATTCATCATCATTACAGCCCTTCACAAGTTCACTGCTGAACATAGGTCTCCCCCAAGGCAACAAAGCACGGTCCTGAGCCACGTGCATCCATCGACTTTCTGCATCTGTTACCAGGTCGTCACTCCATCTAGTGGGGGGTCGCCCTACACTTCGACTACCGATACGAGGCTGCCACGCGAAACCTTTCTTCCCCATCGGTTGTCGGTTCTTCGAGCTAAATGGCCAGCCCATTGCCACTTCAACTTAATAATATGTTGCGCTACGTCCGTTACTCTGGTTTTACTGCGGATATCCTTATTTAGAAGTTTATCTCGCAGATAAACCCCGAGCAAATCCCTCTACATAGCTCGCTGAGCGACCATGAGCTTCCTCATACGGCCAGCAGTGAAAGACCACGCCTCAGATCCATAAGTCATCACTGGCAACACGCACTAGTTGTACAAACTTGTTTTCAAGTTTTGAGGTATATCTGACTAGAAGATGTGTCGTTATCTCCTGAATGCTGCCCAGCCGAGTTGAACCCGTCGATTGACTTCTTCTTTGTTTGAAATTGACTGCAGGTGACTACATTAGCCACTTAAACTCAGGTGAAATGTAGGTTCGTTTGTCACTTCAATTTATTAAAAAGGAAAATATAAACAAGGATAAAAGCACTACGAGCTTAACAAATGTTGCAGTATGTTATATAATTATATTGTATAGGCAAATTATTTCTGCTATTGTTAAAATCAATAAAGTAACAAGAACGGGAAAATTAAATTACTGCTACAAGAAAGGGAATCATAAATAATTCGTGCCAAGTGAAGCGTGGCGCTGTGCATCCGGCGAAGACGGCATTGTTATCTTTTTACGCTGACGCAGTTTGTGAACTTGCCCTAACAGAAAATATAAAAGAATATTCGAAGATGAGGCCATTCCGAAGCGCAAAATAGCTCTTATATTTTTTTTACAAAACAATGGTAACGAATGAGCACACAGACCACCTGATGTTAAGTAGATGTAGTAGTTCATGGATCCATTCTATACACTTACATCTGTCCTCGACCTCCATTATACTAACTATACGATAACAATGACTCTTGGTACACATTACTACGGATTCTGTAAAGGCTAATTCTGCTTGTGAACTACTACAGCTTTAACCACACCGGACAATTTTATCAAAGAAGCAAAATATATAGCTATTATTTACTAGGAAAACAACATAAGGAAGTCATGTGTTTCAGCTCATCATCATCAGTATAATCCTAAGAATAAGCTCCGCCAAGAATGCCACAAAATATGGCCCTGACCACCGGCAACCATCAAATCGGCTATCACACGCGATTATTCCGGATCGATACGAACTTGGGAAAGAAAAGGGCCTTCTATTTTTTTTTATATTGTTTATAATTAAATAAAAGAATATTAAGTATTTATATATATTTATTGGCTATATTCTTTCATTTTTGTACCGTTTCTTCTATTTTCATTAAATATCATGTGCTCGGCGGTGAAGGAAAACATCGTTAGGAAACCTGCATATTTGAGAAATAAGAAAAATAAATATTTCGAAGATGTGAAGATCGCCCACACGCATTGGGGTGGCGCGGTGGGTACACTCTTACTCTAAAAACCCCCTCAGAAAAATGAGAGGAGGCCTGTGCCCAGCTATAGGACGTATATAGGCTGTAACTTTAACATTACTTTTTTTAATTAAATTTAATTATTTTCTGACAACCCGTAATTTGTAGTTTTTTTAGTTCAATAAGCATAATATATAATGCAGATATAGAAAGCAACAAATAGTATACATTATAACTACAGTAGGAAGTCCTTTACAAATAAATAAATAAATAAAATTCCGGGAACGCACCCGCCATTCCCCTGTTGATGCAGTTATTCATGTGCACGAACGGAACATGGTAAGGTAATTTAAATTATTATGCGCCTTGTTAGTCAAAGTTTAATAATATTAACAAAACTCTAAGAAGACTTAGGATGTATTATCATTCCTATTTTTAAACAATATAACTCTTCCAAACATAAAATGATATTTCTACAATTATTTCTTCTGCGGCAGCAAGGTGCCGCGTACCAGCTAGTAATATATGTTTGTTTGTTAATATTTTATGCACTGCCGTACCGTTCATCAGATTGCGGTAAAACTGTCAACTTACTGCTTGCGCTTCTGCTAAGGTTATAGGCATAGTACAATTAACTTGAAGTAGGTGGCGCGCGTATTGTATTGACAAATTTATTTCAAAGTTATATATTATTCATCTTTAATTAATATTTTATCATTCCTAATTAAACTATATCTAAAGGCTTCTATATTAACTCTTCCAAATTTAAAGCAATATTTACACAATTATTTCTTCTGTGGCAGCATCGCGCTGGGTACCAGCTATTTAATTATATAAATAAAGCTATTTGTCTATTGAAGACAATTGTGAAACTAGAATTTTGTTTGGCTGTTTAGCCTAGATCAATGAATCAATTAGTCGAGTAGTGGCTGTGTACGAGAATCCAATATACCTTATCATCCGGTGGGTGTCGAAACGGGCGCGAGGGGGTGCCATCAGTCTTTCTAATAACTTCTCAAGCTAATAAAACACTACGGTTGCCAACCGGCCTGAAAGACATTACAGCTATAGCAATTATACCCCTATGAGGCCTAATATTTTGCCCCCCTTTGGCCCTAATCTTTGGGGGAGGCCTATATTCAGAAATGTTCGTTATAAATTAATATAATAATAATGAATTTATAAAAAAAGTAGAGAAACAGCTTTGCCTAGATAGGGTCTATTAATGTGGGGTTATTTAGATTTAAGATATTCAAAGTAATTTATTTTGATTTTTTTTAAAATGTTTTCTATTTATTTCATTCATTATTTTATAACAGATTTTATATGCACATAGGCTTTTGAACACAAACTTTCTTACAGTGAGAATATCTGATGAATTTCTTTAAGCTTAAAAATTCCTTACACGAGATAGCTAAATCTACAAGTATAAGATTTTCTATTCAATCTTGATGTTCAAGTAGTGGACCAGTAATTTTTTTTAGTATCTTCGTCAGTCTTTCTTCTTGAGGGTCGTTTTTCGAAATGAGCCTCTCACGTTGTAGGGAGTATTTGCTTTAATCGTCACGCTTGGCTGGCGAGAATCGTTGAACGCAGTACAAGGCGTCTCTTACCCTAGACTTTGCTGCCTGTCGCTGGTCTCTATATTTTACGTCTAACGTAAACAAGATGGTATACCGCCATCTATCGGTAACAATAAGAATTTTCTAGCATTATCTGTCGACTCTTACGGTCACCCACGGGATGAAACAAGGCAATAAATTCTCTTACGCCGCCATTAAACAGTGATTTCAAGTATCTATAATTTTAATTAATTGTTTTCGACTGCCTCATTGGTCTAGTGGTTGCAAACGCGACTACTAATCATGAGGTCCTGGGTTCGAATCCCGGGTCAAAAACAAAATCAGTTATCGAGTTTTTCCGTCAAGAAATTCTCAGTAGCTGCCCGGAGTCAGGAAGTTGGCTGTGTTTCACCCCTGTAGTCCGGAAAGCACGCAAAACCGTTGGTCCTACGCTTGATCTCTCTCCGATCGTGTGACTATGAGAGTGAGGTATAGAGAGTGCACATGTGAGAGGGTGGTTCTTCCCGGTCGAGCCGACCCATTCGTGCTACAACTATACTACTAATATAGCTGCAGCATGGTTCTACCACGTATCCTGTACACATTTTTTTTTTTAATTTTTACTTTTATAGTAGAAAACTCAGACCATTATGTCGCCATAAAGTAGTTCTTACACTGTTCTGTTCCGGTCTGAACAGCATAGAGACCGAGTATAATTGTATGATGAAATTAAACACTTTTCGCCAATTACACGTTACGCATTCTTTCTCTTTTCAACCTACTTATATTATATAATAATCTATCTCGCTTGCACACCGTTTTTAACTGTTTCATTCTTTCTCTATCGTATCGTATTAACAAACTTCCATCACTTTTAATATTAACTTTCTTTATAGTATTTTTAGTCTTTACCTTATATATTTACAAGGTGAGAGGTATTCCATCTTAGGTCTTAGAGGTAACATCCGTAACATTCGCAACAGCTTTCTTTGTTAGAAGTGCCTGCAGGTGTCCATGGACTGCAGTAGACACTAACAATCAGGTGAACTGTAAGTTTCTTTGTTACTTCAGTTTTATAAGTAAAATGTATCACAAAATGTAAGAAAAAAAACAGATATTTATAAATATTTATTAAATATTTCGTACTACTTTTTACCTCTCTGGAATCAGAAATACTTTCTTAGTTCTTCAATAGAAATAGAAACAGAAAGAGAAACTTTTTTTAATATATATTGTAAATAATACATATTGAAAGTCAATCTTATTAATATTAATTTACCACTGGTTCGGAAAATACCTCTGTCCTGGGAGTTACCCACTTGCAGGTTCCTCCCAGGTGATTTTAAAAAAAAGTACAGTTTACTATCATATAATTAACTACACAAAACAAATTAGAAATAGTTTGGTAGTGGTTACCTCTTATCCAGAGGGTATTATCATCCACAAATTCATAAATATTATAATGACCTTTATTTACAATCTTCGTTTAATAAAGTTTTTAAACTTGGCGGTTTTTTAACTTTATTTCAATCATAATATTATTGCACACAGGCCTGTAATGTACATATATTCTCATCCATTAGTAGCTTGAATATTGAAAAATTGGTGTTTATCATTTTGTTACCAAAATGTACTATTTTTAGCCGACTTCAAAAAAATGTTTATGCTATTTTTTCATCAATTGTGACCGATTTTGTTGACTTTTTTTTTCTAAAAAGGTTGAACTACCCCAGTTTCGTATAAATTTGGAAGAAAAAATCCAACAATAAGTGTGTCAAAATACAGGATGAATTTTAAATGTTACTATTTAGACAAAATTGAAATTGTGAAATGCCTCAGTACACTCCAAAGGATATTTTTTTTATAAAAGTGAAAGACAACCTCAAAAAACAAAAAATAATAATTTCACAATTGAAGTCGTTGTTTCAATTTATCTAAACACAATGTATTAGCACCGAATTGAGAAACTGTTAAGTTATTTTCTTCTTTTTAGTTCTTGAATGCCGCCTTTTACTTTTTATCAAAAAAAAAATTACTAGCAACTTACAAATTAACTACGGTAATTTTCTCAGAATGAAAAATATTTTTAAAATCGCTCTTATCCTTAATCTTAAAATAAACTTAAAATATTATCTAAACCAAAGTAAGTATATCAACAATACACAGTTAACTACTTAATACAACAGAAAGGAATATTACATTAAGCATTGTGGAGTCTCAATTCTAAACATGAATTTTCCATAACACAAACACAGTTCTGAGACTTAAATAAGCATAACCCGTCTAACTCAAATGTCTGTTACAAAACTTCAAAGCGGCTTTAGTTTCATTTTACATTCCAACTGTAACAGAATATTTAAGTCGTGTTTTCTAAACATATTAGTGACCTTAGTAAGCCTTAATTAAAAGCTTAGTCATTAAAAGTATTCATAAAACTTAATCTGGGCGGCCGAGCCTTGCTCCGCGTTAGAAATAAAAATATAATTTTCTAATGGATGGCAACTATATAGATGAACTTGGAAAGTAAAAAATTATCTACGTAAAAAATTTCACCCAAATCGGTAGAGCCATTTCCGAGTAATCCATTTATATTACTTATTTATTTATTATAAATTTAAGTATGAGAATTTCTTACGTAAATTAAAAGCTTATAACAACGATCTCTAAATTCATAACACAACAAATAAAAATAAAAGAAAAAATATTTTCCCAGCAATTGATTAGATTTTTTAATTCCTCGATACATTATGCCTTGGCACCGACTTCAGAAGCTTTTGAATTATGTGGAAATTATATTAATATTCCTTGTAGTGGCGGTTAAGAATATCCACCACCCCATATCTTCCTGTGGGTGTCGTAAGAGGTGACAATGGGAAACAGGCAGGAGATGTGCAGCAGCATCTTCCTGATAACATTAATATTAAAATAAAAAAACTGCGGTTGCCAACCCGCTCGCCAAGCGTGGCAGCTATGGCAAATATCCCCCCATGATAAAAGTTACGAAGAGACGGCCCCCAGTCCCGGGCGGCCCCGCTATTCCTGGCTACGGTGTCGACCATGGTAACGGCGGGGCAGGGGGTGCTAAGAATCTCCGGTGGAGGTTCGGTTGCCACCTAAGACGACTCGACCTGGCAACATACAACGCACGCACCCTGAGGACTGACGATAAGATCCTGGAGCTGAAAGAATAGATAGATAAGTTACGCTGGCATATTATAGGATTATCCGAGATCCGAAGAGAGGGAGAGGACACGGTAGTCATCGAATCCGGCTACTAGTTCTATCACCGGGAGGGCGACCATCTGTGCCAAGGAGGTGTCGGATTTATCGTCCACAAGTCTCTCGTTAACAACGTTGTAAAGATTGTGAGTGTGTCGACGAGGGTTGCGTACTTTATACTCAGAATCACCAAACGGTATTCGTTGAAGGTCATACAGGTTTACGTACCAACCTCGGCACATCCCGATGAGGAGGTGGAGAAATGTATGAGGATATCTCTAAAGCCATGCATTCAACCAAAACCAAATCCAAAAAACAAAACCAAAAATATGGTGTTAATGGAAGACTTCAATGCAAAACTAGGCACAAGAGAGAACGGTGAGCTGTAGGTAGGAAATTTGGAATAGGGCAACGGAACCCAAGAGGCCAGCAGCTGGCTGACTTCATGGAGAAAGAGGGACTCTTTATGATGAACTCTTTCTTCCAGAAGCGGCCCCAAAGGAAGTGGACCTGGTTGAGCCCCGACAGTTCGACAATAAATGAGATTTCTCAGTGATCTGTTCAGTGATGTCTCAGTGATCGCGAGGGTGAAAACTGGTAGCGATCACCGAATGGTTAGATGCACACTGAACCTAAACATTAAGTTGGGGAGGTCTCGTCTAATGAAGTCAAAGCTCCGTCCCCCTCGTGCTCTAATCCAAAGTCCCGAAACCTTTCATCTCGAGTTACAAAACCGTTTTCAGTGCCTAGAAGACTGCAATGAAGTGGACGATATGAATGATAAGCTCGTGGAAACTGTCCATGCGGTCGGAGCTAAGTTCTGCAAGAGCCGCCGCAGAAGAAGACAAAACCTCTCCGATCATACTCTTAATCTCATAGCTGTTAGACGGGAAATGAAGCTGCAGTCTTCAACAGATTTGACAGCATACAGGAAACTGAACAGACAGATCTCCAAATGCATGCAGCAGGACTTTTACAATACAGCTTGTATTGAAGAAGCGATCGAGCGGAACCAAGGCTCCAAAGTCTTTGCTTGAGATCTGTCTGCCAGAAAGGGCCAACTGTCAGAGCTGAAGACCGAGTGTGGCAGTATCGTTTCCGGGACATCTGAGATTTTGAGTGAGATTGAGAGGTCCTATGGGCAGCTGTACACGTGATCGTTGGAGCCAAACGCAAGTGTGAGTAACGATCCAAGAGCAAGTCTTATCCGACACTATTCCGATGATATTCCGGACGTCACTCTGAGCGAGATTAGAATGACTCTCCAGCACCTTAAAAACGGCAAGGCCCCAGGTGAAGATGTAATTACAGCGGAGCTTCTGAAAGCGGGTGGAAAACCGGTACTTGAGGCACTTAAGAAGCTCTTTAATTCAGTCCTCCATGGTGGCACTACTCCGGAGGCATGAAGCAGAAGTGTGGTGGTCTTGTTCTTCAAGAAAGGCGACAACGCTCTCTTGAAGAACTATAGACCGATTTTACTTCTGAGCCGCGTCTACGTGCTGTTTTCAAGAGTCATTACAAATCGTCTCGAATGCAGACTCGACGACTTCCAGCCTCCCGAACAAGCCGGTTTCCGAAGAGGCTTTAGTACCAATGACCACATACACACCCTTCCGCAAATTGTACAGAAGACAAAAGAGTACAATATGCCATTTTGCCTTGCGTGTGTGGACTATTAGAAAGCCTTTGATTCCGTCGAAATTTGGGCGGTTATAGTCCCTTTAGCCATGCCAAGTTGACTGTCGGTATATTGAAGTGCTGAAGTGGTTGTACAGTAGGGCTACGATGGCTATCCGAGTACAGAATCAGAGTACGAAACCTATCTAACTACAGAGAGTTGTAAAACAGGGTGACGTTATATCCCCGAAACTCTTCACCGCTGCATTGGAAGACGTTTTCAAGCTCCTGGACTGGAAAGGATACGGTATTAATATTAATGGCGAGTACATCACTCACTTTTGATTTGCCGACGATATAGTCCTTACGGCATAATCGCTGGAGGACCTAAGCGCTATGCTCAATGACCTCAATAGTGTCTCCCAACGGATAGGTCTTAAGATGAACATACAAAACAAAGATCATGTTTAATGTCCATGTCACACCTATACCAGTAGTTATTGGGAGCACTAAGCTCGAAGTTGTGGACGAGTATGTTTACTTGGAATAAATAGTCCGACTAGGTAAGTCCAACTTCGACCGAGAGGTCAATCGACGGATTCAACTCGTCTGGGCAGCGTTCGGGAAATTACGACACATCTTCTCATCAGGTATACCTCAAAACCTGAAAACTAGATTGTACAACCAATGCGTGTTGCCAGTGATGACTTATGGATCTGAGACGTGGTCCTTCACTGCTTGCCGTATGAGGACGCTCAAGATTGCTCAGTGAGCTATGGAGAGGCTATGCTCGGGGTTCTGTTTAGCCAAAGGTTAGTAAGCTGAAGTGGCAATGGGCCGGCCATATAGCTCGAAGAACCGACAACCGATGGGGAAAAAGGTTCTCGAGTGGCAGCCTCGTACCGGTAGGTGAAGTGTAGGCGACCCCACTAGATGGAGTGTCGACCTGGTAAGACATGCAGGAAGTCGACGGATGCAGGTGGCTCAGGACCGTGCTTTGTGGCATTCCTTGGGAGGCCTATGTTCAGCAGTAGACTTGTGAAGGGCTGTAATGATGATGATGATGATATTGTAATTTATACTTGCGATTGTTGTAACTTGGTGAAACTTTACATTTATTTTTGTGATTTGCATATATACATACTCGTTCATGTGTCAAATAACAAAAATTATTTTATTCTCAATTTCATAGTTTTAAAGTCGGTTTTTCTAACTAAGCAAAATCACAAACTTAAGGTCTATTTTTCGATCAAATGAGGTGGATTTTTGTCTATGTATGGCACCACCTATTTATTTTAAAAAATCATATAATCGATTCACAATGGACGAAGACATCGCGTAACAAAAAAAATGAAGTCGAATTAAGAACATATAATTTTTCAAAATGGCTATAAACAGACATTAAGTCGTTTTGCTTAAATGACAAGTTCTTTTAAATAATATACTGGCGTACTTGTATATATAGGGGTCAGTGACTAGTTGTTCTCGGCGCGTTGCTGCCGCAGAAGAAATATTTGTTGATATATTGTTTTAAATTTGAAAGAGTTATATTGTTTAATTAGGAATGATAATACATTCATTGAAATTGAATGCTATATTATAATTTTCAAATAAATTTGTCAGTACGATACGCGCGCCACCTACAGAAGTTAAAAATACCTACTATGCCTATAATCTTTGCGCAAGAAATTGACAAAGTTTTACCGCAATCTGATGTACGGTATAAAATACGAACAAACAATTAGATAAAAAATGATACAATTATATCAATAATACATTAAGTCTCTAAAGTACTCTACGTGCTAATTTTAATTTCGAAATATAAATTTGATTTAATTTGTGTGACTTTAAGAAGTTAAATGAACTAATCTAAGTGATAAAAAACTGGTCACGCTTCACGGGTGAGAGCGTGGTCCTTCCCCGGTCGAGCCGACCCATTCGTGCTACAACTACTAAGTAAATAATTTTTGGGATATTAACTAACCAGTCGCCCTTAACCTGGGTGCTGCCAACTATTCGAAACAAGGGGATTAAAAAAAAATTATTTAAGTGCGATTTAATCCGTAAAAAAACTAGTTTACTACTCGTTGACGCAGTTATTAAATAATAAATACGTGTACTACACATTCTTCGCTTAGTAAATATAGGAATTATTAGCAGTGTAATTAATCATTTTGAAGAGCACTTTTGAAGAACACGTTCTTTCCTCACCCTTTCAACCCTGCTATAAAACTGAAACTGAGAAATACACGCCAAAACTAGATTAAATTGCAGTGGCGACGTAAGAGAACCCACTACCCTATACTATCCATCACGAGTGTCGTAAGAGGCGACAGAAGTATATAAAACAAGAGATGGGCTAACGCATCCTCCTGATAACAACTGAAACTAATACGTTTTTACGTGGTAGAGCCATGCTGCAGCTATATTATGGTTGTAGCACGAATGGGTCGGTTCGACCGGGGTAGGACCACGCTCTCACAGAATACCAGCGTAAAATAATAGCATAATGCTGCTGTGTTTCATATGGTGAGTGTAGAGAACCGGAGACCATTTTTACTAGAAACGAGGCATTCCATCTCAGTCCTCAGGGGTGACAACCCATCTGCATTTTGATCCTTAATTGAGGATAAAAAGTGTCTATGGGCCACAGCATCCACTTACCATCAGGTGGACTGTGTGCTCGGTAGTCACCCTTATTCTATAAAAAAAACTGCGGTTGCCATCCCGCCTGCCAAGCGTGACAACTATGGCACCCTTTGAGACAATCTATGAGGAAAAAATATGTTCAGAAGTGAACTGGTTATTGGCTGTTATGAATAAATGAATGAATTACCATGTTATAGTAAGTTAAAATATGACACGTATTTCGTCTCAAGGCGGAGCATCATCAGGTGATAAGATTCTGTGATGAATTAATTCAAAATTTGTCAATGGAGCAAGATTTACACAATGGTCATTACGAACGTTTCTTTGTTGTTAATTTAAAACTAACCTCAAAACATCTACACTACGCTCCGCGGCAATTTATTGTTATTTCAGCTTTAAAATGTGCACCCACAAATATATAAAAAAAATCCTGTCTATCGCGCTGGTAAAAGTGTAGCGATTACAGAATTTTTCAAACTATTGGAAAGTTCCACCCAGCCGTGGGCTACGCACGGTTATTATAATAATACGAATATAAAATACGACAAGATAAGCGCCACAAATTTCGCAGTAGCTAAGCAACCCACGTTCGATTCCCGCGGGCTCCAATGAAATTGTTACTTACAATTTATATCTTGGCACATTGTAAATCCACGTGTTCTGCGGAGAAGGAAAACATCGTAAGGAAACGTCGTTAATGGAATATAATATGTCGAGAACATGTTAAGTCCGCCAACGAATGTAATGTTTTTAGAACTACTTAATCCTAATATTACTGATTTCCTTTTACTACATACACACATCTATTCCTTTTTATTTCTAACTAGCTGGTACCCGGCGCGTTGCTGCCACAGAAAATAATGGTGGAAATAACGTTTTAAATTTGGAAGAGTTATATTAGATAAAAAATTATACAATTATATCAATAATACATTAAGGCTCTAAGTACTCTACGTGCTAATTTTAATTTCGAAATGTACTTTGACTTAATTTGACTTACTTAGAATGATAATATATTCATTGAAGTTGTATATATATATATACAACTTCAATGAACACACACTGGATCGGCGTATCCGACTTCAAAAAAGGAGGAAGTTCTAAATTCGACTGTATGTTTCTCTTGTATTTATGTTACTTCCTTTTTTTTTTAATTTGTTATATTTCTGGAGTGACCGCATATATACAACTTTGTCAGCTTATTGCTTGCACTTGCATGAAGGTTATAGGCATATTACAATTAACTTACAGTACGTGGCGCTCTTATCGTACCGACAAATTTATTTGAAAGTTATACATCATTCAACCTCAATGAATGTATTATCATTCCTAATTAAACAATATAACTCTTCCAAATTTAAAACGATATTTCGACCATTATTTTCTGTGGCAGCAACGCGCCGGGTAGCAGCTAGTCAGAAATAAAAAGGAATAGATGTGTGTATGTAGTAAAAGGAAATCAGTAATATTAGGATTAATTAGTTCTAAAAACATTACATTCGACACATGACATTTATTTTTATGCGTCATCAAAGAAATAAATATATTATACCATTACAGTCTATTAAAGTCCACTGCTGAACATAGGCCTCCCCTAGATTGCCTCATAGGGGATATTTGTTATAGTTGCCACGCTTGGCAAGCGGGTTGGTAACCGCAGTTTTTTTAAATTTTTAGTCGTTATTAGGAAGACTCTGCTGCCCATCGCCTGATTTGTTTCCCTCTGTCGCCTCTTACGAGACACACGTGATGAAATATATTATAATTCATTCCAATAAAATTATCCAAAAAAGCAGATAAATATATTGCAAATTTCAAAATCATTGACAAGCGACCTTATCCTTGCATACGTCCTAAGGTACAAATCCTTTCAATTTGACCGAAGAGTTACATACCGTTGCACTCTCTATTCCCATACTTTTATAGTCTGATAGCACGACAATCCGACAAAACTGGAGAGATATGGCCTTACATGATTTCCGAGGCATGGGGGTGAAACACTCCGGGGGTACTGAAAATTTCTTGAAATAAAACCCAATAACTGATTTTGGCCCAACCCAGAATTCGAACCGAGGATCTCATGATCAGCAGTCGTGCTTACGGCCACTAGACCAAAGAGGCAGCCAAAATTTTGTATTCAATTATTGCCAGTTGTATCAAATTATTCTTTCGAAATTAATTATTTTATTCGAAAATTATCAAAACTTCAAACTTAGATATTAAAAAAGTTTACATGAATATAAGATGAATTTCCACGATCATACGTTACGCATTTTCTCAAGGTTCTTGTTTAAGCAAAATATAGACATTTACTTTGATCGCTGAACCGTATATAAATGGTCGTTAGAAGTTTTCGATGAATAAAACATCGAGCTGTGGCCCCGTCAGGCTCTCGTTAAAGTCTGTTATGTTGCCTCGTTGTGTAGCACTTTTCCGAACATTTTCGATAAGATAGCAATAATGCTGTAATTGAAACGTAAAAAACATAAAGTTGTGATAGTCTATAGCTCTTCGTATATTTTTTTCATGCTTTTGATTTCGAAAGGAAATCAATTTGCTACATCGTAGTTGCTCATTCACAAAATCGTTCGCCAATAATGTTTTAAGTCTTTTTTCTAGATACTCATATTTTATTTATATCGCTATACAGCTTAGGTAAGACATTTAAAATATATAGAAAAGGTTGTTTTTTAATTTTATTAAATGCCATAATTGCCAAGTGAAGCAACTTTGGCAAATTTTCTCCTATAAGGCAATCTATGGGGGACGCTAACGTTGGTAGTGGACTTTTGATAAGCTGAAATAAATAAAAAACATCAGGTGAGTATAGTCCAAGGCATTCACTTTTTATAGAATAAGGGTGACAAATGAGAAAACAGTTAAATTAAATGGATGCCGTGGCCTATAGACATCTACAGCTATTCTCAATTAAGAATCAACATGCAGATGCGATGTCTCCCCTGATGAAAACTACCTCGTTTACAGTAAAAAGGGTTTCCGGTTCCTTAAACTTTTAAACTTATCATACGAAACACAACAGAATTAAGCTGCTATCTAACGCTGGTATTATGTCAGAGCGTAGTCCTTCCCAAGTTGAGCCAACCCATTTGTGCTACAAAAATCATGTAGCTAGTGGACTGTTCATTTGTAACCCTTACTGTAAAAAACTTGATATTAAGTATACAAAAGTTTTTAGGGCACGTCTGCATATTTTTACGAAACTAAATTAACATTTCTAACACGTTAAATAGTCTACTTACACAAACCAAAGCATAAAAGAATACAAATGAACAGATTAGTACAGCTGTGTGATAACGTAAGCCTTTTAAACCCACCCTTATACCGCCGGAAAGTTAGTCCTTGAGTCTCGTAATCAGATCTTTACCCTTCCACACAGCACTGCCGACGCCTGCTAATGGCTTATGCTAAACGCTTTACTTTCTATTTAATTTTCAAACCTCACTATAAGCTTATGTTATAGGTTAGTTTTATTTTTTATTCATTCCTTACTGCCTTTTACATATGTCCACAACTGAACATTGGCTTCCCCCATAGATTTATTTATAGAATAAGGGTGACTAATGAGTACACAGTCCGCCTGGTGGTAAATGAAGGCTCCGGCTTATAGACATCTATATCTTTCCTCGATTAAAAATCAAAATACAATAAAGATAAAAGCTAAGATGGAATGCTTCGTTTCCAGTAAAATGGATCTCCGAATCTCTACACTCCATACGAAACACAGTAGCATTAAGCTGCCATTTTACGCTGATATTCTGTGAGAGCATGGTGTGAGAGCTATAATATAGCTGCAATTTTACGCGGTAAAGCCATAGCACGTAATTTTTTTCCTAATAGGAAATATTTTCTCTAGTTGCCACAAACTGCGGTTGCCAACACACAGGTGGATTGGCAACCGCAGTTTTTATAATTTTAGTTGTTATCAAGAAGATACTGCTGCCAATCTTCTGTTTCATTTCCCTCTGTCGCCTCTTACGACAACCACAGGATGTTATAGGAAAAATACGAATTTTATGGGTTTTAATTTTAATTTATTTAAAACCCTTTAAGGAAGAGATTTAGTTTTAAATATACTCCATAAATACTTGTGGGTAACTCAGCTTAAAGTATCTTTATTACTTAATTGAAGTGATGAATGGGGAGATCTTCAATAAATAACTCACCAATCACTTTCTATAAAAGTTTATTGTAAGCAGAGCAGTTCACACAATTAAATAGTTCACATATACAATAGTATTTATAATTTAGCACAAAGCGTAGCACAGAAGTTATTAGCACAAGAAGGAAGAAACAGTTCAAAGCGAATAGCAAAAACAAACAGTAGCCGGGCGCAAGCGTCATACGTCTTATCGTCACAGTGATATATTTTTACTAACTGCGTGGCGGGTGCGCCGCTTCGATGTCTTCAATCTTTTGTTCGATGCATTATCGGGGCCTCTTTACTACTCAACGACTTGATCACGATTTCTGCGACGATACGACTCAAAGGTAAGTTTTAAATTACTTATTTATTTTGTATTTTATTTTAATTTTAATTGTGTAATGTAGATTGTGTAGTCGTAGATTATTAATTTTAATTGTTTATTTTAATTTTTCAGATTAATGACCCCACATCACTCCCCCTCTCTGTGCCCCCCAGAGACCATCTACGATGGGCGATAATAATCAGGTAATTTAACTCTGCGTCCTGAGCGTGTACAATTTCTCTCATACTCTTTTGTTTGCGGGTGGTGTTCGACGTGCAGAAGCGTCAGAGGGTATATAGGCAGGTTTTATTCGATCTATTGAGACAGTTCGTTCTTTGCCTTTTACGAGTAGTTTAGTCTATTACGCAATTAATCATTATCAGTAATAAGACAGCGTAACACACTATACATTCAGTATAAAGTAATTACAGTTCGACCATACCGTAACACGTCCCCGCCACAATCACACACCAGTGTAACGTGAGGTACGTGGCTTTTATCTTAAATAGCCGAAAAACTAGGAGAATTTTGATTTTTTTAAGAAATCGAAAATTATAAAATGAATAGTCTTTGATAATTATCTTAAATCTAAATAACGCCATATTAATAGATCCTATCCGAGCAAAACCGAGGCGGATCGCTAGTGATACATATTTTGTACGTGGTAGAGTGACGATAATAATCTGTATTATAGCTGTTAGATGAATAGGTCGGTTGAACGAGAAAAAACGCTCTTACAGAATACCATTGTAAAATAATTGTATAGTACTGTTATGTACTCATGGCGAGTTAAGATAATCAGGGAACCTTTTAACCGGTAACGAGGCTCAGAGGTGTCAAATCATCTGCATTTTTTATCTTAGTCGGGTATAGATGCTAGGCTGCTTTAATGAGAATTGGCAGACTTCACATGTCTTCAAAATGTTGTAAGGATGATGACGATCGCCCGGCTTTGCACGACTGATATCTGGATGCCGACAACAGTGCCACCTACCGGGTCAAATTGTGAATCTAAACCATCCAGGGACCCACTCAAACGTACACAAAGAATTTCATCATAATCGTTCCAGCCGTTTTCGAGTTTTAGCGAGACTAACGGACAGCAATTGATTTTTATATATAGATATTAATATCGAAAAATTTCTGTTCTCGATAACTTTTTTTTTAAACTTACAACTATCATTACAGGATTACCTAATGCGATAGTGTAGCTGTCTAATTGATTTGTATTCATGCTTTAATTTTTGTAACAAATTACAGACAATGCTGTCTTTGTGAATTTACTCAGAGTACAACAGAACAGGTCCGTCTCACTAGTTATTAAGTTGAGCGTATGGAGAGCGCGCGTCAGAGGCGCCTTACCCAGAAGGTTGGTCCGACCGCGCGGCTCCACCAACAATCGCGGCTGCCATCGGCGCCACAGATGAGGTATGTGTGGCGCCGACGGCAGCCGCGACTGTTCAGGAACACATAAGTTTAATTGCCCTAACATTTCAGCGTTATGCAATTTTCCTCTGAGTATTTTAAAAATATACGAGGTGAGCGGAAGTTCCCTTCTAACTCTTAGTTCATTATATCCTACCATACCAGATAAAAAAGTTGAGTTGAGTAAAGATAAACAAAGTTGGATACATTAAAGGATAAAATGGGTATACACCATAATAACGCATATATAAATATCTAATAAATTTATTCTATACTCGCTCTAGCATGCGACTATACTTAGTTTCATGCGGAGCCCAGATAACTGCATTACATTCAAGTTGACTCCGTACCAATGTATTATACAAGGCGATAATCACTTTTATGTTTATGAATCCTCGAACCGTACGAAGCATAAATCCTAGATTTCTATAAGCTTTTTACAGATGTTTATGATGTGATCATGAAAATTAAGCTCTGTGTTAAAAGTTACTCCTAAATCTTTAACTTCTCTGACCCTTGTCATCGGCAGCCCGTCAATGTGATAGTTATTTAAAATAGGAGTGTGCGCGCGAGAAAAACTAATTAACATACACTTAGAGCTGTTAAATTCATTAATTCATTCACAACCCTGTCTATGTCTCTGTAGTATAGCACAATCATTCCCATTTTTAATCGCAAGAGACAATTTAAGGTAGTCAGCAAACAATAAAGACCTAGCGTCTTTCACCACTTCTGGTAGGTCGTTTATCATCAGCAAGAACTCCAAAGGGCCAAGGTTATTGCCCTGACTTACCCTGGACCACGTGAACTATGGCTCCGACTTATGTCCCTCATATTCCACATATTGCTGCCTATCGGACATGTAACTTGCAAAAAAGTGCAGTAAATGTGGGGTAAAACCAAAAACTGCCAGCTTTCTAAGCAACACGTTATGATCTACTAGGTCAAATGCTTTTTTAAAGTCAAAATTGTCTGCATCCGTCTGTACCCCCTTATCTCCCTTATGTCTGTACTTATTTTTAAATGGCTTCTAGAACAAATTTATGCCATAATTATATTTAAATAACTAACTAACTAACTAGTTATTACGGATTTTATCGCGTATATTAACTTATTTTTTATATATCGACGTTTCGAGCACTTTACAACACCCATGGTCACGGGAGGGGGGGGGGCTGAAGTGTTGGACGTCCCAATGTCATAGTTACCCACGGCTACCTCCAGATTAAAATTATTAACTTTTGTTCCGATCTACGCAGTGTGAACTTATAGTATCTTGAAAACTTGCAGTTGTATACTTGGGTTGGGATTTAATTTTATTAATTATAGGATCCCAAACAGATGGCAGCACCCAGTCATTTTCTCTATTGAAATTAGCCAAACCTAGTTTTATTTAAATGTGTAGTGTTCTCGTAAATATAAGAAATCATTACATAATTATATTACTAATGTCACATGAGTAAAGAAACCGACTTTTTTGCTCATGTGCATCCCACCTTACAAATCATTTTAATGTCATTTACGATCAATTTCAATAGTTTTTTTTGAAAACAAATAATATCCAACTCATTTAATGAAATGAAATGTAATCAAATAAAAACTGTTTAATTTTTGAATTATGAAATTAAAATTACATTTGTCAAAAGTCAACATGCTTTTCTAATGTAATTCTACTTCCGTTTCCTTCGAGACTTCGAAAGGAACTTCGCAGGTACCCTCATTTTCTTTCTTTATTTTAAAGACTAATGATATATATCATTATATAAACTAATAAATATGTTGCATACTCGAGCAGACCATGACGCATGGTATGACACATGGTGCAGCCATCGCCTTCCTCGACTATTTTAAAGGGAAGCCAGCATGTAATACCCGAATCTACCATACAAGAAAACGTTACCTAAGAAAATTTAACTAGAATATATTACATTACTATTTAATTAATAAAGGGTATCTGAATGAAATCGCTTTTAGTGCTAAGACCGCCCAATATTCAGTGACTTTTCTTAGAAAGGATTTGTACCATGTAGTGGCGGCATAAGAGAACCCACTACCCCATATCATCCCGTAGTCGTGAGAGACGACAGAGCGAAACTGAAACAGGAAATGGACACTAGCGTCTTCCTGATAACAGCTCAAAATATGACAAGTGGTAAAATTAAAAATTTTGTACAACCGACTTCAATATAAATTATTAAGGATAACTCAAAAATTACTAGTCAGGCCTTAATTAAATTTATATAGGAGCACCAGCACCAGCTTTCAACTAAAAAAAGAATCATCGAAATCGTTTCACCTAGAAAAAAATCACACATAAAAAACATACAGTCGAATTGAGTACCTCCTCCTTTTTGAAGTCAGTTAAAAACTGCCGACACCAATCCGCCTGCGTGACAACCGAAACAAATGATTACGGAATATATGAGGGAGGCCTATGTTCAGCTGTGGACTTTTCATATATCCTTTCCCAATTCTTTCCTAGACCTTAATTGTACATAAGTAAAATATTCACACCAGCGATGGGCAGCAGAGTCCATGGTGCTCACGTCTGGTACGGCGATCATCGATCCGCCTGCCAAGCGCACAATGGGAGAAGACCTTGTCCAACATTGGACTTTTACAGGCTGATGAAATGTTTATAATATTTTAGGACCAATATTTTTAAACAATACACATTTATATTTTAACATTATGTAGATTCATAATAAAACAATAATTACAGCCTTCATTACAATTAATTAAAGCAATAGGAGGTCCTGACCCATCATCATCATTATCATTATTACAGCCCTTCACAAGTCCACTGCTGAACATAGGCCTTCTCCAAGGAATGCCACAAAGTGCGGTTCTAAGCCATCTGCATCTATTAAGAGGTGAGGAGACATGCAGGTTTCCTCACGTTGTTTTCCTGCACCGCCGAGCACGTGGTAAATCAGCACTTAAAATTGCAATTAACAATTTCATTGGTGCCGGCGGGGATCGAACCCGGGTTGCTCGCGTACTGTGAAATATACAGCGAGCGGTTAGCCCCTGAGCCATATTGAAAGTTATTTATGCTTTTACCATTGATTCGGAAAAATCCTCTCTCCTGGGAAGAAACAGAATGGAACCCGACAGGACATTTTTAAACATAAACTTACAATAATTACCATTAAATGGGAAAACATTTAAAAACAGCATGTTAGCGATCACCTCATTCCCAGGTGTCATTATCAATTATGTACTATTTAGTAGTATAATAACCGATATTAAACAATTTTTACTGAATAAAAATTTTACATTTTTTGTTAATTAGATCCTGCATATTTTTCGGGACTTTTAAGCGTATACATTACCCGATGAAGGAATTACTGACTCCTTGGTCTCGAGTATCTGATATTACTAGCTGATGCTTGTTTCTAGTATTTACAGAACTAGTGCACATACATTAAATCTTCGTAAATATACTGAGAGGTCAAAGTTTAAATAAGTTAGTATTTATTTCTTTGAAATTTTCTCTAAGACACTCCTTGGTACTTAGGTTGTGAATGCTCTTATGGCTCTCTTGTGCAAACTCTATTGCACATCGGTGAGATTCACACGTTCTTGAAGTATTTTTTCGAATAGAATCAGGCGTTACTTTGCGGAAATCCATTATATTACAGAATATCATTATCATTATATAAAAATCTGCTAAGATCCGCGTAATAAAACAAAATGATGGTTTATTGTTTTATTACGCGGATCTTAAGAAGATCTTTAGCATTTTTTTATTCATTGAGGATGCAGGTTTTCATAAAAAAATAAAAACTCCAGTAAAAAATTATTATTAGTTTAGTACTGCAATAAACATTTTCAGCGAGAATCGAACTCGCGTTGTTTCTACACAACGTAATTAAAGGCTAGCTAGTACTGCCGCTACGTAACCATGATTTATTAACCAAAAAAAAATGGAACAAAAAGTTTGTAATTGAACCGTCAATCGTCGTGTCAACTTTCATATCTTGACAAAGGCATTTATTTCATGAGGTATGCTTACACGTAAGTGATATTTTGACATAGAACGTTGCGTGGATGGGAGTGATCTATTACAAGACAATTTAAGCCAACAAAGTAATATTTCCATTTGTTTTAAAGTGTTCTTTTATTCCTTTAATACTTTTTAATCCCACTTAAAATATGAATAAATACAAATTTTTAGCCGAGCAAACATAAAAATTATTACAAAAAATATCAACGTAGTTACGTTTGTGATTACGTTTAACTTAAATCTACATTTAAAAAAACAAATAGATGTAAAAAATTCAAATGGACTTTTTTAAATTGCTTAGTAAATAGTCAAATTATTATCAAAACACTACGATGTTTTATGTGTTTGTAATACACCACTTACCTTAGTTTTAATTCATCGGCCTAAACCGATTGTCATTAGAAAACCACTAAAGTCACATAAACACTTCCGTACGAGTTCCGCACAAAACACTTGCAATACTAATCGTGGCTTCTCAAGCCGCGAAGAAAGCGGCCGCCCCTACTGCTGTCCGAGAGCGTACTGCAGAGTGTAAGGGTTTTGTATCACATACCGCATCAGCTGCTACGCGCAGGCGTGGAAACAGAAAGCCCTAATGGGATAGTCAGCTGATGATCGGTACATAAGGTTATTATGTCAGTAAAGAAACCATACTCTGAAGATAAGTTAAAATCGACGAAGAAAGGATTTTCAGCGCGTAGAAAAGTTATGCAAATTTTTATGTCTCCAAGACCCTCTATTATCTCATCATAAGTCCTCTACTGAACATAGGCCTCCCCATAGATTGCCATAAAGTACTGTTTTGAGTCACCTGCATCCATCGACTGCCTCTTTCATAATGTCTATTCATTTAAAATGTATTTATTTCCTATGTGAAACGGAGTAAGAAAAACATAATTTCTCATTATTTTATTTTATATAGTGTCTAAGGAAAAGAACCAATAAAGTCTATTCTGTTCATCAATTTTTTGGGTGTCTCTCACAAAAGGGACAAATTAAAAATCAAAATGCAGATGCGTTGTCATCCCTGAGGACTAACGTGGTATGTCTCGTTTCCAGTAAAAAGGGTCTCCGGTTAGAGAACCGAGGACTCCTTTTACTGGACCCTGGACCCTTTCTATGGTTCGAGTCGACCCATTCGTGCTACAATTATAATATAGCTGCAACACGGCAATACCATCAGGGCCTGATTTACCCACAGGTTAACTAGGCTGGAGCCTAGGGCGCAAGGTTCGAAGGTCCGCTGAGCGTGCCTTTGCAAGCACTACTTATGTGCAGAATAAAATTTGGTATAATATTCTCAATAAATAATAGAGTAAGTGCCGCAAGTATTTTACCTGTTGCTCTGTCTTTATTTTTGCTACAAAACAAATAAATAAATTGTAAAAATAAGACTGAATTATTTGGTACTTTTCGTCTTTCGTTGACTGACTGGACGTGATTCAAAGATTTTAAACTACTCAAGCTCTGTTTTCTACCTCTAATTTTATTAAGGTGTTTTGCCAAGGCTGTCTAAGGGAACTACTGTCAACTATCTATAGCATTTTTGCTGAGGAAGAACGGCCCACTGGCCCATGCCGCAAAAAAGAAAGTCGATTTTATAGGTTCTCTTATTGAGTCCAACTCGACTCTCAATGACGAGAGGTACAGACCGCCGACCACTGAGCACTATGTAAACCATGTTTGGTTTACATAGTGCTCAGTGTGCAAAGCAATCTTCTCTCTGGACGTCAACAAGTCGAGTGGGCCTGATGGAGTCCCACCTATTGTTCTGAAGACTACCCGTCTTACGAAGTAAGCACCGGTTCTAACTCGTCTTTTCCGTTATTCCTACTTCCTAGGCGTAACCCTGAACTTATGGAAGACAGGCTTAGTGCACCTGATCCCCAAAAAGGCGACCGCTCTGACCCATCCAACTAGAGGCTTATCACCATCACCTCCTTGTTCACCAAAATAATGGTATCCAATATAAACTGCCAGCTCATACGATGTCTTGACGTCCACTGGCTGATTAGTGATCGATAATGCGGTATGCGGTCACTAACCAGCTGGTTCTAGTTCTAATCTTCTAATTTACCTGACTCACAGATGAGCGGAAGCAGTCCAAGAAGGCCTTGGTCGTTACTTTGGATGCAGCGAAGGCCTTCGATGGGCTTTGGCACAAAGCGCTTCTTTATAAGCTTCCTTCCTATGGGTTTCCCGACAAAATGTGCAATTGGATCATCAGTTTTCTTGCAGATCGGAGCATCAAGGTTGTAGTAGAAGGTGCATACGCCGACTACGATACCATTAATGCTAGTGTTCCACATGGCTGCGTGCTGTCACCTACGCTTTTTCTTCTGTATATCAATTATATGTTTCTGTTACTGATTGTAACACTGGTAATGCTTTGTACACCGGCCGAGCTAATATTTTTCGGGAATACGTCATTGAGTATAGGAACAAACTTGTGTCTGAAGTCGAGTCTTTAATAAACAAAATTTCGCAGGCGGGACGCCCCTAGTCCAGTTTAAACTTCAGAAGACATAGGTTTGCGCGTTAACCGATAAAAAGAACCTCTTCGTAGTATCTCTTCAATTTCAGGTTTGACAATTTGACCGCATCTAGCGAAGAGTGGCTCCAATCGTCGGCGACCAAGTTCTTTCTCATCAGCTCGATTCCCTGGCGTTGCGAAGAGATGTTGAATCCCATTGCCTTTTTTATAGCATTTTCCACGGGCAGTACTTAGATTTCACCAACGCATGTGATACTTGGAGGTCCACCATGACTGTGCGATGTACAAGTAGTTGTCTTCCTCGCAAGACTTCTTTGTGGAATCATCTACCACCGGCAATTTTTCCGGACCGATACGACTTAGAGGCCTTCAAGGAACGAGCGTACTCCTTTAAAAAGGCCGGCAACGCACCTGAAATTTCTCTGGTGTTGCAACTATTCATGGGTGATAGTCGACACTTACATGTGGGTAAAGCCGCGGTGTGGAAAGCTAGTAAAATATAAAAATGTAGTAAATATAATCGTGGGCTAGGCAGGAACAGACAGAACAAGCCGGTGGGGTCGCTTATTCATAGTCAGCCTAGGGCTGTCGGAGCTCTAAATTAGGCACTGAATACCACGTTTAAATGGTTCCGTACCACGCGTTTTGCACTTTTGACACTTTGCTGCTTCTCTTGGCATTTTATTGCTTTCCTTGGTACTTAATATTATAATTCAGAAGGAAATGAGATAGTTATTCAAGAGAAGCTATAAATTCTTCTTTGCATATTTCATTGTCGCCTCTTACGCCACCCACGGAATAAAATAGGGTGATGGATTCACAACTATGTAGTGGCAATGTAAGAATATACAAGAAACAGAAACAGAAACAGAAACTTTTTTATTCAATATAGATTATAAATAATACTTATTGAAAGTCACTCTTTTGTCTAATTACCACTGGTTCGAAAAAAACCTCTGTCCTGGGAAGAACCAGCAAGAAACCCAGCGGGACTTTTTTTTTAAAAATAACAGCTTACAATCATGTATGTTACACAATTAACCACACAAAACAAATTAGAAACAGCCTGGCAGCAAACACCTCATTCCCAGGGGTTATTATCATCCATAAATTCCTTAACATTACACTACCCCATATTCGTCCCGTAGGTGTCATAAGAGGTGACAGAGGGAAACAAACCAGCAGATGGCCATCGTTGTCATTAACCGCGGTTGTCAAACCGCCTGACAAGCGTGGCAACTATGGCAAAATATCCTCCTATGAGAGGCCTATGTTGTTGTACTTCAAATTGATTCTGTCTTAAAACTGATAAAAACTCACAAAAGAAAAACTTGTTAGTAATACAAATCACACAGGAGAAAATTGAAAAATTGATCTGATATTGTATTAAGTTTGTGGAAGAAACGTAGAGGAAATTTTCTAACCGATTAAAGCCGTCGCCTGGCGTCGGATATTGTTCCTACACCGCAGTTATTGTTTAGCACAATTTCTGGTAGCACACAACGAACGTTATGAGATTTTTCATTAAGCTCAGTGTCAAATAGGACGGCACATTTCCCCAGCTTTAATATCGTTAGTACGTGCCCTTATTTGAGCTTTCTGTTATAGCTGTAACTCTTTTCATATGGTGAAATGAAGTAACTTTATAAGCTGATAAATTATAAATTATATATATATATATATATATATATATATATATATATATATATATATATATATATATATATATATATATATATATATATATTGGTAATGTTGTCAAACAAAAAATACCGTGTAGTGGCGGTTAAGAATATCCACTACCCCATGTCTTCCCGTGAGTGTCGTAAGAGGCGAAAATGGGAAACAGGCAAGAAATGGGCAGCAGCATCTTTCTGATAACAGCAATATTAAAATTAAAAAACTGCGGTTGCCAACCCGCTCGCCAAGCGTGGCATCTATGGCAAATATCCCCCCATGATGAGAGTTACGAAGAGACGGCCTCCAGTCCCCGGTGGCCCCGCTATTCCTGGCTACGGTGGCGACCATAGTAACGGCGGTGCAGGGGGTGCTAAGAATCTCCGGTGGAGGTTCGGTTGCCACCTAAGACGATTTGACCTGGCAACATACTACGCACGCACCCTGAGAACTGACGAGAAGATCCTGGAGCTAAAGAAGAGATAGACAAGTTACGCTACCATATTATAGGATTATCCGAGATCCGAAGAGAGGAGAGGACACGGTAATCCTCGAATCCGGCAACTTGTTCTATCACCGGGAGGGCGACCATCTGTCCCCAGGAGGTGTCGGATTTATCGTCCACAAGTCTCTCGTTAACAACGTTGTAAAGATTGTGAGTGTGTCAACGAGGGTTGCGTACCTTATACTCAGAATCACCAAACGGTATTCGTTGAAGGTCATACAGGTTTATGCACCAACCAACGGCACATCCCGATGAGGAGGTGGAGAAAATGTATGAGGATATCTCTAAAACTATGCTTCCTCCAAAACCCACTATACGGTGTTAATGGGAGACTTCAATGCAAAACTATGCACAAGAGAGAACAGTGAGCTGAAGGTAGGGAAATTTGGAATAGGGCAACGCAACCCAAGGGGCCAGCAGCTGGCCGACTTCATGGAGAAAGAGGGACTCTTTATGATGAACTCTTTCTTCCCGAAGTGGCCCCACAGGAAGTGGACCTGGTCGAACCCCGACGGTTCGACAAAAAATTGGATTGACTTCATTATGACGACCAGACGTCAACTGTTCAGTGATGTCTCAGTGATCGCGAGGGTGAAAACTGGCAGCGATCACCGAATGGTTGGAGGCACACTGAACCTAATCGTTAAGTAGGAGAGGTCTCGTCTAATGAAGTCAATGCTCCGACCCCCTCGTGCTCTAATCTAAAGTCCCGAAACCTTTCAGCTCGAGTTAAAAAACCGTTTTCAGTGCCTAGAAGACTGCAATGAAGTGGAAGATATAAATGATAAGCTCGTGGAAACTGTCCATGCGGTCGGAGCTAAGTTCTGCAAGAGCTGCCGCAGAAGAACACAAAATTTCGCAGGCGGGACGCCCCTAGTCCATTTAAACTTCAGAAGACATAGGTTTGCGCGTTAACCGATAAAAGAACCTCTTCGTAGTATCTCTTCAATTTCAGGTTTGACAATTTGACCGCATCTAGCGAAGAGTGGCTCCAATCGTCGGCGACCAAGTTCTTTCTCATCAGCTCGATTCCCTGGCGTTGCGAAGAGATGTTGTATCCCATTGCCTTTTTATAGCATTTTCCACGGGCAGTACTTAGATTTTACCAACGCATGTAAACTTGGAGGTCCACCATGACTGTGCGATGTACAAGTAGTTGTCTTCCTCGCAAGACTTCTTTGTGGAATCATCTACCACCGGCAACTTTTCCGGACCGATACGACTTAGAGGCCTTCAAGGAACGAGCGTACTCCTTTAAAAGGCCGGCAACGCACCTAAAATTTCTCTGGTGTTGCAACTATTCATGAGTGGTAGTCGACACTTACATGTGGGTGAAGCCGCGGTGTGGAAGCTAGTAAAATATAAAATGTAGTAAATATAATCGTGGGCTAGGCAGGAACAGACAGAACAAGCCGGTGGGGTCGCTTATTCATAGTCAGCCTAGGGCTGTCGGAGCTCTAAATTAGGCACTGAATACCACGTTTAAATGGTTCCGTACCACGCGTTTTGCACTTTTGACACTTTGCTGCTCTTGGCATTTTATTGCTTTCCTTGGTACTTAATATTATAATTCAGAAGGAAATGAGATAGTTATTCAAGAGAAGCTATAAATTCTTCTTTGCATATTTCATTGCGCCTTACGCCACCCACGGAATAAAATAGGGTGATGGATTCACAACTATGTAGTGGCAATGTAAGAATATACAAGAAACAGAAACAGAAACAGAAACTTTTTATTCAATATAGATTATAAATAATACTTATTGAAAGTCACTCTTTGTCTAATTACCACTGGTTCGAAAAAACCTCTGTCCTGGGAAGAACCAGCAAGAAACCCAGCAGGACTTTTTTAAAAATAACAGCTTACAATCATGTATGTTACACAATTAACCACACAAAACAAATTAGAAACAGCCTGGCAGCAAACACCTCATTCCCAGGGGTTATTATCATCCATAAATTCCTTAACATTACACTACCCCATATTCGTCCCGTAGGTGTCATAAGAGGTGACAGAGGGAAACAAACCAGCAGATGGCCATCGTTGTCATTAACCGCGGTTGTCAAACCGCCTGACAAGCGTGGCAACTATGGCAAATATCCCTCCTATGAGAGGCCTATGTTGTTGTACTTCAAATTGATTCTGTCTTAAAACTGATAAAAAAACTCACAAAAGAAAAACTTGTTAGTAATACAAATCACACAGGGAGAAAATTGAAAAAATTGATCTGATATTGTATTAAGTTTGTGGAAGAAACGTAGAGGAAATTTTCTAACCGATTAAAGCCGTCGCCTGGCGTCGGATATTGTTCCTACACCGCAGTTATTGTTTAGCACAATTTCTGGTAGCACACAACGAACGTTATGAGATTTTTCATTAAGCTCAGTGTCAAATAGGACGGCACATTTCCCCAGCTTTAATATCGTTAGTACGTGCCCTTATTTGAGCTTTCTGTTATAGCTGTAACTCTTTTCATATGGTGAAATGAAGTAACTTTATAAGCTGATAAATTATAAAATATATATATATATATATATATATATATATATATATATATATATATATATATATATATATATATATATATATATATATATATTGGTAATGTTGTCAAACAAAAATACCGTGTAGTGGCGGTTAAGAATATCCACTACCCATGTCTTCCCGTGAGTGTCGTAAGAGGCGAAAATGGAAACAGGCAAGAAATGGGCAGCAGCATCTTTCTGATAACAGCAATATTAAAATAAAAACTGCGGTTGCAACCCGCTCGCCAAGCGTGGCATCTATGGCAAATATCCCCCATGATGAGAGTTACGAAGAGACGGCCCCAGTCCCCGGTGGCCCCGCTATTCCTGGCTACGGTGGCGACCATAGTAACGGCGGGGCAGGGGGTGCTAAGAATCTCCGGTGGAGGTTCGGTTGCCACCTAAGACGATTTGACCTGGCAACATACTACGCACTCACCCTGAGAACTGACGAGAAGATCCTGGAGCTAGAAGAAGAGATAGACAAGTTACGCTAGCATATTATAGGATTATCCGAGATCCGAAGAGAGGGGAGGACACGGTAATCCTCGAATCCGGCAACTTGTTCTATCACCGGGAGGGCGACCATCTGTCCCCAGGAGGTGTCGGATTTATCGTCCACAAGTCTCTCGTTAACGACGTTGTAAAGATTGTGAGTGTGTCAACGAGGGTTGCGTACCTTATACTCAGAATCACCAAACGGTATTCGTTGAAGGTCATACAGGTTTATGCACCAACCAACGGCACATCCCGATGAGGAGGTGGAGAAAATGTATGAGGATATCTCTAAAACTATGCTTCCTCCAAAACCCACTATACGGTGTTAATGGGAGACTTCAATGCAAAACTATGCACAAGAGAGACAGTGAGCTGAAGGTAGGGAATTTGGAATAGGGCAACGCAACCCAAGGGGCCAGCAGCTGGCCGACTTCATGGAGAAAGAGGGACTCTTTATGATGAACTCTTTCTTCCCGAAGTGGCCCCACAGGAAGTGGACCTGGTCGAACCCCGACGGTTCGACAAAAAATTGGATTGACTTCATTATGACGACCAGACGTCAACTGTTCAGTGATGTCTCAGTGATCGCGAGGGTGAAAACTGGCAGCGATCACCGAATGGTTGAGCACACTGAACCTAATCGTTAAGTAGGAGAGGTCTCGTCTAATGAAGTCAATGCTCCGACCCCCTCGTGCTCTAATCTAAAGTCCCGAAACCTTTCAGCTCGAGTTAAAAAACCGTTTTCAGTGCCTAGAAGACTGCAATGAAGTGGAAGATATAAATGATAAGCTCGTGGAAACTGTCCATGCGGTCGGAGCTAAGTTCTGCAAGAGCTGCCGCAGAAGAACACAAAAACTCTCCGATCACACTCTTAATCTCATGGCTGTTAGACGGGAAATGAATCTGCAGTCTTCAACAGATTTGACAGCATACAGGCAACTGAATAGACAGATCTCCAAATGCATGCGGCGTGACTTACGCAACTACAATACAGCTTGTATTGAAGAAGCGATCGAGCGGAACCAAGGCTCCAAAGTCTTTGCCAGAAATCTGTCTGCTAGAAAGAGCCAACTGTCAAAGCTGAAGACCGAGTGTGGCAGCATCGTTTCCGGGACATCTGAGATTTTGAGTGAGATTGAGAGGTTCTATGGGCAGCTGTACACGTCATCGTTGGAGCCACACGAAAGTGTGAGTAACGATCCAAGAGCGAGTCTTATCCGACACTATCCCGATGATATCATTTAGAGTTAGTTAGATTAGAATGGCTCTCCAGCACCTTAAAAACGGTAAGGCCCTAGGTGAGGATGGAATTACAGCGGAGCTTCTGAAAGCGGGTGGAAAACCGGTACTTGAAGTCCTTCAGAAGTTCTTTAATTCCGTCCTCCATGGTGGCACTATTCCGGAGGCGTGGAGCAGAAGTGCTATCTTGTTCTTCAAGAAAAGCGACAACGCTCTCTTGAAGAACTACAGACCGATTTCTCTTCTGAGCCGCGTCTACGTGCTGTTTTCGAGAGTCATTTCGAATCGTCTCGCACGCAGACTCGATGATTTCCAGCCTCCCGAACAAGCCGGTTTCCGAAGAGGCTTTAGTACCATAGACCACATACACACCTTTCGCAAATTGTACAGAAGACAGAACAGTACAATCTGCCACTTTGCCTTGCGTATGTGGACTATGAGAAAGCCTTTGTTTCCGTCGAAATATGAGCGGTACTACAGTCCTTTCAATTGACGGATTCAACTCGGCTGGGCAGCGTTCAGGAAATTACGACACATCTTCTCGTCAGATATACCTCAAAACCTGAAAACTAGATTGTACAACCAGTACGTATTGCCAGTGATGACTTATGGATCTGAGACGTGGTCCTTCACTGCTGGCCGTATGAGGACGCTCAAGGTCGCTCAGCGAGCTATGGAGAGGGCTATGCTCGGAGTTTCTCTGCGTGATAAACTTAGAAATGAGGATATCCGCAGTAGAACCAGAGTAACCGACATAGCCCAACGGATTGGTAAGCTAAATTGGCAATGGGCCACCCATATAGCTCGAAGAACCGACAAACGATAGGGAAAAAAGGTTCACGAGTGGTAGCCTCGTACCGGTAGGCGAAGTGTAGGGCGACCCCCCACTAGATGGAGTAAAGACCTGGTAAGACATGCAGGAAGTCGATGGATACAGGTGGCTCAGGACCGTGCTTTGTTGCATTCCTTGGGGGAGACCTATGTTTAGCAGTGGACTTATGAAGCGCTGTAATGACGATGATGATGATGAATGTTGTCAAAACATTGTTTTAGACTAAATTCTTTAATGAAGTCTCAGAAAAATATTTGTCTCATAAACACATCTTTTGTTGACCTGGCATTGTAAGGAAAGCGCCTGCTTGCATACTAAATTAAATGAAATATATTAAATGAAAATTTTACGGATTTTATCGCATTTTATTAATATATTTTATATCCCCTATGTTTCGAGTACTTTACAGCACCCTAGTCATGGGGAGACTTAGGTATGTCATCTCAATGTCATAGCTTACCAAGGCTACATTCAGTTTACTGACGTCGAACACACTGCTGCCCATGTATACCATTTCCTGTTTAAGTTTTCCTCTGTTGCCTCGTACAACACCCACGGTATGTTGATGAATTAGCAGTGGTGAATAATTTTTTCTTCTCTCTTCTTTCTTGTCTCTCTCATTTTTGGGATTATTTTAAAATAATTTTAAATCCGGCATATACGAGATGATCTAATGTCATCTATCGGAGGCCATGAGCTCTTTCTTGTCTTTTTCAGTACGCGGCAAGCAAAGTCGATATAAAATAATTATATAACGTCTTTCTCATCCTTAATATTATCTCCTGGTTGTCGTTAGAGGCATCAGAGGCAAAAACTGAAGAGCAGCAACTACCCAATAATAGCTCAAAATATACCGACCAGCACCGCACCACGCTGGGTTGGGTGCTGGTCTGTGACCACATAGGCGCAAGAGCCTTACCCCAAGAATAACTCTTCGAAATTTAAAACGACATTTCCACAATTATTTCTTCTGCGGCTGCAACACGCCGGATACCAGCCAGTTATTAATATTTATATAAATATTGAGACACAACATTATAATTAATCTATTTACTACAGTTCGACGCAACAAAATTAATGAATCTAAATCAAACAATACAGAACAGTCCATTAATTTAAATGAAATGAACATTCGTGCACAAATTATACAAATTGGAAAAAAGAAGCCTGAAGTGGACAAAGGCACAAGCCGGGGTAAAGAAATTCAGATGAAATGGAAAATTTTCACTTTCCGCCATTGTAACTGTTTATTCAGCCTTTGTAATTCTTTTTACTCTGTCATTCTACCCTTTTGTTATTATTTGAATGTGTACATCAGCATTTCTGTGACAAAAGAAAAACGTTTAGCTAATAGTCGCTAGCACTAAACGAAAGGGTTTTTTAATTTATATTCTGTAATTTTCTCTTATCTCAATTTTATATTTTATTTGGTTTGTTTTGTATGGGCCGTATGGATCGAGATGAGTGGCAGAGTCGTTTAAGCGAGGTTTGATGACCAAGTTGGCGATATATTGAAGGTTGGCTAAATCACGAGTACTCTTAATCAACGAGCATGTATGTATGTGTAGATGTATGGATATGAAAAACTGGGAGAGGCATGTCAGGTTCGTGCAGAATAGAAGTTTGTAGTCTTTGCTTACCTCTACTTAATAGAAGTTCGTAGTCTTTGGGTGACAGGCGTGAGAGTTTTTGATCATTATATGATTATATGGGCAATAATATCTCAAGGGACAAGCGATTGCTTTCAAATTTCCTGGTACTCAAGCAAACCAAAATCAGAATTATTAATCCTGATTTTGGTTTGCTTGAATAAGTTACCGTATAGTGGCGGTGGAACAATTCCACTATCCGATGTCATCTCATGGGTGTCATAAGAGGCGACAGAGGGAAACAAATCAGGCTAAAACTAAAAAAACTGCAGTTGTCAACCCGCTTGCCAAGCGTGTCAACTTTTGCAAAATATCCCCCCTATGAAGCAATCTATACTTTAATAGGCTGTAACGGTAAGCAAACCAATTTCGTCCAGAAGGGGAAAAATGCATTTGAATTTTGATTCTTCAGCGGCGTGACAAACGAGTACACATGGATAGTGTACTCTTCGTTCCACCTTTTAAGCATGCTTCTGCTCCTTAATTATATAAACACAAGGCTGAAATAAAACAGGAAAGGAAAACACTGTATTCTGTATTCTATTTCATTCTCTCGCAGGCTAAATCGTATAGACGTATATTTTTTTTTAGTGTCGTCTTTTCGGTTCATCGAGTTTCAAATCACAATGATTCTAAAGAACATTTCACTTCAAAAAATTTAAATCACTGTACGGTTAACTATCTCAAAAGCTTCTAACCAAAGCTCTGAAATTGTGTATAACCTTATTAACCAAATAGGGGGTAAGTTACCCCCTATGTCTCCGCACTAGCGTTGCATTGGACAGCGATTGATAATGGCTAATATCATTCATTCCATAGAGCCTAAGTCCACTGCTGAACATGGCCGCCTCCATAGATTATCTCATATATATAGGGGGATATTTGGGATAATTGCCACGTTTAGTAGGTGGGTCGCCAAATGCAGTTTTTATTATTTGGGGCTGTTAAGAATAAAACTAATTTTACAGATTTTATCGCGTTTAATTTTAACTTTTTTTATTTCCCGACGTTTTGGGTAATTCACAGCACCCATGGTCACAGGATGACTGAGGTGATAATATTAACTTCCTTTGGAAATTGTTTCCTGACTTTCTCTAGAGTGTAGTTCTAGAGACTCTAGACCAAATCGTATCTATATCTATTTTCATTTGCGATCAAACACAAATATTACATGTAAATATTACATCACGTGGATGTCTACCCCATATCATCGCGTGGGTGTAGTAAGCGGCGACAGAGGGACATGAAACAGGAGATAGACACCGGCATCCTCTTGATAACATAATTATCTCTACATATAAAAATCAATTGCTGTCCGCTAGTCTCGCTAAAACTCAAAACCGGCTCGACCGATTTTGATGATTTTTTTTTGTGTTTGAATGATTGAATGTCCATAGATGGCTTAGATTCACATTTGGACCCGGTAGGTGGCACTGTTGTCAATATCCAGAAATCACCCGTGCGAAGCCGGGGCGGATAGCTAGTTTCTTATATTTACTAGAATAGTACATATTAAATAAAATTACTTTTACGGATTTTATCGCGTTTAGCGGTGTTTCATATTGTAACAGAACTAATTTCATAACTGCCGTCAGTGCCGGAAACGGATTTTCTCTTTACTAGACTTTACTTAGTTTAATATTAAATTGTCTTGCGACGTCCTTTAAAAATATTAATTAAATACTTTTTGAAGAAATAGCGAAGCTTCTCACGGAAAAAGTTAAGGAGCTTAGAGCGTGGGTCGTTTACGGTTGATTGAGTAAAAATTTCCTTTCTCCGTCACCTGCAAGATTTCAAGAGATTCATTAAATATAAGATATAATATAACAAAAAATGTTATTTGATTTCATAATTATTTTTTGAAATAATATGCGTCAGTGTTTGACTACTATCTCAAGTGATGGTAAGTGATAATGCAGCCGCAGATCCATTACAGCCTATACAAATCCACTGCTGAACATAGGCCTCCCCCAAAGATTGCCTTATAGGGGATTTTGCTATAGTTGCCACGCTTGGCAAGCGGGTCGGCAACCGCAGCTTCATATTATTTTGAGTCGTCATCAGGAAGATGCTGCTGCTCATCACCTGTTTCAATTTTTCTCTGTCGCCTCTTACGACACCCACGGGACGATATGGGTTAGTGGATATTCTTACACCGCAATAACGCTCCACACGGTATTAAGACGAAGATAAAAAAATTATATTGACTGACCTTGACAAAAGCCTTTTCACTCCTGCCTTGAAGAAACACACGAAATAGTAATTAGATGGAAAGACAAAAGCTGGCAAATTATTGCACTCATGTACGAGCATTATGAACGACGAAGTTTGGTTCAAACTCAGACTCCGGTCCGTTATACAAAATTAAAAAATGTCAACGTATTCTTACGTTTTGAAGTACATAGATAAGGATTCAACTGGAATTAAAGTTATACTTTTAATAAAAAGTAAAAGCCGACTTCAAAGAACTATTATTCTATTATTTATTTTTTATTATTTCTATTAAAATAATAAAATCCGCATAATAGCTTCAGAAGTCGGTGCTATAGAATAGTATATAGAAGTATTTTTTTTAATTAAAAGTCTATTTTTTGGACCCTTTTGAGTGGAGGAAGGAATATCAAAAGCTCGAATGTCGTCTAAATAGTTACATCAATAGTTAATTAAAAACTTAGTTTATTTGTCCATCCTAAGGAATGAAATTTTTCTTCAAATTTATATTATAACACTCCTGGAGTTATTGGATTAGGGCTTTAATTTAGTAAAACTTAGTAAGATATCTAATATAATGTAGCGTTTATTTTTACTTTAGCGTTAGCTTTTACATGAGCTGACCGCATGAACTAATGAACTGACAACTGAATATAAATATAGGACATAGATAATAAGACATAAGCGCACTCTAGCATTATAAAAATGGAACCACAACTTAACCATAAACACACCGTATACAAAGAGCACCTTTAAATTTATTATTATCTAACAGAAGTATTATCCATTTAATAAAAAAAGAATAATTAAAATTTATAAAGATATCGAGTAACATACATGCAAAAAAAGAACATACACACGAATTAAGATCCTCCGCTTTTAAATGAATTCAACTAAAAGCATATCCGTGTGCTTATTTTACGTTAGAAAGTTCATACCTTATATTTTTTACGTCTCGTATTTCGAGAAAATATAGCAATATCGTCTCCAAACCAATTTCATTCAACGCCTAATTGCATTATGAATATTTGATTAAGTTTTCACAAATTCAAGATATTTAAGAAGTATGATATAAATTAAATACTTGTTCTAGAATATTGCCAAAAACAAGTATATTAAAAATTGTGTTGATAGATTGTTGTGATAAAACTGTTATAAAAACGGTTTTTAAAAAGAATCAAAACACTGACGTTCGTTATTTATTTATACGTCACGTTATTTATAATGGACAATAATCTATAAGAATATACTAATCTACTTCGGTGACTTGTAAATTTACTTATAACTTTAACAGTTCTATAGAACCGTGTAGAATCTTTGAAATTTTTGCTGATTGCGACGTTGTGTTCAAGTATATTTCTGACCTTCAAATTACTACAATATATGGCTGCCAATCGCCTTCTACAACTCTAGAAAGTTCTCTAAATTGGGGGCCATAATTTCATAACACGAGCCAAACATGTTTGATTCCTGTCAGGACCAACTTGCTGACAATGATCTTATTTACCTGGGTCTTGTCGGTGATAAAAACATTGTGAGGAAACCTGCAAGTCTGATATGAAAATATTCTAAAATATATTGTAAAATTCAGATTATTCAGACGTCCGAAAGAAAGTGAAAAATTAATAAATATTCCATTGCTTTCACACACATACATACAGCTCTCAGCTAATAAAAGGCTATAAATTAATTCATTAATTTATTTATTTATTTTAAAGGACATCATACAGTAGTTATAAAATATACTATTTATTTCTTTCTATCTTTGCATTACATATTATGCTTATTGAACTACAGATTACAGGTTGTCACAACATGATTAAATTTAATGAAAAATGAAGAAAAAGTACAAAAATCAAAGAAAAGGGTCAAAATATATAACATAAATAAATAAAATACATAACAGATGTGCATCACCCACTCAGAATAATTTTACTTTTATAATTATGTAAGGTGTCGTTAAAAATGTCGAGATCTGTGTTATCAGTTGATTTTATATTATAGGTACGTGTCATACGGGAAATTGGCAAATTTTTTCCTAGAATACTTTTATGTTTATGTACTTGAAGTATTCCGATTGAATGACGAGATAGCCGTGTGGGCACCTTTATAGAAAATTTATTAAGCAGATTTGGGCAGTCGATAGTATTATTAAATAGTTTATACAAGAATGTCACATCTAGCAGTGATCTTCTTAATTCTAAGGAATGCATATTAAAAATCTTAAGCCTATGTCTATAAGATGTCCAGCGCTATAACTGACTTCGATAAGCTAAGTGTCTGTAAAACGTTTCTGTAAACGTTCTATTCTCTGTATGTGAGTATTGTAATAAAGTGACTATACTGAACTACAGTATTCTAGTTTACTTCTTACTTAGCAATTGTACACTGTTATGATTGTTCCGGTTTTCTTGAACTCCTTGCCACTTCTTATCACAAAACCGTGTGCTTTATTGGCTGCAATTAAAGTTTTGTTTATATGGGGTACGAAGCTGAGGCGGCTATCTAGCGTGACTCCTAAGTCTCGAATCTCTCCCACTTTGGTCAACTTTTCGTTCTGGATGCTATACACTGATTGATATTTGTTTATTTTTCGAGTGAAATGTATATACCGACATTTAAGTGGATGAAGTGACATTTTATTGTGTTCGCACCACGTAACAAGGCTGTTTAGGTCGTCCTGCAACAGTTCTTTATCATTTTTGGTACGAATAGCTTGATTTTTTTAAATCATCAGCATATAAGAGGTCTGTCGAGTTCTTCAAGGATGATGTAATAAAAGGGAAAGTTAAAAGGGAGTAAAAAATAATGGACCCAGGTGTGATCAATAAGATTCAGTGCCATTAAATACAACTTTAAGTGTTGGTGCCTCAACGTATGATTTACGCCAAGCAAAAAAGGGTTTTGTTATACCAAATGACTTCAGTTTACGCAATAGGGTTTAGTGGTCGACAATATCGAAGGCCTTCGCAAAATCAGTGTATATGCTGTCTATTTGCAAGCCTATATCAACTGCTTCTGCTAGATTAGAAAAATGATCTATAAGATTTGTATTAGTAGCTCGTTTTGTTACGAAACCATGTTGATTGCTACTAATAACCGGCTTGATAT
Organism: Parnassius orleans; assembly: GCA_029286625.1. Taxonomy (NCBI): domain Eukaryota; kingdom Metazoa; phylum Arthropoda; class Insecta; order Lepidoptera; family Papilionidae; genus Parnassius; species Parnassius orleans. The sequence continues at coordinate 333,423 of JAGSMP010000374.1, forward strand.
GACTGTACAGGTGAGGATATACTAGTGTCTCAAAGGTTTTTTTTTGCTGTGGCAACCCTAGTGATAAGTTTTAAAAGTAATTGGTCCCGATAAATTTTAATAATTTAAATATTGTAAATTCATAATATCCACCTCAATTTTATGTTATAGTTAATAATTACTGCCACTTTGTATTTAAAATTTAAGAAAGTCGGTACATAAATATTATAACAACATTTTGGTGTTGGAACAAAAAGTGACAGGTAACGAACATTGTTTTAAAATCATTGTAATTCTTATTTCATATCATTCCTTTTATAAATTAAAGATCTATTCTATTAATATTACTCGGATTTTTACATTCTTTGCAGGTTTCTTTTCGAATTATTTTAACGATAATTTGATTTGAGATCTGTAAATAGAAAAAAAACAACAACAACTCGACATTGGCTTACTCTGCTCCTTCTGTTTTCGATCCTTGTTTTCTTTTATTATTTACAATAAATAGTAAAATGAATACTCGCAACGCCAAGACGCGCCAGATGGAAAACCAACTCAGCTTGCGCTCCAAGAACTTAAGACGTCCAAGGAGCAGTGTGAACTGTTGCTTAAGGAAAGGGATGATAATAAAAAGAAATAGTTAACATAATTGCCAAAACACACAATTGAAATGTGATATGGTTAAGTTACATATAGAATACACAAGTGTTATAAAAGAAAGAGATCAGCTACAGGAACGGTTAATGAGTTTGACCAATGCAGCAAGGAATATGAGAAGCTCTCAGGTTTATTGCTGCATTGAAGTTACAGTTGAATGAGGCTAATGAGCGAATAACACAATTTAGAACATATATAGATAACCTTAACGCCTCCCAGACTCAAAGCCTGTTCTCTGAGCTTGTGCAATGTAATACTTCAAGAATTTTACAGCAACCTGCAACAATAGATTTGACTGGTGACGACTCTTCCACTTCAGGAAACACAGTAAGGATTAATTGCAGTAAAACCTAATTGAAGAAGTATATAAAAGTTAATAAATACATAAGGAAAGTACAAAAATTAATAAAAAATAAGATTAATACCAAAATTATGTTAATTTATGTAAAGAAAAGCAAGCATTGATATATGAACTTAAGTTGTATTCAATTGAGGTGGATAACATAAAAATAACATAAAAAATGTTATGAGGCTGACGTAGAGTGCCTTAAATCAGAAATATTATCACTTACTAACTCTCTTCAAACTGTGTCCAATAAATATAAATCAGCCCAAAACGAAATAAAATAACACATACTAGCTATGGATAATCTGGTAAAGACATGTAAATATAATGAGGAGCGTTTTGACTCCTTAGTTAAACATCAATGTGAGTGTCAGCATTCAATACCAGCTTCTTCAGAGTCGGTGTGTGCTGATAATATTATACCACCAAAACTCTATGACAGTGCCATAGCAGAGGAGCTTAAAATAAAAATGACTCAAATATTAACAAAAATAATATAATTGTGTATAGCGATGCTGAATGCCGGAGCATCTTTTAGTGACATCCTAAATAAAATTATAGTTACTAAATTTTGCCCAAATAGTACAATAATAATTTTGTTGGTAGAAGAGGCAGTGTAAACAACAAACAGTTATTAAGATATATTGAACAACTTAATAACTTAAATGTACAAAATTGTCTTGTTCACACTGCCTTACATACAGATTGCCACAGGAAAATAATCTAAGACATAATTTAAATATACAAATGAATAATTTAATATGTAACAATAATTTAAATTTGACATATAATTGTGATAATAATGACAAATTTCATGTAATTGACATAAATAACTTAATAAAAAGTTTTGGACAAAAGATAGGTATTACCTATCCAAATATAATTTAAGACTGGTAGCAAATGTGCTATCTTATTATTTACTTTTAACTCAGCTAAGTTTTGGCTACCAAGACTGCTTTTATTGAGCATGATAATCATTTGACATTTAATTTGGAATCAGTTCCAACTAATTTAAATTAGTAAGTGACAATAGAGGCAATCACTAGCAATAATAAGAGTTTAATTAATTTTGAATGCAGCCCACAAATAAGTAATAAAATTGTTTATACCTGGTGCATCAAAATACTCGTATACAAGGCATGATGGGCAAAGAATTGGAAGTTGAATTGTTTTAAATAGTACATATCCTTTGTATTACTGAACATTGGCTAAAAGATTATAATTTCATGTTTAATTTCAGAAATCACCAGGTGGTCAGTTCCTTCAATAGAGAAAAAGTTTACGTGGTGGCTCCTTAATATTAGCAGATAAATCTTTATTATATAAAGAACGTAAGGATATTGTGACCTTCTCTGTTGAGCGAACTGTAGAAATGGCTTGTGTCGAGCTCGAGCACCTCATTGTTGTAACTGTTTACAGACCCCATGTGCTACATATGACTATTTTGAAAGAATTGTGGAAGAAGTTTTGCTCAAACTTAGTAAACAGAACAAGTCTGTTGTAATATGTGGAGACTTTAACATCAATCTCCTTGAAACTTCTTCCATTAGTATTAAGTTTAGCTCATTGTTTAAATCGTATAATCTTGTTAATTTATTCTTAGAACCAACACGTATTGCTGGGCCTAGTGCAACCTGTATAGATAATATTTTTACAGATATTAAGCCCTTGCATAAATCTATTATTCAAAATTTAAGTTCAGATCACTGTGGACAGTTGGTATCATTGCCTTACATACACAAAAAACAGAAAAATAAGAAAGTTGTGTTTGTTCCAATAAATGACCATCGCTTGGAGAGGTTTACAAGTAATATAATAAAAAGACTTCCATCACTTTCATTTAAAAATTGTGCTAATTATTTGTATGGTATGTTATTTAAAATTATAACTTGTGAATTTAGTACAATATTTACTTCTAAAACTTTCTCTTTTAACAGTCGCAAATCATTTAATGAATGGGCGACAGTAGGAATTTATAAAAGTAGGCGAAAGTTATATGAGCTTTATAATGAAAGATCATATAATACTAGTGTTATATTTAGAGATTATGTAAAAACATATTCTAAAATATTTAAAAAGTGTGCTACACAGCTAAAGCTTTATATTTAAGTAACAAAATTAAAACTGCATCCAACAAAATTAAAATGACCTGGAGAATAATAAATAGTGAAACGGGCAAGGTCAAACCGCACAACTCGGATTTTCAATTGAATATTAACAACAGTTTAACTCGATCTGATCAAGAAGTTGCTATGGCTTTTGAGAAACATTTTACTGATGTTCCTTTTTTGACAACAAAATCATTAAATTCTTCTGCTACTGTCACCGAATCATTGCTTAAACAAAATGTAAAAGCTTGTTCAAATACTTTTAAATTCCATAGAGTATTGCCAAAAGATATCGTTAAATATTTTAAAACAATTGATGTTAAGAAAACGGCAGATTTATGGGGGATTTCCGTTAAAGTTATTTTATCTATAATAGATATAATAGCACCTTATCTAGCCACTATATTTAATACAAGCGTCGAATCTGGTGTGTTTCCTGATTTAATGAAACATAGTAAAGTCATACCTTTATTTAAATCTGGTAGTACATTAGACCCCACCAATTTTAGACCGATTTCTGTACTACCAACATTTAGTAAAATTTTTGAAAAAATAATTTTAGATCAGATCTTAAGTTTCTTTAATATTAATAAATTGCTACATAAAAATCAATTCGGTTTTACAAGGGGTCGCTCGACAACTGACGCTGGAGTTGAGTTTATTAAACATATTTTTTGTGCATGGGAGAATTCAGAGGATGCTTTGGGTATATTTTGTGACCTTTCCAAGGCCTTCGACTGTGTTCACCATGAGACATTAATCAGGAAGCTACAGTACTATGGTGTCAAGAACACAGCGCTTAAACTTATTATTTCATATTTAAGTAATAGAATGCAGAAAGTTATTATCAATGGTAAAAGTTCTTCCGGGTCACCTGTACTAATGGGTGTCCCTCAGGGCTCGATTCTCGGCCCATTTCTATTTCTGGTATATATTAATGACTTACCTTCCCTTGTAGGGGATAATCATGATATAGTATTATTTGCTGATGATACTTCCTTGATTTTTAAACTTAAACGTCAATTATTTAAATGTGACGAAGTGAATAATGCTATATCAAAATTAGTGCATTGGTTTAACGTTAATAATCTACATTTAAACGGAAATAAAACTAAATGTATTAAATTTACAACAACGAATGTTAAAAATCTGGGTAACAATGTGTTTTTAAATGGGGAAGAACTGAGCCCTGTTGAATACTCTGTTTTTCTTGGCATCACTCTCGACGCAAAGCTTCAGTGTAAAGCCCCATATATCCAAACTAGCAAGCAGACTAAGTTCTGCAGCCTATGCTGTAAAAAGGATTAGAGGTCTCACTAGCGTCGAGACACCTAGATTAGTTTATTTCAGTTATTTCCATAGCATAATGTCTTATGGGATCTTGCTATGGGGAAATGAGACTGATTCAGAAACTATTTTTATTTTACAGAAAAGGGCCATTAGAGCTATTTACAACCTAAAACCGAGAGGGTGTCTTAGAGATAAATTTAAAGAAATAAATATATTAACATTGGCCTCTCAGTATATTTACGAAAATTTAATGTATGTTCACAAAAACAAAGGTAGTTTTAGTAAAAAAGTGATATACATTCTGTAAACACTAGGAACAAGCACAAGCTAGTGATACCAGTTTCTCGACTCCACAGAGTCAGTAATTCATTCTTGGGCAATGTATACGCTATTACAACAAGGTCCCGGAAAGTGTACAGGCTCTCTATTACCAAGTTTAAATGTTTTGTTAAGCTGAAGCTGTATAAAAGGTTATTATAGTATAAATGACTATATAATTGATAATAACCCTGGGAATGAGGTGGTCGCTTCCAAGCAGTTTCTAAAATAAATTTTGTACTTAAATAGTTTGTACAACCAATAATGTAAAATTTACTTTTAAAAAAAAAGTCCCGCTGGGTTTCTTGCTGGTTCTTCCCAGGACAGAGGTTTTTTTTTTCGAACCAGTGGTAAAGTAAAAAATGACTTTCAATAAGAATTACACATGTAATCTATATTGAATAAAAAATTATTCTATTCTATTCTATTCTATTCTGGTCTTCGACAGAGTTGGAACAATTGAGATTGGACGATAATTACAGATTAGTTCTTTATTGCCAGCTTTGAAAATAGGAACAATCCTTGCTTCTTTCCATTTTGAGGGAAATATGCCAGTTGTCAAAGAAGTGCTGAAAATGGTAGAAAGAGGTTCAGCTAAGTGATAGGATTTTGTCCGGTCCCTTTCCTTTAGTACAGTCAAGTCTATTTAAATTTTTAACTATTGTTTTATGCGATATTTGGAAGTTCACCATTTCTGGTAGTACAGTGAGAGTTGTTATTTGTCAGCGGTAGTCAGCACTGTCACTTTTACGTAAATTGAAGAAAAATTTTAAGCGAATAAATAACGAAGTGTGTACCAATATATGAGTATTTCTTTAATTAAAAAAAATGGAGAAACGTCAGTGTTACGAATGAAAAATAGAGGAGTTAATTGAATTGTCTATCAAACGTCTCAGCGCTCTGAGGGAGCGAAACCTCTCCATCATTTAAACAAAAAATCTATCATATAATTTCTCATAGAGTAAGTATCTTCTTATCCTTCGCAGCCCATCAACATTCCATTGCATGGGTCATCATGACTGTAGTTGTTGAAGTAGGTAGGAATCTTGAAGCTTTCTGTCCGTCCTAGGTGTGTTTGTGATATCAACACCATGTTTCTTTTATAGAAGAGGGGTTCAAACGATCATGCAAATCACTTGATGGTAAGTGTCAATCTCCGCCCATGAACAATGCAATACCAGGAGAAATGCATATGTTGACGTGTTGTTCTCCGATTAGGGTCTTAAGGCAAACAAATTCTCCTGTGAAGCATATTAATTAGCATTCTAAGGAATAATTTTGATCGTAACAGGAAAAAAACAAAAGAGGGTTATTATATAAGAGTAAAACAGAAAATTTTCAAACTTTTATTTGATTACAGAGGGAAGAGAAAATTTTCCATTTCATTTGAGTTTTGCTTCACTCGGTCCGAGCCTTTGTCCAATTCAGGCTTATATCTTTCACTTTGTGTAATTTGTTTACGAATGTTCATTTGATTCAAAGTAATAGGGCGCTCTTTGATTCTAATTTGATTTCCCTTTTCTCATATTCCTTAGGAAATATGTTATTTTTATTATGATCCTTTCATATCCAAAAATATTGCAAAGGTACACAAATATCAACTTATGCCTCATATCCAGTAAAAAAGGACTCCGGTTCTCAACACTTACCATACGAAACACAGCCAGCATTAAACTGCTATTTTACGCTAGTATTCTATGAGAGTGTTGTCCTTTCCCGGTGAAGTTGACCAATTCGTGCTACAATCAGGTAGAAAAGAGTTCCTTTATACGTATTAGAGAAAAAATTCTTATAACTATGATAATAAAATAATTTAAACATTCAAAATTATAACACAAAATAAGTAAAATCAAAAAATTCATATTCCAAATTGCTTTCCCACACAACCTAATTTATAAAAAGCCCTATATAAAATTAAAGAATAGGCAGCTTCTTATCAGCAATTATCCTCAGTATGCTGTTGTGGCCACCTCAAACTCTGCTGGGGGAGCCAGCCAAGGCGCTCCTCGGCAAACTTCCACGAGCAAACGTTCCCCGTTAACTTTTATGTATCATTTTTAACTTCCCATTAAGAAGTTGTTTTAACAGGTTTTTACGGATACGATATTTAAAAGGCCAAGTTTCAAAAAGATCAAAAAATTAAAAAAGAACAAGAAAACAACTTCGAGAATTCGATAAAATCCGTAAAATTACAAAACAAAGTTACAGCCTATATACGTCCCAGTCCTGGGCTCAGGCGTCCTCATTACTGCATGTTGAATGCGTGTCGGCGCACTTCACAAGTCCTCGAATTTTTATTTTTTATTTATCTGACATGCAATCCTTCACCACTAAGCACGTGGTAACTTAAAGTTGCAATTAAGAATTTTCAAGAAGTTAAAATAAGTTTTATTCAATTATTCGAATAAAAAGATAGTAGAACGGACCTTGTGTGATGATGGTTACTATTTTGTTTGTATTAAAAAAATACAGCATGTCCTAAATTCTATTAAATTTGCAGACTCTCTTACTATTATTATTGAAAATTAACTAGTGGATTCTCTCACGCCACCACTAAGCGACCATCACACAATAAAAGAAAATATTGCTTATTTACAATGCAGTAAAGAAAAAATAGGCAAAAAAGAGGGGTGTATGGGAAATTTTCCGATAGATAGCGGTGTAATAACGAAGTAAGCCACGCCGCAGTTATATTACTATTATTGACCGGGGTAGGACCACGTTCTCACAGAATGCCAGCGTAAAATAGCAGCTTAATGCTGCTGTGTTTCATATGATAAGTGTTGAGAACCGGAGACTCTTTTTACTGGATATGAGGCATTCCATCTTAGTCCTCAGGGGGTGACAACGCATCTCCATTTTGATTCTTAGGTTGACTGTGTGCTCGTTTGTCAACCTTATTCTGTAAAAAAAGTTTACGTCAGGCGTAAAATACACAGACAATAGACAGACAGCAGCATCAAAGATGGCCGGCACTGCGATCGTCAATACGCCTTCCAAACGTGATGATTAAGGAAAAATCTCCCTACAACGGAAAAGGCCTGTACCCAGCGGTGTACTTTTACCAGCCAATAAAAAGAAGAAAAAGAAGTCTACCATTTACAATTTTTTCTCTAGATATATACCAACCTATTCCTAAATAGCTCGCACTTAAGTTAAGCTTCCATTTCAAGATAGGACTTTGATCAGGAAATAAAACTCGGGCATTAAATTTCTTTTCAAAAACTTTATCTTATTGGATGACTTGAAAAGTAAAAATAATCAATACAAAAAACGGGAAAAGGCTAAAATAAATAATTAATTAATTCTAAAAGTGGAATATCATGGCAAGGTTGAAAAGGATTGTTTTAGTTCAATATAAACTGATTTTGTAAGATGATTTTAATTATTTCGCAGAAAGCGTCCGCCCACGTCCACCCGCGTAGCTTGTCTTTTACGTGTCATTTTAATTGACAGACAGACTAACTGCAAGAAATTTTTACAGAAATTATTGATAGCACGTTTAGCAGTCAGTATTTGTCTAATATTGCGTTATTTTCAAAAAAATCTTTTATCCCTTTTTGACTAATTTAATACAAACAGAATAAATTTGTCAAAAAGCTAATTTGGATTAAGATTACATAATTTTTATAACTTTTAATAAAAAAATTCGCCAAGTGCGTGTTAGGCCACGCACAATGTAGGTAGGTAGGGTTCCGTAGTTGCCCGTCACAAAACGTGGGCTTTCTTGATAATAAGCATAATAAAAAGGGAAACAAAGGAAAAAAGGCCCAAATAGGAAGATCGTAACTGAAGGACTTATTTTCAAATCAGTGAAGTATTCAAAAAAGATTAAAAAAAACTTTTCAATTTTGAAAATAATACAATTTACATCAAATCATTCACATGCCAAGGTACAAACATGATCATAGATGACTGACTATCTATCTATACCCGGCAGTGCAAGCCTAAGATGTACATATATGACCGTAAAGAACCTTCACGTTAACCACCACTGCCGTAAATTATCCTGAGGTCACCCGCGTAAACCAAGAGTGTGACGAAAGAAACTGTATGAGGCTATATGATTGTATGAAATTCATAGAATCATATAGCCTCCTACAGTTCCATTCGTACTATGAATACTTTGAATGAGGCCTACATTAACTACCAACTAAAAATAAGTGAAAGTAGTAAGTTAGTAAGAAAGATCCTCCCTGCCTATTCCGCAAATGAAAAGGTAAAGCTATAGTAGTAATGCATATAATTCGTTTTCTTCATAAAATGTTTATTTTTAACAGTTTACAATAACATTACAAAGTTATAATGCAGCTAGTTTTAGGTAATTTTTTATGGAGTTGTAATGAAATTTTTACTAATTCAAGTGCATTTTATAAGTTGGTTTATTCGTTCACTTCGTAATTCTTCTTAGCAGTAATAGTTCTCTTTTTTAACTTCATTATATATACTACTATCGTGTATGCTTTTCACATTTCCAAAAACAGCGGTTTAGTTGGTAGAGTGGTGGGACACATGACTCTAATGAAAAATACCACTTTAAAGCTAAATATTTCGCAAACGGACCCCTGAATCGAAAAGATGTTGTTCCACACCCCCAGTGTTTTTGAAACGATACCTAACATGATGGAATAGACGGGTGAAAAAAAATCATCCTCCACTTACTTTTATGGGAAGTACCCAAAAAAAATTAAGACTTTATTACACAGTTTTCTAGGCGTGATTAATATTTATAACTATGCCAAATTACAGACCCTGGGTGTGGTCTCTGAGCAAAACCGCGAAAGGACGGACGGACGAACATGGCGAAACTATAAGGGTTCCTTATTGTGTAACTACGGCACCCTAAGAAATGGCAAAAAAGAAGATGCCTGTTGAATTTCGTCTCCGAGCAGAGAAACCTCTTTTTGAAATGGTAGTAAATAAAAAAAAAGTATTGATAAACGAAATGCTAATTTATTTCGTCGAAAAATAAAGTTATCATTTCACTTAATTTCTTGTTGATACTAAAGCACTAACCTTCGAGAGCTACTCTCCTAAAGAGAACTATTTTGAAGCTGGCTGAGTAGAAAGGTGCTTTAAGTGTTTATTACTGCTCGCATTAGTAGAATTTTAATCTCCTTCGTTCTAAAATCAAATAGATTCTATTACATAAAATATAGACGTAGAATACACGTGTCCTTTTAGAACTTTATTCCTTTTGAATCGATTTTCATACATTACCCTCGTACACAAATTGAATGGGGAGAGACATTGACTGTTAAAAAGTGAAGTTGTTATGTTACCCCTCTGCGGAAGAAATTCGCGCATCTCAACGCATGTAAAGTAATAGCGCCATCTGTTTCATTCTATTGGTCATTTTATCGAACAAATTACTTGATTGACTCTCAAGGTGACAATGTTACGTAAAATAGACACTAGATGGCCTAAATGTGACTAATTTGATATGAACATTCTTATTTCTAATGGAGAGAGAAACTCGAGTTGCGCGTCGGAGCTGACACGAAACCGGCCATTAGTATAAGGCCCCGCTACACGCTCGTCACTCAGATTTCTTAATTAAGCATAACGTAACCATATCCAATGTGACTCTTATGCGAAATAATTGGAATTTTGCCATTATCGGAGAATCGGAGTCATTCACAGGAAATTTTCTAGAAATATTGACTTCGAGTAGATACTGCCATGTTCTTAAATCAATCTAAAATATATTGTCCCCTCTTATCCTCCATCAGCTATTAAAATCCCCTGCTGGCAATTGGCCTCTCTTATTGTAGGAAGGAGTTGCATTAATCGTCACACTTGGCAGACGGATTGATGATCGCAACATCAGACATCTTGCATCTTTGAAGCCGCCGCCCGTCATCTGATCTAAGTTTTTTCGTTCGAGATGGCGAAACTTCCCATAGTCGCCCCTTACGACACTAACGAGACGAAATGGGATTAAAGGTTCTCTTACAACGCCACCAAACGGCAATATGAGATAAGAGATTGTTTATTATCTTAAATTGTAAATTAAATATCATGTTTAATTATCTGAATTTCATGTTTAATTGTCATTTAAACACAATAATTAAAATCTTGGGCAAGTAAGGTAACTTTTGATGGAAAAAGTTTTGACTCAGCCGTAAAATACAATTAGGATGGGTCGTTCTCGCTTGATTGGGCGATTTTTTAAAAAATAATTTATTCTATTTCCGTCAGTTATGAGCTTTAATAGTTAAATTAAAGTATTTCAATTAAAGTATTATATAGTAACAATGAGGAACATTTGTCACATGTCTAAATAAAACTAGTTTGTACGAATTTTATGACGTATATTAACTTATTTTACATTCCCGACATCTCAAGTACTTTATAGCACCCATGTGCGCGCGAATATACGCGCGCAAATATACGCGATAAAGCCCGCAGTAATGAAGAATGTGTAGTGTTCGCGTAAACATAGGAAATTATTTGTATGTCTCTTTTAAAATGCTTTACAATAATGAACTGCCTTTGAATAATTGTTTTTGTTATTTAATTTAAAGAGACATTTAAAAACATTACCACTTTTAAGGCACACACAGCCGCGGGTGGCTTTAGCCAGATCAAGTTGATTGAACACACGCCTCTGGCGTATACTGAAAATCAACGTTATGGTACTGCTATGTGGTTTTCATCACTTTTATGCTGAGCAGACACCATTTTAGTTTCTAAATTGTTTTGTGTTGTGTTCATTTCATTTTTATTTGGAACAAAATAAGTTATTATTAATCATCATTATTCATCATTACAGCATCCATCACCTTCCTGCATGTCTCACCAGGTCTTCACTCCATCTAGTGGAGGGGCGCCCTGCACTTTTTTTTTATAGGATAAGGGTGACAAGCGAGCACACAATCCACCTGATGGTAAGTGGTTACTGTGGCCTATAGACATCTACATCTATCCTCGTTTGCGAATAAAATGCAGATGCGTTGTCAGCCGTGAGGACTAAGATTGAATGCCTTTTTTCCAGTAAAAAGGGTCTCCGGTTCTCTACACTCACCAAACGAAACACAGCAGCGTTATGCTGCTATTTTACGCTGGTATTCAAGAACTTCAGAACCTTAACTTTGCCACTCTAGAGCCTTACTTCCCCATCGGTTGTCGGTTCTTCGAGCTACATGGCCAGCCCATTGCTACTTCAGCTTACTAATCCTTTGGGCTATGTCGGTTACTCTTGTCCTACTGCGGATATCCTCATTTTTAAGTCTATCACGCAGAGTAACCCCGAGTATAGCCCTCTCCATAGCTCTCTGAGCGATCTTGAGCTTTCTTATTCGGCCAGTCGGCCAGCAGTGAAGGACCATGTCTCAGATCCATAAGTCATCACTGGCAACACGCAATGGTTGTAGCTCGAACCAAACGTAAATTTCATAGTACGTAAGCGACCCAAATTTCCACACCGACATCACTCATATTTTAACTGTCTATTTACATTGTTCACGGCGGAGAAGGAAAAAATAGCGAGAAAACCTGCATATCTGAGAAGTTAAAAAAATATTTTGGATAATATTTTTATATCCGGGTCGGTCATCCCGCTTTGGGGGCAGCGCAGCAAACTATTTTTTTTCCAAATTTAATTTATACGTGGTAGTGCCATGCTACATCTATATTAGTAATATAGTTGTAGCTCGAATGGGTCGGCTCGCCCGGAACCACGCTCTAACAGAATACTAGCGTAAAAAATGACTGAATGAATTAAAAACGACACGATGACTGTACACGATAACTTCAAAATAGTTTACATTATAATAACTTTTCTAATATATTTAATATATTAAACTCAAATATACACGTAAACACGAGAACTACAAGCAGTCAAACTAAAATTAAAAATTAAAATTAACATTGGTAGTTCGACATGGACAAACTTCCTAACATAGATATCTGATTATGATTACAAGCTTTTATTCATATTACCTCAGATATATAAATCATTAATTGAAAGATCGTTCATTTTTTCAGACATTTCATACGTACATAATTGCGTATACATAATATCAACATTATAACGTATTTATACTATCAATATAACACTCCATATGGCCGTAAATTATTCAACGAGCGAACAAGATTGATCGTACCGGACGCCACAGCATCCATCACCTGTCAACCCAACTCAGTCCCGAAACATATACTTGAAGCTAGTGTTGTCCAGCCTCTGTCAGCGAAAAATCACTTTACTTGCCCAAGGTCACAGGATAGGAAAGGTAATTTACAAATGTAAAATAAGTAAATAACCAAAAGGTAATAATTTAATACGTGGTAGAGTTACGCTGAAGCAATATTAAGGTTGTCGCACAAATGCGTCGGCTCGACCGGGAATAGACAACGCTCTCACAGAATACCAGCGTAAAAAACATCTTAATGCTGCTGTGTTTCGTATGGTGAGTATAGAGATTAAGCCGCTTTTTTACGCTCGTATTTTGTGAGAGCGTGGACCTATCCCGGTCGAGCCGACCCATTCGTGCTACAGCCATACTATAGCTGTAGCGTGGTTCTACCTCGTCAAAAAACATAACAATTCGTTATTGACATTACTCTTATTACCATTTACCACCCAAACCCACAACTCTTTTTTAAGTTTGCAGCCTGAACCCATAATTAGGCTACTGACGCTTTTATACAACTAATCTTATTAAATATTAATTAAAAGTTATATGAGCTTATAGCACATGAGTAAAGAAACCGTACCGTATTACTCGTATGCTTATACATAGTAAAGGGATGTTAAATGAGTTAAAAACAAAGAGCTTAATGAAATCGTCCATCAAACCTAATTCCCCAACAATTTCATGGCATTAAGTTGCAATATATTTCCATTTCCACGCTCATTGAAAATTGACGATCGTTTCGTTATTTCTATTGCTTAAAATTTACATGGACGGCTATACTAGGAAAAGAAGTGGTAATATTTTATATTGAATGCTCCGTGGCGCAGTGGCTTAGCATTGAATTCCGGCGCTTTGGACAGCGGGTTCGAATCCTGCACGGAACAATCATGTATTTGTGTGGCCTACAAATAGACGTGGTAGAGCCATGCTGCAACTATATTATGGTTATAGCACCAGTCTCAGAATACCAGCGTAAAATGGCAGCTCAATGCTGCTGTGTTTCGTATGGTAAATTTAGAGAACCGGAGACCCTTTTTCTGGAACCAAGGCATTCTATCTAAGTCCTCAGAGGTGGCAACGCATTTACATTTTGATTCTTAATCGAGGATAGATGTAGATGTCTATGGGCCGCAGAATCCACTTATAATCAGGTGAACTGTGTGCTCGTTTGTCACCCTTATTCTATACCTCCTCCTGACCTCATTTGTGAGAGGGTTTTAGGACAAGGAAATGTCCGTCGCGATGCCCCAATGCGTGTTTGCGAACTTCACATGTCTTTGAAATAGTTTTTTTCTTATTTCTCAGATACCAGGTTTCATCACGATGTTTTCCTTCACCGCCGAGCGCGTGGTAAATCAGCACTTAAAATTGCAATTAACAATTTAATTGGTGCCGGCGGGGATGGAACACTGGTAGCTCCCGTACTATGAATTTACAGCGAGCGCTTAGCCCCTAAGTTAACACATTACATTTAATTAAAAACAAGAAATTCTTCTCGCTCCCAGAACTTCAAGCATTCCAACAAAATTACCGTTCTTTAATCCGCAAACGCTGTAGTTGTGTAGCGATATTGTAAGTCTGCTTATAACTGACCACTTCACTTTGACGACCGCGTAACCTAGCGTGGTCAGAGTACCTGTTACGTCACGATCCTGTGTACGAATTCCAGACGGAGTTAACATTTGTGAAAAACACAAATTGTTATTTAGATCTCCAGCTCTACACTCAAATATGTAACGTTATAGTGAGGTAGTACGGTATTTTTTTTTTGCTGTTATTGTGCTGTATGTTATTTGATATTGTTGATAAATAAATAAACAAATTAATTATTTTTATTTTTTATTGTATACAACGTATTTACAGGATTAAAAATTTACATCCAATATGTGACTGAGTTTCCATTACAACGAATAAAATGGAAAACATTCCTTTCACGGAGAAGAGACAAGAGAGTTAATTTTTATTTGTTAATTGAATTGTCCATCAGGTGTCCGATCGCGTAGACTGAAATATTTTGGGAACTTGCTCAAACATAGTCAGCCGATTTTGTTATGGAAAAAGGGTGAAAAACGAACACACAGTCCACCAGCTGATGGTAAGTGAATGCCATGGTCCGTAGACATCTACATCTATCCTTAATTAAGAATTAAATGCAGTGTAGTGTGTGCTTGTATGCCTTTATTGTATGAACAAATATTCATACTTTAATCAAATTATTATGTAAATATGCAAATGACGCTGCAATTTATTATGCATGTTGCATACTTGAAGTGAATTTAAATCGTATTTTACTGAAATACCGAGACTATATTGTGTTTATTTCACGTATTTTCTCTGCTTCCATCACAGCTGCTGTATACGAGTTGCTTTTATCTTTTGTAAAAATAATATTTTGCGTTCTATTTTTATTATAAGTCACTGTAAATCCTTCCAGCTTTGGACGATGTAAGAAATTTGTTACAAATCACATCCGAGGGTTCTTCGAAAGAGTCTAAATTGTTCTTAGTGTTTAAATGGAAAAGTTAATATACTCTTTATTGCACACCAAAAAGAAACAAATCACATAATAAAATAAAATAAAAACGTATAGAAAAGAATGGTTTCATTTAGTAAGTAGTTAACCTACAAAAAGAAAAGAAATGGAGGAAATATTTAGACGATCTCTTCAACTCCAATTTATAGTTGTGTAATCTACGAGTACTCTTAATGCGCGTACATGTGAACTGCTGGACTCGGGTGCCTGCAAGTGTATGTAGTATATTAATCGCCATGCTTGGCGATACGTGGTAGAGCCACGCTGCAGCTATATTATGGTTGTAGCACGAATGGGTCAGCTCGACCGAGGAAGGAACACGCTTCCACAGAATACGAGCGTTAAATAGCAGCAGCTGTCTTACGCTGAGTGTAGAGATCCGGAGATCCTTTTTACTGGAAACGATGATAAAGCAACTGCATTTTGTTTCTCAAAAGAGGATAGATGTAGATGTCTTTGGGCCACAGCATCCACTTAAGATCGGATGGATTGTGTGCTCATTTTTTACCCTTATACTATAAAAAACCTGCAATTTATTCCCACCGGCAACACTTGAAATCGAAATTGTTAATTGCAATTCTGCCCTTTAGTAGCTGTAGAAGAAATTCACTATCTTCATATTACTATCCCGTGAATGTACATAGCTAGATGCGGCAGAGGGAAATAAACCAGGGGATGTACAGCAGCGTCTTACTAATAACTACTAGAAAATAAACAAGTGGCAAAATTTAAAAATTTTGTACAACCGACTTCAATATAAATAAAATGAGAACCTCATCAATGTAGTCGAAGTCAATTAAATACGCATAATTAAAGATAACTCAAAAACTACTAGTCAGATCCTGTAAGAAACGAAGAATTGCAATTTTAAGTTCGGTTTTACTAATAAGTCGTTGGTAAAGAAAACCACGGCGAAACATCTTTTTATCGATCATATATCATATAGATACATATCATCTTCATATCACAAACTTAAAGTAACAACTAGAATGTCATCTAAATAGTTACTTTAAAAATTGCCTCCCTTATTTTCCACCCATAGGAGTAGAATATTTTCTTTAAATTAAAATTAATCCACTCTTTAGATTAAAATAAAAAAATTAAAATCGGTTTGCAATTTGTAACGGGTTGTTTTTCTTTTATTCCTCCTTGAATCCCGAAAATCTTCAGAGCAAGTTTTGCATGGCGTTTCGACAGTATTAGAGCCACGCGACAGCTTTAGTTGTCGCACGGATGGACCGGCTCAAACCGGGGAGGTACTACGACCTCACAGAATACCAGCACTCCTATATGCAAGTGTGCTACCGGGCGCCATTAAAAGAAGAATAATTCCGCCTCCAGGTCCTTCAAAAGTGTCATTGCCAAAGCAAAGTCAG
Organism: Parnassius orleans; assembly: GCA_029286625.1. Lineage (NCBI taxonomy): Eukaryota > Metazoa > Arthropoda > Insecta > Lepidoptera > Papilionidae > Parnassius > Parnassius orleans. The sequence continues at coordinate 350,168 of JAGSMP010000374.1, forward strand.
AGCGCAACGGCAGAATTGGCGAGAAACTAGTTCGACATCCTTCGGAAACATTCTGGTCTCTCTTCAAGGCTGTCCAAGGGAATTTCCTTACATCCAACTCGACTCTCGATGACGGGGACAATACACCGCCGAACATCCCGCGGTACGAGTGCTCCATGCAGGGTGTGCTGTTTACACAGCGCTCGATGCGCAAAGCACTCTTCTCCTGGAGTCGAGTGGATCTGATGAAGTACTGAAGACATGTGCTCCGGAGTTGGCACTGGTTTTAACGCGACTTTTCCGGTACTTCTACTCCTAGACATAGTCACAAACTCATAGAGGACAGATTTGGTCCACCGATCTCAGATCCGTCCAACTACAGGCCTATCGCTATCACCTCCTTGTTCTCCAAAATAATGGAAACGATTATTAACTGCCAGCTCATGCGGTACCTTGAGGATCACCAGCTGATTAAAGACCGCCAGTACGGTTTCCGTCGGGGTCGCTCAGCTGGTGATCCGCTAGGTTACTTAACTCATAGATGGGGAAGGCAGTGGAGTCCAAGGGGAGGCTTTGGCTGTTAGTTTGGACATAGCGAAGGCCTTCGATCGGGTTTGGCACAAAGCGCTTCTTACGAAGCTTCCTTCCTATGGGCCTCCCGAGAAATTGAGCAATTGGATCACCAGTTTTCTTGCGGATCGGATAATCAAGGTCGTAGTAGACGGTGCATGTTCCGATTAAAAGCACATTAACGCTGGTCTTCCACAAGGCTGCGTGCTATCACCAACGCTGTTTCTTCTGCATATCAATGATATGTTGCAAACTGGTAACATTCATTGCTATGCGGACGATAACACTGGTGATGCTTTATACACCGGCCGTGCCAATATTTCTCGGGAAATGTCGCCGAGTACTGGAACAAACTTGTGTCTGAAGTCGAGAATTTATAGAACAAAGTCTTGGACTTGGGGCGACTAAATCTAGTCCAGTTCAATCCCCAGAAGACACAAGTTCGCGCGTTTACCGCTAAAAGAACCCTTTGTCGTATCTCCTCAGTTTCAAGGCACTCCTTGTTGCCTCAGCCAGTATCGGAATCTTTGGTATTGAAATATCGAGTGATGTGCAGTTTTTGTTCACTTGGAAGAAAACCAAATTGGCCTCTAAAAGCTTGGCGTGCTCAGCAGAGCGGGACAGTATTCCATGCCGGCACACCGCTTGCAACTTTACTAGGCGCAGGTTCGGCCCCACATGGAATACTGTTCCCAACTCTGGGCAGGGGCTCCCCAGTGCCAGATCTTTCCACTTGACCGCATCCAGCGCAGAGCGGTTCAAATCGTTGACGACCGAATTATTTCCGATCGACTTGACTCACTGGCACTGCGTAGTGATGTTGCATCTCTTTCGTTATTTATCGCATCCGTGGTAGAGAAGTGCTCTGAGGAATTGTTCAGACTAATTCCAGCCGCTCAATTTCACCATCGCACATCGCGACAATACTCGCGATACCATCCATACCATCTGGATTATTGGCGGTCCACCACTTTGCGATTTAGAAGAAGTTATCTTCCTTGCACAACTTCCTTGTGGAATCGACTACCACCAGCGATTTTTCCGAACTGATACAACTTAGGCACCTTCAAGAAAAGAGCCTACTCCTCTTTAGAAGGCTGACAACGCAGATGCGTTGCCGGCCTTCTAAAGAGGGAATTGCAGCTGCGACACCAGGGGAATTGCAGATGCGATTCCCCTGGTGTTACACTTACCATCAGGAGAGGTGCATGCTAGTTTGCCCCCTCTCCTATAAAAAAAAATGGCGATATATTCCAGAACGATAGACAATTGTCAAAGTTCTATTTACACCTTAGGCTGGTAGAAAGGACTACGCTATACCAAAGTCCTTTAGACCTATCAGCCTTTCTTCTTTTCTCCTTAAGACATTGGAAAAAGTTATAGATAGATATATTAGGGATGTAGCTCTAGCTACGATACCTATATACTACAACCAGCATGCTTACCGCAGAGGCAAATCTACCGAAACAGCCTTGATCAGTGTTATTGACAGGTTGACCCCACAACCATCAGGTGTGTGAAGTCGATGCTCTCAAACAGAAAGGCAAAAATAGCGCTGTTTCAAACTTCGATTGAAGTTGCAACTACAAGAGGCTATCCAAAAGGAGGTGTTTTGTCACCCCTCCTTTGGACTATTGCGTTTGACCAATTATTGTACAAGATGGCAGACCTTCGCATTGACATACTGGGTTATGCTGATGATCTTGTGATCATTGCGAGGGGCTTTTGCCATAGACAACTGGTGCAGGGATACAGTTTATCAGTTAATGCTGATAAAACTGTTATAATACCAAAAATAGACGGTTGGACAAATTAGTCACACCAAAACTTAATGGTAAAGAAATACCATTCTCCACTGAAATTAAGTACTTGGGCGTAACAATCGACCAAAAACGAACGTGGAACTCTCACTTTAGCAACGTATGTCATAAGACTAAAATTGCTTTAGGTACGTGCAGTCGCATGGTTGGGAACAACTGGGGCTTGCGTCAGCAGTATAGTGAGACAGCACTGATATTATACAGCATTATAATATCAGTTATTGAGTTTTTCCATCAAGAAATTCTCAGTAGCTGCCCGGAGTCAGGAAGTTGGCGGCGTCTCACCCCCATGCCTCGGAAAGCACGTAAAAGCCGTTGGTTCTGCGCCTGATCTCTCTCCGGTCGTGTTGGTTTACCGTCCCATCGGACTATGAGAGTGAGGGAATAGAGATTGCACATGTGCTTGCGCATACACTTGGGCACTATTATCCTGTCCTACGCCGATGGCTAGTCTCCGTTTGGCCGAAATTCGGTCTGGAGGACATTATTATTATTATAGTGAGGTCGATTCTTACCTACGCCTCCACTGTCCGGTGTAATAAGGCCAACCAAAAGACGACTGCGGACAGACTAAATAGTCTACAAAGGACTGCCTGCTTAATGGCAACTGGAGCGATGCGATCATCGCCTGGAGCGGTTAATGCACTTCTAGGCCTAACGCCCTTGATCTTTACTTAGACAAGGAGGTGAGGGCTAGTTTGTATAGGATTAACGCTCAGGGCGGTTTGAGCTTGCTTTCCTGTAGATTGAGATCCATGCTCGACTCAATTAAGGAAACACCGGTCTTAAGCATGATGTCAGATATCATGCGTCCACTATATACTTTTAATAAAAGTATACACTGGAACTACCCTCCAGAGAAGACTGGCTGAATGGATAGCATCTTTGAAGTCGGTAGCCTTATATGGTATACCGATGGGTCAAAAATGGGCCTCGACGTAGGCTTTGGAATTTATGGGGAACGCCTCAAATTCAAACTTAGTATGAATTTGGGTAGATACCTCTATCTTCCAGGCAGAAATTTTCGCCATACTTCAGTGTAAGGAAATCAATCTGCAAAAACACTACGTCAACCATATAATCTATATTATCTCTGATAGTCAAGCAGCACTGCTAGAGCTGAGATCAAACTTGGTGAACTCGAAGCTAGTTGGAGCTAGTTGGGAGGTAAAAACAGGGTCGTTTTAAAATGGGTTTCGGGTCACGCGGGTATTGTAGTTAATGAAATTGCCGACAAGCTTGCACGGGAGGGCTCAAAGAGTACACAATTTGGACCCGAGCCAATTTGTGGAATATCAAAAAGCCTCGCCCGATTGACCCTGGAAACTCTTTACCACAATAAATTACTTAAGATCTGGTCTGATACACCAGGCTTAAAACATTTTAAAACCTTAATCCAGGCTTTCGATCGTAAATTCGCTTCGGAAGCCCTGGAATTAGGTAAAAATAAATTGCGCATTCTGGTAAGAGCCCTGACTGGACACTGTTTTCTTAAAAAGCACATGTCCATCCTGGGACTAAACAACTCAAGGATGTGCCGGTTTTGGCTCCCTAGAGGAGGAAACGCCTTTACACATCCGGACTAATTGCAGACCCTTAATGCGCAAACGTAGCACTCATCTGGGAAACTATGTACTCCGCCCAGAAAAAGTGAAATTGCTCACAACTAAGCAACTCCTTCTATTCATTGAGGACGTAGGGCAGTGAACTATAGACATAGCAGCGATCACAATAGATCTTTTAGGTCGTAGTGATACTGGTCTCTCTAGACCTGCATAACTGCTCGTACATAATAATAAATGATACCCAAACCGTCTTTTAATTTGTTAAAATCATAAAAGTGGTGATTCATATCCTCAATAACCTAATTTATTTTGATGCCATTCTAATTATATTTCTGTAATTATTAGGAGTAATTTTTTTTTCTTATATATTAATAATATATATGTCTTATTATATATATTTGAATGTAGAAATAAGTAAAATTTAAGTTATTAAAATTATGAAATATCTAACTAAATGTGAACGGTAACAAAATTTCGATAAAATCTTACCGAAATTGAATGACGCCCGCACTCACTCCCTTGTCCTATTTCCTAAAAACACCGAGCCATCAGATTAAAGCCAAAAAAGAAGGTTACCACATGTCCTTTGATATGCCAAAATATTATTTCAACTGAAATACTCAAAATATTTACACTGCATGGAAGAAGTAATTTTTCCACCGTAGCTAAAAATATATGCTATTCAGCATTGACGCTAGAACTCAGACATAATTCGTTCAGCTTTAAGCCACATACCTTCATGATGATTACTTTGTGGCAACCAGGGCTATCCGAAAAGTATCGTAAGCGCATCCTTAAAGTGACAGCTTTTAAAATGCAATCTTCTCGATGAATTTATCAGCATACATGTCAACAAACGTCATCCGACTTACGCCGTTACGCACAAAATCACAAATCGGATACATACAAAAACTCACAAACACTCCTATTTATTTGAAGACAGCTAAAAATAAATTATTATTTGTGACGTCAAAAAATTTAATGATAATCTACAGAATTAATTTTCAGTCGGGACCTCAATTGACTACACGAACAACCGTTAGATTTTACTTTACGTCATGTAGATGTTCCTGTATTTTTTTAAAGCAAGTAAGGGTTTAAATAGTAAAAACAAGTGCCTAGCTTTTAACATAATTTTCAGAAAAAGAAACATTAATAGTGGCAAAATAGTTATGGTCGGAATTCAGTTTGCAAAACAAGTTTTCAGTTTACCATCTTCTATGTTCATTTCAAACGTTATTTACAAACATTACATATGCAAATCAGTTTCGAACTGGTGCACCAGTCAAAGAAAACTTCCGCTAGACAATCTAAAGTAATTTTAACATCGACAGTCGACGTGTTTTGCTATATTTTTCTTCTTTCTTTAAAATGCATGTTACTTTAACACAATTTTTTGTTAAATTATTTTTATTTTAAAAACATAAGGTTTAAAACATAATTCTTTTTTATTTTATTTAGTTATTTTAACTTTAATGCACAAAAAAAATCGTAAATATTATGGCGGACTTAATGCCTTAAGGCATTCTCTCTCAGTCAACCATTAGGCTAAGCATAGATAAACATATGGGAAGTAGTGCAGCAAAAATAAACTAATAATAAAAAAAATGTTACCGAAGTATAGATAAACCAGAATATATATATACATATAAAAGATATTTTATACAATTATCATACAAATGTACATATAATATAAATATATTAATACAAAAGTACACAAATACATAATTCTATAATAATCTTAAAATATTTATTTGCATAATACATAGTACATTTTTAGGTCTTATAACATAGAGTGAAAATGCATGTTTTACCGATTTATCGGTATGCAAATATTACGTCGACATGCAATTGAATAATTAAAATTACAAATTTAGAAAATTACAATAACATTTTATATCAAAATTATATAAAACTGTATAATTTCAATAAATTTAGTATGTAAAAAAGAGAAAAAAAAAATATACAGGCATGGTCATGTCATAATGCATAATGTCAACCTTACAAACTCTAATTCATTTGTCAATTTAAAATTTCAAACATCAACAACAATTCGCTTAAGGTGACCGTCACGGCAGAATTTGATAAATTCATTTATGTCATAAAAACAGTTTACAATCAGAATCCCGAAAATATTTTTTTTAAAGATTAAATGTCAAGTTTTGAATATGGTCGAACGCACATGCTATGACTATTTCTAGCAAAACAAGTTGTGTCTGCCTGGGGCACAGATAACTCCACGGTACCTTCTTGTACCACCACGATCATTATGTTGTTTTGTGAAGAGGTTAGCATTTTTTGGTCAGTATTAAAATATTATATATATATATATATATATATATATATATATATATATATATAGGAAGGTAATGTGTAATTTTAACTTTTGAAGAGAGGTCTACATGATTCCATTTGACCGACACTGCATATAGATCGTATACATCTCTTCTATAGTATAAAGACACGAAAAATGTGTGTCGAATTTCCCCACAGAATCAGTCCATACCTCGGTATAGAATCAACGTATCCATGGTATGCCATCAGAGCTGTCTTAAGGTTAGCTAATTTTGACAGACGATACAGAGCGAACACAAACCTGTAAATCCTCTGGCATACAGTTTCAACGTGATTCTGCCATGTGAGTTCGGAATCAATCACAATACCGAGAAAGGTCGCTGATACGGTCATGGCAATGGGATCATTACCATGGTGTACTGATAGTTGTTGGGGTTTACCATTTTTGTTGTAAAATTGTATATACTTTGTTTTACTTGTATTAATTTTCAAATCATTATATTTTAGCCAATTTTTTATATTTCTTATTTCATTATTTATTTAATCATTATACTCAGTGTTATGTTTTTTATGTATTGTTATAAAATATCGTCAGCATAGAGTGTAACAGGATGTTGCGTACACTTTGGAAGGTCATTGATGTAAATAATGAAGAGTAATGGTCCCAATATACTGCCCTGTGGGACAACTGAGTTATTCGCCCTAATCTCCGATCTGTACGCCACACTCTGACACCCATCATCCAGCCTCGTTACTTCCACAAACTGAGTTCTTTCACTGAGATAGCTCCTTATTCAATCATAGGACGGTCCTCGCACAGCATAATGCTCAAGCTTATTTAGAAGAGTCTTATGATTGACAAAGTCAAAAGCCTTACTCATATCGAAAAGAATGGTGGATACGGGAACCCTGTTGCCCATATGGATCGATATGTTCTTAATAAGGGAGTAACAGGCCAGTGCTGTTGACCTTTCCTTGCGAAACCCAAATTGTTCCTCTCAAATTATGCAGTGTTTTGTGAAAAAAGAAATTAGTCTGACCTTCATGATCTTTTTGAATATCTTTGACAAAACTGCGATAAGTGCAACGGGTCTGTAGTTGTTTAAATTATGCCTCTCTCCGCGTTTAAATAGTGGCTTGTCAGTGGACATCTTAAGAGTGCTCAGAAATTTACCCTCTTCAAAGCAACGATTCACAAAATGTGCCAGCAAAGGTGCCAACTCACTTGCGCAAGCCCTAACTATCTTCGTACATATCGCATCATGACCTGTGGAATTTGTGTTGTTCAGAGTGTCTATAATTTTGATTATTTAATTTTCGTCGGTTGGGTTTAAAAATATAGATGCGGAAGTACTTTCGATGAACTTCAGTTTACTTGAGTTACATTGATAGTTATCAGGTACATTTTTCGAGTACTTAAAGACACACACACACAGTAGTAGTAGTGGATATATATACATTATATTATGTATCTGTGCCATGATAAATAAAGAAAATATGTGAAAATAGATTAAATATTAAATCCTCAAGAAATTCTTGAGGAAAAAGCGTTGATTCACGCATGCAATGACATTCTTAAGTGTTCACGAACTTTGTTTTTGAAAACAAAGTTGTTTTCAAAAACAAAGTTCTTGAAGTTGTTTTCAAAAACAAAGTTCTTGAACTTGTTGGAAGCTTTTTTTATGTTAAGAGGTATTTCGTTCTAGAGTATTATAGCCGTAAGAGTGAAAGAGTGGGACATATAACCAGTACGGTGTAAAGACGTTAGGAACTTTAGATTATCCGAAGAACGTAGCAACAATTATGAGAATCTCCTAGGTACTAAAATTTTGATTTTAAGTACTCAGGAGCACAAGTATCGTTCAGAATAGTAAAAAGAATGCAGAGTATTTCTGCGCTGACGGATAGGTTGCCAGTTAAGTTGTATACGAAAACAAGATACATGGTCATATTTACGAAGACCATAAATGTATCTGATGCAGTCGTTTAGGAGACGATCCAATGTGTTAAGATATTGTTGATATAAGTCTGAGCAACACACATCGACATAGTCTATTATCGGCAGAAATAGAGATTAAACAAGCAAAACTTTTAAAAATTAAAAATAAAATTAATATTTACACAACAAAAAAAACTAAATTAACTGTATTTTCATGGTCTATAAGCAATTGAAACAAAAATAGAAATAGATTCATGTAGTTTACATTTTTACTAAATATAGATTACATGAGTATTTGTACCACTATGAAAATAAAAAAATAAAAAATAATTTTTTCTCTATACAATTTGACCACCCTCTGGCGCGCCAGTAACGGGTTGTTTAGAGAAATCACTAAATGTGTGTTCATTTATTTCATTTACAGAGTATTCTTAGTAAGTTTCGAGTAAATCTTCCCGTAAAATAAAAAGTTTCATACAAACTGTAACACCCTCTTAGTTAGAGAATTTACTAAAATCCTTTCTTAGTAGACGCCCACGTCATATAAGGCAGTTACTGTCCAAATGACATTGTTCTGCGTCCATACAATGTTCGCCTAAGAACCAACAGTGAAAAAAATACCTTTTTAAGTTCGAAATTACACATAATTGTATGTAAGAACAATAACTCCTGATGGACACTTCTGAAAACATAGATATTAGCAGTTATCATAGAAATTTCGAGGTTATGTTTTATTTTTATTTATTGCTAATGTAAGCAGTTCAGTCTAAGCCTAGCACTTATACGGTAAATAAAACTCAGGTTGTGATTAGGTATTTATTTTATTCATACCAAATAAATACAACTTATACACTATCGTTTAGGTTTGTTAGTCCGTGAGTAATTAAAAGTTAAAGTCCGTGATTCAAACCAGGTAGGTCGCTAGAGAAGGGTATCGATATACATAGGTAATAGAGTATATACCGTTGTTTAAGCCGAGTCGTAATTTATAAAAACTTATCGCATAACAAACCAACTGCACAGTGCACTAAGATTCCGAAAACATTTGCAGAAATGTATTTTTTCAAACGAAACGAAAACGATCGCACGTCTGACGTCTATCTATTTTGACGTCTTGTCATCTGTCAACGTTATTGACGTTTTTTTTTACGTGGCACAATGCTGATTTGACTAATGATTTTGATAAATGAATTTGTACAATAGTATTGTTATTTTAAACGAAAACAGATGATTTCACTGTATCCCAGTTCCTTGTGGCATATATTCATCTGAGGTATATTTTAAAATATTAACGTTTTCATAATATATTTGAGTTTATGACAACTTTGAAAATGTGAGTGAAAGTATTGTGATTGGCCAAATCACAGGAGCCCATAAACGCAGCACATTAGTATTAAAAAATAGGTACAAAGTTCAAAATCCAAAAAGTCCTTTTTATTTTGATTTCACAATTCAGAAGTGTCCGTTACTATCTAATGCATAATTAAGGATTAGAATTTTGGTAATTGTCAAATATATGTTGGTTCTTAGGCGAGTTTTTACAATGTCCTTTCAGATTTATACGTCGAGCGGTTTGGCCGGTGCGTTGATAGATGAATCAGTCACTCAGGACATCCTCTTTTCTATATAATATATAGATAAATTATACTTGTAGAAATTAATTCTTATGTTTAGTTTACAATTGTTTCGGAAAATATGTCTCTCATAGGAAGCAATAAACCCTGCGGAACTTTAAAAAAATAAGAACAGTTTACAATAACTTATTATGTTGCACAGTTAACTATACAAATCATCTGGGATATAGCTTGGTCACAGAGGTTATCGTCATTCATAAATTCCTTTATATTATAAAAACCCTTTATATACAATCTTGTTAAATAAACCTTTTTCAACTTGGCGCTAGAAAAGTTTGTATATAGCATAAACAATATGGTTATCCCGCCCTCACCGTCCGCTGCCCGAGTTATAACATGAGCCAAATTGTGACTATGCAAGAAAAATGAAAATGCTAGAAAATTATTCGCTACGCAGGTGTAGTTGGAGGCCGTGGAGGAAGACGTGCCTTGTGTTCCTGGTGCGCCTTACCTGAGGAGAATGGGGAGGATAAGTTCTCCCTCGAAGAGGGACTGCCATGGGGCGGCCAGCGCTGGTGGGGCCGCGGATGTGTGCAAAAGCGTACTCGTGGCCCTCCTGCCAATATGCGGCGAAGGTGGAACACCATGTGGTTTTAGTCGGTGCGAATCCGACATAACCCGTCCTTTGCCCCCGCGAGGCGAGTATGCGTAGGCATTTCCCCATGCCATGTAAAAAAAAAGGTCGATATTAGTTAAGACACGACCCCGCTTAGTATTAACTTTTAGCCGGGCATTAGTATATCATTTCCTCGAAGAACTGAACGCGGACGTCATTTTATTCGTATTCTTTTCAGCGAACAAAGGGTTTATCTTGTTATCATCATTTAAATCAATAATATGTTCATTTGATATCATATCATGGGGGTGAATTAAAAACATAGTCCACCATCTTTGGGAGTCCACCATATTGGATTTAGAGTGACGTCATTTTATTTTTCGTATTCATCCCAGCAAACCTTTTCGAATAATACCCATATTATAGGAGTGTATTAAAAATAACTAGTCCGCCTTCTTAGTCGGTCCGCTATATTGGAATTAGAATGACGTCACTTAGCTAGGCACACTATTAAAATTCAGTTGCAAAATTTGACCCGAACAATTCGACCCCAAAACCGTAAACTCCAAAAACTCCGGGATAACAAAGTTACAGGCGGATTGGAGCAACTAATTTTTTGATCGCTAACTTAGATCCACCGCTAACATACTCCTTTATGACCATATTTCTACAGCATTTATTCTACTCTCGTGCTTATTTTATTCTATTGAGAGACAGATTTATATCTCATTCCAAATGTAAGTTTTAAAACAATATTCTGTTTAAAATAAACGCAGCTGTGCTAAGCAAGGCTCACAGACAAGGAGGATTTGTAAATAACAAAAAGGTTAAAGCGACGAGTGTAATTTACTTTACTATCTGGGGACGAAGGCTATCTCATGTCCCATATACCAGCCCGCCTTTGTAGCTACTGTCTTGCGCGAGATAAATGTGTCTCTAGGTTTTAGAAATCTAAAAGCTTTATTTTCCTTTTTCCTTATTTGCGGGCTCCAAAGAGTTCAATTGTAAACGCGATAACTTTATGCTCCTTCCTGTTATTGTGATACCTGCTCAGATAGACTCATAAGCATAAAGAGTGTGCCATTATCGAGTGAAATTTAGTGAGTAAGTGAGCAGCAAAAAGCTCTAAGAAAAAAAGGAGTACAATACGTTAAGGGATTAAGTGAGGAAATGAGCATAGAGCCGATAATATTGCACTAGTATTACAATTACTATGGTATTTTGAAAGTAAAGTTATTGACGCAGCAGAGTCGACTAGGCTGAAGATGTACCAGGCAAGTATAAAATACCAGCGTAAAATATTTCAGCGTATGGAGAATTTCGAAAACAAAAATACACTCCATTTTTGTTGGTAACGAGGCATTCCATATTAGTCATCAAAAGTGACAACGCATCGTAGATGTATGTTTACTGCTTTATAAATCTCTTATAAGACCTCAATTGGAATATGCCACACAAGTTTGGAATCCCTTTTACCAAAGGTATCGTGATTTACTAGAATCAATTCAAAGTAAATATCTACGCTCTGTAAACTATAAATGTTACCGTTCTTGGGCCTCTTATGATAACCTCTTGCAAAAATACTCTTTAACAACTTTAAGTAATAGGCGATTTCTGCTTGACTGTATTTTTCTTTACAAAATTTGTCGTAACTTTTTCGATTGTTCTCAATTTGTTAATATTGGTATATACATACCTTCGTGTACCAAGTCGCTCGCAAAGAATACGAAACACTCACGTGCATCGTTTGTTCTTCCTTAATCTGTGTAAAACAAATGCGGGCAAGCGTGCGCCTTTGCGTCGCATAATGGAACTGTATGACAACAGCTTCTCCGATGTAGACTTATTTACCATGTCACTACCTCAATTTAGAAAAGCTATAAAATTTGTATTGAATGACTTGTAATTTTTTTTTCTTTTTTTCTAATGTTATAACTTTAATCAAAAATTTTTTTTCCAAGTAATACATGTAACTTTCATGATTTTGCTGTTAACGGCTAGGTATGCCTTTTTGCCTTAATAAAAAAAAATACGTATCCATAGCCTATGGCAGCTATTTACCATCAGAAAGTTAAGTTACATAAAAGTTACATAAAAATATTCACCTTAAAACGCAACTGTTCAACTAATTAAGCCGCAAGCCGACTTGTAAAAGTAAAACTCCAATTTAGAATTCCTTTACCCTCGCCTCTTTTGTTATTCCCTAGCATTACATATGCAGATTAGTTTCCAACAAGTGCGCTATTACGGAAAATCAACAAAGCGTTCGCAAGCAGTCATAAACTTGAAGGGGTTAATTCTTCTCATGTGGTTACATCGATGATGTACATGATACACTATTTTTGTATAAAAGTTGGTCATTAAGGGCATATGCACAATTTGTGTTCCATGCCTAGTGTATAAAATTATTTATAGCAACTGAGGGTAGTCGTCGTGTCGCCGGATAGTGGCAGCTTAAGAGAATTCACGATCACATATGTGGGTGTCGTAAGAGACGACAGAGAAAACTGAAACAGAATATTGCCAGCAGCATCTTCCTGACAACAACACAGTAATAATTGTAAAAAAAAATGGGATAGCAACCTCCTTCCCATGAGCCAATCAATTTTTTTTAAACTTTACCCCCAATCCAGTATTTTCTCCTGTATCGTAGAGTATACTGTACAAACTGGACAAACATTAAGAACTGGGCAATTATTTGTAGGGCAGTTGCCTCGTGGCACTGCGCCACGGAGCCGTCTGTTGGGATGCCTATGTTCAGCATTGGATTTTTAACGACTGTTATGGATGGTAATGGAGACTGTTATCGCGTTTGTTACTTATTATTTCTTACAGTCTTATTTTTATTTAAAAAAACTAATTGTCGATCTGTCCATGGACGTGCAAGTTACAAAAACTATAAAACTATAAAGCATATGCAGCAGAAGAATTTTTAATTTCGTTGATTAAGGCTCGGACAAACCGATGATTTTGCGTCGTTTTTTCGGCGATAGTACAAGCGGTTTTAATTTAAGCCCTTTTGTGAAGCTTTTTGTATGGTTTTCATGAACGTTCATTGAATACATAAACAATTCACTTGAATTGGTTTACAAACAATTCCTATTTAAACATATCCACTTTAAAATCAATATATCTATATTTTAAAATATTGTTCTTCTAATAGTGGTCACAGACGGTAAGTTAAACTGATCAGTTCAAATGGATTTAATCCAAAAAAAGTTCGACACACACGGTCAGTTCAACTGATCAGTCCAACTGATCAGTTCAAACTAGGACTGTTGATAGTTTTCTAAAATATCGGATTTTCAATATATAGATAATTATAAATATATCAATATCGGAGTTTTATATATCCAAAACATAGCGATATATCGATATATCGGCTTTATTTGAAAGAAAAGAATCGTATGTCAGCTCAACAATCATTTACACATTTTATAATTTAGTATATTTATTAAGCAAATTAAATTATAAATGTATGTAAATGTTAGGTTATAGTTCTTTGTGATTATTGTTAATTTAAATAAGACAATTTTGTGTACCAAGAGTTTTCAAAAATACTCGTAGTTTAATATGTTCAGCTGTTTGAATACTAAGATTATTGGGCACTAAAAGATTGATTGTAGAAGTAATTCGTTCAGATGCTACAGATGTAGCTGAAGAAATCAAATATTTAACAGCTATTTCCGATAGCACGGAAGTAAATCATAAGACGCCTATGCGATCAAAATAACTTGAGGTTTATATCAACATCGCAGCACTTGTTTCGTCGTTTTCTCTACTAGTTCACATGCGTAGACACTTAATATACATAATCGCATCACTTTTACGTGTAAAAATCCAATTCAAACGATTATTTAAACGATAAAATAGAAGCAACAATCCGTCGACGGTCAAGTTCCTGCCAAAACTCACAGTAAGTAAAGTAGTACTAAGTTTCATAGATTATAGTCATTTTAATACCACTTCTTTTTATGATAATAAGCAAATAAATAAACTGGGGAAAAATGAAAAGCACAATATAGTGTAAATAAAGTACAGTAAATCTACGGTCCATCAAGGATTAGGATTTAAGTTTACGATGGTGTTGTAGATTAAATGATTTAAGTGAAAAAATGAAAAAAAATAAAATTCTAAATAAAAATATCGATTTTTCGATATATCGATATTTTATCAACAGTCCTACTTCAAACGGAACGGATTTCATTTCTCAAACGACGGAGCCGCAGCCGTGCGCGTTTGGTTGGCGTGAGCGTGAATGAATGAATGAATGAATGAATGATTGAATGAATGAATGAATGAATTTCTTTATTTTGCAAATATGGGTGATACAGAATGTGGTGAAATATATAGTATAGATTCACCATATTTACCAGAAGGCATGCAAAAATATGAATTAATTAATTATTTTATCAATTTACGTAGATATGTCATTCATAACACAATATCACATTAGATTAACAAAAAAAAAAATAATAAGGTCTCTTCAAATTACATATAAGTCTAATAAGTCAATCGGTACATTATTATCACTATTATTTAATTATTATAAGCCATCGTCAAACTAATTACATTAATAATAATACAATTTATAAATAAATATCCATGTGACAAACGTACAAATTTTAACATAACATTTTGTCCATTAAAAATTCATTATTATAGTACACCTTGTCTGCTAAAAGTTTCAGCCTTGTCTTAAATAATGAAGTGTTGAGATCCTCCAACACTTGGGTAATTTGTTGTAAATAGCCGGCCCCATACAGCAGACACTATTGCGTATTAGTGCTGTTTTTCCTTAGAATGTAAACTCTACTATTGTCGCGTCTGTTTTGGGCAAGGTCTGCTAGGCACTTAAAACGGTTCTGGTCGACTTACAAAGACTGCCATCTCATATATATATACAAGGTACAGTTAATATTTTATATTGTTTAAAATATGGCTTGCAACTATCGGTACTCTTCATCTTAAACATGGAGCGTATACACCTTTTTGGGCCGTGAATATTTTTCGCAAGAGTTACCCCAAAATATTACACCATATCGTAGGTATGTTTTACCTACCATAATACGCAGTAAGGAGTCCATCCGTACAAATTATAGTTGACAATATGCCTAGAGCATAAGCAGACTTACTTATATTTTTACAAAGATTCCTAATGCGATTTCCAATTCAATTTTTCATCAATTTCAACCCCAAAATCTCGTGCTTTTGACTTCGGCAATGTTATAGTTATTATATTGTATTATGAGTTTACTATTATCGTGTTTGTTGACTGAAATGTATAACCTTTGTTTTGCTTTAAATTTATTATTAAATTATTGTGATCTAGCCATTTTATAATTGTTTTAGAGAATTGTTTATGTCATATTCGTACGTATTAATATTTTTACAAGGTATTGTTATGGTGCTGTCATCTGCAAATAGTCGTTGTTCTGTGTATTTAGGTAGGTCATTAATATATAAAATAAATAGTGACGGTCCCAGTACACTCCCTTGCGGAACTCCAAAGCTGACTTTACGTTCCGATGATCGGAATGTCTCTTCGTATTTATTAACCTCATTAAAATTCTTAACTTCAGTTATTTGTTTTCTATTGTTAAGATAAGATTCTATAAGGTTAAGTACATTACCCTGATGCCTAGGCGTGTAGTTATATAAGAGGGTAGGGTAGGACATAGTCAAACGCTTGGGTCATATCACAAAATATGGCACAAACTGGTGTTCTTTGTCCATATTATTAACAATATTGTGTACAAAGTCGTATATTGCCATATTTATTGTTTTACGCTGCCTAAACTTTTTCTGTCTTCACACACAATATGTTATGTTTTCTACATATTTATATAGTTTATTGTATATGTACTTTTCAATTATTTTTGAAATTATGGGAATGAGTGAAATTGGTCTATAGTTTTCAATTAACTCTCTATTTTTTTCTTAAATAATGGTTTTATTATAGAGGTTTTTGGCATCTGGATATGCCAGCACAAATACAAAGATTAATTATATAAGTCAGGTGATTAGATATCTCATTAGCCACATATTTAATTACTTTTGTACAAATGTCATCATAACTCACACTGCATGTGTTTTCAGAGACATTATTATTTCTACCTCATATGTTGTACTAGGCTCTAAGAACATAGAATTAGGTACAGTGTTTATATTAATTGCTTTTGGTTTACTTTCGGCATGAAGTTTTGCTGAATTTTTTCGACAAAGTAGTTGTTAAATACATCACAAATTTTCACTGGGTTAGATATAACTGGCTATTACCTCAATTTTATTTATATAATGTTTGGAGTATTATTTTGTTTTGCTTAATTATCTGCCGTCGTTTTGACCTATTTTTGGAAGTTTTATTTTGTATTTTGTGCTTTTGAGTTAGGTTTATAATTTTTGAATATAATAGAATAATTTTTAAAGTTTGTTTTATTGATATGGTTAGGGTTTTAACTGACTGCCACAAAAGTTTTCGTTTCTTTTACTACATAATTTAACACCTCGAGATAACCACCTAGGTTTTTTAAAACATTGACTTTGTGTACGATAACCGGAAAACATAGATCATAAAATAGTTTAAAAGTATCGATAAAATTGTATGCTACATTAGGATCATCTGCAGTAAATTTCTGAAAAGGAAAGGTTTTTAAACAATCTTTAAACTTTAACATGTTTTCGTTATTATAATCCCTTCTAGTGTTATACCAATAGTTAGTAACATAACATTTCTGAACAGGGTATTGTAAAATCTGTGCTGTATGATCTGATAATGCAAACTCTATCACATTAGACTTACACTGCTTATCAGAGTTGTACGCAAAGTTGTCGATGCATGTCATGCTGGCCATACGTGTCGGTTGTTTCAATGCTAATTTTAGGTTAAAACTTAGTAGCAGACACTCAAATGCCATTGTTTGACTATTATTTTTAAGTATATCAATGTTAAAATCTCCGGCGATAATAATGTTCCTAAAGCGCATATTTGATATATTTTGTAAAATAATTTCAAGTTTATTCATAGCGTCATTAAAATTGCTTACATTTGGTATTCTATATATACAAACAACTATTATCTTATAATTAATAAGTTCGACAGCACAACATTCAAGCACACTGGCGATGATAACTGCTATTTTGGTAGCTCTTTCCATTGGTGTCCGTTTTTACCAGGATACAAGTTCCACCTCTTTTTTCATCCTTTCTACAATAATATGAAGCAAACAGTAATTCGGCACGTATAGTTGATTTTCATAGCCTTCCATGATAAAATGCTCGGTAATACACAAAATATCAACATTTAGTTGTTTTTCAAATAGTTCACACAAACATACAGTAAGAGCTTTTGACTTTTTTATTAGGCCAGCGATATTTTGATGTAGTACATTGAGATAATAACTAGAGAAAAAACAGCTCATTTGTGTTAGTTTCGCTACAGGATTGAGAGGAAGATCTTATATCTTCTATGTCTAAGGGACTGTGTGTATCTTTATTATACTCCTTTATTTCAGTATTTATCATTTCTCTAAGATTTTCAAAAATGTTTTTAATACCGCGGTTATTGAGAGTACCACTGCTCCTCAAAAACATTTTATAATCATATGATAGATTTAGGTTAGAATCGTATAGCCATGCATAATTATGAGTGTAATTATCTAGATATAACAGGTTATTAAATGTTTCTATTCTATTGTTAAACATCATGGAGCACCTCATTTAGTTTGAAGGTAGGTAGGCATAAAATAATATTTGTGTCTTTATTTTAACAGAGTTTCACGAATATGAACTATCAGATCGAAATAATTATTTGTTTTCGAAAGTCCCTCTTCTCCAATTAAAATTATACAAAAGTCATTTAATGTATAGCTCTTTAGTTTTTATCAATGTCACTGATAATCTGTCTTACTCCACTGTCATGTGTCAAGTAATGGCAAATTGGAAATTTGGCAATGTGTCTTCTGCAACTTTAAGGATCTTGTTTGATTTATTACTGCTTAAATGCACAGCTTATGTTTTTCTTGTTTTAGAGTTTCGGTTGTTTGGTTAGTGTTCTGTACTGTTTTTACTAATTCAGATTGTGGTAGCACTTGAGTTTGTGTTATATTTGTTGGCATTCGTTTTTGCATATTTTTAGATAAACAACGAGGAGTAGCTAGTTTATATTTTTGTTTAGTGCCCAATTCACCTCGATAACATTTTAGTTGCTTTTAACAATTTCATGTTTGGAGGTTAAATTTTTGATGGTTCTTTTAAGTTCTGTGTTTTCGATAGACAAGTTATTTATTTCTTCATGAGCAGCACCTAATTCTAACTGCAGTTTTTCTATTTGTTGCTTCAAAATTTGTATTTCGTTATCATCATCCGATAGGCATACTGTTAGTGGTGCCATCTAGTGTCGAATTATTGAACTCTGCGTCCGTTGAAATTTCTTCCATTGAACGGGTTCGTGTCCGTCGTAAAGTAATGTTTTCAAAGAAATTCATTTTGTTGATTCAATACAACCAATTAATTATATAAAACAAATAATTAGGAAAAATAAGTCTACTGAGACTCGAACACACAACCTTTTAGTGATGTAGGTACGTAGTTATGCAACCACAAGACCATAGGGTTGTTACGGTTCGGATTTAGAGAGGGCTGTATGCATTAGACAGTATCCAGTAACTGTAGAGTCAGCGCTGGCTGTGCATGAGATATCAGGCAGAGCTCATGGGAGCGGACACTTCGTTCTGACATCGACTTCGTCAAGACGTATTAATTAAGTAGTTATAATTTTAATTGTAATTAAGAAATAAATAGATTTTAAATAGTTTTAAAAAATCATTTTACGTTCCCAATCTTGACTGGCGCAGCCGGTAGGATCACACTTCGGTAGCGTTGCGTCCTTCGCGAATTCGATATATAAAACTTGTCGTAATCGGAGGTCCGCGGCGCGAAGAAAAACCGAGACGATCCTCGAACCAAAGAAATTGTCAAGGAAGCGGAGCTGATCCTGAACCATGAGAGCAGCTGGCGGCTGGTGAGTAGAACTTTTCACCATCCTTTCCACTACCTCGACGTTCTGTTATCTTGAGATCGAACTTCTCATTTTAACGTATTCTGTTAAATAGTTTAAAAATTAAATAAATAATTGTATGTAATAAACAATTTGAGTTTTATTTATTTTATAATTTGCAAATTATAAACAAATTATAGTTTTACAAAGAAATAGTTTTATTACATATACATTTTATTTTAATAATTTCGTGTGATATTAGGTTTTTTTTACATTTCATTTTATTTTTTATTGTTGTGTGTAAATTAATACATAATTATGGAGAATATCAGACTTATTCCCGGTGAAATGATTAAAATCATCCCTACGTTTGATGGAGATAAACGTCATTTAAATCTATTTTTAAGAATGTGAATATGAAAAGTTATAGCTAAATTTACTGGCACGACGGAACAGAATTTGTACGTGATGAATACAATAACAAGCCGCCTTATCGGCAATGCAGCTGCATTAGTCGGGAGAGCGCGATGATATCGAAACGTGGATGAGTTTGCAATTATTAATTCAGCATTTGGAGACTCGTAGTGAGGAGTGTTTAAATATCGAACTTGAGACTTTAAGAATTAAACCCGGAGAAAGTTATTTAGATTTTTGCTTCGAATTCAATCTTTGAGATCAATTTTAAAAGGGAAAGTTAATCGGTTGTCTGACTCAAATATGCGCTGTAGTAAAAGGCCATTTATGAAAATACATCATTAAACGTTTTCCTGTACAATTTACCGGAACATTTAAGAGAAAAGTGCGTCTAAAGCCCCAAATTCATTAGAGGATGCGCTCTCCACTGTATTAGAAGAAGTTAACTCTATAGTCAGTACCAAATGAGAAACAAAATGTCTGGATCTAATCTGCATCTCATTCACAATCGCATAACGCATCCCCATCATTTAAATTCGGTAATAATAATACTCAACCTCAACATTTTTCTAGTTTTAAGCCCATGCCAATGAACCAACCACCTAGATATAATTTTGGCATCCCACCGAATAAGCAGGTGCAGATGCCGCTTCCCACTCAATCAGCAGCGACAATTTAACAATTTCGGAAATTATTATCGACCACCACAACCTAATAATAACCAAATGAAATTCGGATATCGTCCACCTCAATTTGGCTATAAACCCGTAGGCCTTCAGCCCTTACCTTCGATGCG
The DNA here is from genome assembly GCA_029286625.1 of Parnassius orleans. Classification (NCBI taxonomy): domain Eukaryota; kingdom Metazoa; phylum Arthropoda; class Insecta; order Lepidoptera; family Papilionidae; genus Parnassius; species Parnassius orleans. The sequence goes on from JAGSMP010000374.1 coordinate 370,734, forward strand.
TCCTCAACAGTTCGGTATGCAACAGCGATACAACAATAATAATAATGTCCTCAGCATAACCAACCGCGAATTAATACAGATGTGTCGATATGCACAGCACCTGTAGCACGACCGCAACAAGGTTTTAGGTTAAACGAATTAGAATTAAATGAGAATGACTATAGCGACGACATGGCTACGAAAACCCAGATTATTTCTGATCAATATCCTAATGACGCTTCTTACTATTACCCCGAATATCAATCTGAAGAAACTGTAAACGGAAACGGAGACCAACGCGGCACACAAATGACATTAAGACGACAGAAAATATTGAAAATTTTCGCATAAACGCCTCAGCCAAACCCCTGAAACCATAGAACTAAATTGTGACTCTAATTTAAAATTACCTTATATATATATCCTCGAGTTAGATTCCAATTATGCTGGACACGGTAGTACACGTTCATTTATAAGCCCACGCAAAGCATACCAATATTTTAAAACGACATTTTTAATGAACCCTTCGAGGTCATTAGTACACATGCTAAGCAAGTGAGCCATAATCAGGTCATAGTTATTCCGTTACCACCCACATTTAAAAGCCCCGAATATCATAAGTTCTATATATATAATGTAGACTGTTATGATGGCCTCATAGGTAATGACTTATTAAAACAATTAGAGGCTGTCATCGATTTAAAGCGTCATATACTTTCGACAAAATTTACAAGTATCCCTATTATACATAATTTTGAAAATCACATTTTATTTTATCTAGACGGAATTATGTTAAACTACCAACCGATGTACATTCAGGCGAAGCCATATTAAATTATAAGCAGTTTTGAAGGGTTAGAATGCTGTTATGCTGTGACGTGCAATAACGGATATGCTTCCACAGTTATCCAAAATACTCGAACAGGAAAACCCTGACCGTGACACGACCTTTCCAAACTGAGACTTTTAATGACAGTGAGAAAACCCTAGTTAATTCCCTTGTAGATAAAACTGATACCGACATTGACCAACTCCTATTACAAAATTTAGGTAAATTAAGACTAGAACACATGAATGAGGAAGAGCGTAAAGCTATTTTTGCGCTCTGTACGGAATACAAAGACATCTTTACTGTGACAAATTGTCCTTGACGTTCACCAATCAAGGAAACATTTTATCCGTACCGTTAATGAAGACCCAATTATACTAAAGGTACAGACAACCACCTGCTCAAGCTCAGGAAATAAAGAGGAGCAGAGAAACCTTGGAAGACAATGTCATTCAAGAATCTTTCTCTCCTTGGAGTGCCCAGTTCATTTAGTACCAAAAAGGTCGACGCGTCTGGGGAACGTAAATTTGTATGGTGATCGACTATAGGCGACTTAACGAAGTGACTATAGGAGACAAATATCCTCTACCAAATATAAACGACATATTTGATAAATTAGGCAATGTACATACTTCTCGACCTTAGATCTAAAGCGGTTATCATCAAATTGAAGTCAACGAAAGTGACTGACAAAACTGCGTTTAGTACTCGAGTTTGGCCATTACGAGTTCTAGGATGCCGTTCGGCTTAAAGACAGCGCCGGCAACCTTCCAACGCGCAATGGACAACATTCTAAGAGGCCTGCGATCCACTGTTTAGTCTACTAGATGACATAATTGTGGCATCTTCAAAGTCTCCAAGAACATATTGAAAGTTACGCATGATTTTTGACAGACTATGACAGACCAACCTCAAGGTGCAACTTGATAAATCTGAGTTTTGCGGAAAGAAGTCCTCTACCTAGGTCACAGTATTACCAAAATGGACTTAAACCGAACGACGAACAAAGCAAAAGCAATAATTAATTACCCATCTGAAAACTACCACTGAAATAAAAAGTTTCTTAGGACTCATAGGTTATTATTGTCGTTTCATTAGGATTTCATGAAAATAACTCAACCCTAACTTCCTGCTTGAAGAAAAGAAATAAAATTGTTATCGACAAATCATATATAGAAGCATTTGAGAAATGAAAAGAATTACTTATTAATGCAACCTCTTTACAATACCCAGACCCATCTAAACCCCACATACTAACAACAGATGCGTCATCTGTCGCATTAGCGCCGTGTTGTCAGGGGCAATTGGTTCTGAAAACCAGTCGCATATGCCAGTCGCCACCATGACACTGAAACAAAGTATAGCACAATCGAACGTGAACCCTAGCCATTATATGGGCAGTTAAATATTTCCGACCTTATCTGCGGACAAAAATTTTACGTATACTGGATCACTGACCCTTGCCTGGCTCTATGCACTAAAGAACCAAATAGTAAATTAACAAGATGGCGACTACGTTTACAAGAATTTGATTTTGAGGTAATCTCAAAAAAAGCAGAACACTAACGCTGACGCCCTATCTCGTATCAAACTAAACGCATTAGATTCCGACGATGACAATGATTCGATGCAAGTGAACGTATCCGATACAGACAAAAACCAAAAACTATGTAGACAGCTTGACCGACGAAATTTACCGCATAGCAAAACTTAACAAACCAAATGAGAACCTGATACAATAACTGTGTCTGACCTATCAGCTACTCTTTCAGCATCTGATCCAATAGATTTAACTGAACAAACTTATCCTGTACCATCTATTAGACAGAAACAGTACACTCAGCTTTAGAATTAGAATCAACAGGTATATTCTATATTGAGGAAGCTGTAGATACTAAACCCAATCAAATACTTATATTCACTTGGTTTAGGAATGAAATGCATGGTCAAAGATATTTCAAATAAAAGAAATTTTAGAAGTTTTCTTACCTATAAATAACGAAAACTTAATTAAACAATTTTTAAAAGAGTAAAAACCAAAGATTAAATATTTCATTTACTTTGAGGACGAATCACATAGAAAACAATTTTCCAAAATTATCATAGAACTATTTAAAAAGGGCACTGTAGAATTCTTTCGAGTGTACAGAGCGGTCGTATATGTAGAAGACGAGGCCGAACAGAGGAAAATTCTAAAACATCACGAGGGTAAAACATGTCACCGTGGTATAAAGGAAACCATGGTAAGCATACGAACCTACTTTTGGGATAATACAGGAAACGGTTTCGGCTGTAATTAATAATTGCCATACCTAAAATTTCAAAATATGACAGAAACCAATTAAACCGGTTTTGCAACCAACACAGACCCAGCATTCTCCTTTTCAGGAAGTTTTCATAGATCTTTTTTTCATAGAAAACAAATATTTTCTTACCTTAATCGATGCTTTTAGTAAATTAGGTCAAGCATTTGAAATCTCAAATAGATCCACACCTGAGGTAGTTCGAGCCCTTATAAAGCACTTTTCATTCTATGGCGTACCTAAAAGATAACTCTGCGATCCTGGAAAAGAGTTTAACAATGAGCTAATGCGAGAACTTACAAATATGTATAAATAGACCTTCACATCACAACACCCATAATCATAATTCCACAGGTATTATAGAACGTTTTCATTCGACAATAATTGAAATATATCGTATTGCTAAGTATGAGCAGAAATTTACAGATGCAGCTTCTATTATGACTTACGCTATAATGGCTTATAACCACACAACACATTCAACTACTGGTTTAACTCCGTTTGAAGTCTGCTTTGGGCACACTGATTCTGGAAAGGTTTTGATAACGATTTCGATAGGGCCTATACCCAACAGCTGTTAAAAGACCACCAAAACGCACTAAATATTTATATAAGTACATTTGATCGAATGATTGAACAAAGGAAAAGGCTAGGAACGGAAAGGAGGAGAAACAAAGGTAGTATCAACAAAGGGCAAATAGCGTACGTAAAGGACATCAATATTAGGAAAAGTAAGGACAAACCTAGGTACAGGAAAGCTGTTATTCAAGGTCCTGAAGAACGTAATATCGTTCCTGTTAAAATAGGTGAACGGGATACAAAGGTCCCATTAAAAATTTCAAACGACCTCCACAGGTGGTGCGTGGTCATCCTGACTATGGCTCACATACTTTGGACCCGCAGTCTTCAACTTCAAAAATTGACAGCAACCTGGCCTGCCTGTAAAGAAGGCCAAGCCTTTAGGCAAACAAGCAGGTGGTTTATAGTTAAGAAGTGAACTTATTAGGAATTAAGGAAAATTTAGATTTAAATATTATTAAGTTTAAAGATTTTAGTAGATTAGTTGATATTAATAAACCATATGCTTATGAATTCCAAGCCATGAAGACCCAAGCTGACTATTCTTGCGATTTAACTATTGAAAAATTTAAGCAACTTGTACCATCCAATAGATTAAAAGAGGTCTCATAGACCCTAGGATCAGCCATTAAAGCAATCACCGGCAATTTAGATCACGAAGATGCTCTTAGATACGATTCCGTTATATCTAAGAAAAGAAAACCAATTAAGTATTGATAGTAAAATCACTGTTGTTTCTAAAATGCTGAATAGCTTGGCAAATAGTACAGAAACTTTACATGAAAATGAACTAATATTAGATGAACGCTTAAAAAGAATTGAACGAATAGTAAAATACATTGCTACCAAAGAAAATAATTCAATTTATAACACGTATATTTTAGGCATGCAATATGTTTATTAGTAACTTCGTAGTATTTACCTTAAACTTAGTGAAATAGAAACTGCTTTAGCTTTCAGCAGTTTGTATTACACCAATCAATTATTAATTCATCTGAACTGTTAGTGATACTTAATGATATTGCCAAAGTCGATAACCTAGTGTACCCTGTAAATGTAGAGAATTTAGTGAAATTGAAAGAACTATTGTTATAAAAGCTACATGAAAGCAAACCAGATTACGTACTTGATGGAAGTTCCACTTACTGATAGTTTTAATTACAATTATTACAAATTACCCATTACCTGTATTCGATGCACTTAGAAACAGAACGTCTGTAATAATTCCCTATCCTTACATTTTGGTGAAAGGTTCACACATTTACTGGTCTCCCGGCCGTGCACTGAGATAGCGGTGGATGAATGTGTATGAGCTCCAACATGGTATCCTATCCTAGAAACACATGTGCTGAACAACTGATGAAATTCCAAAACAATCTCACTCATATGAAACTCGGCTCGTTGATCTTGAGGATGTCAAAATCCAGTCTATCGGCCCTGTAAATTGGATTATATACGCCAACCATAGAATAATATTAACAAATAAATGCCAGGATGACATAACTAAAGAATCACTTTTGGGCACATACATCATAAAATTAGTGAGGATTGTGAGACCTTCATAGATAATTATAAATTGTTGCACCGCCTATACTTTGCCAAGGAACTGGGCCATAGAGTGACCCCAGTATTAAACTTACCAAGACTGATCACCTGAACCTGACGGATACTGGAGCAGTTAACCTGAAAGGCTTAGCCTTAGACGACCCGGAAACATCTAGCATACGTAAAAGGAAATCTTAAATTCAGTGGCAGTGAATATAGTGATCAAAGTGATAATAGTGTGATAAGGGTCAGAGGTGTTAGCTTAGCTACTTCTATTACTGTATGTCATTTTACCTATTGTTATTTTCTTAGTGTTTAAGAAAATGTAAAAGTAATTTAGTTAATAGATGGCGGAATCATCGGACAAACAGCTGAAAACACTGCAGCCGATAATTCCGCTCTTGGAGAGGGAGGAGTTATGCAACCACAAGACCATAGGGTTGTTACGGTTCGGATTTAGAGAGGCTGTGGCATTACTAGACAGTATCCAGTAACTGTAGAGTCAGCGCTTTTGGTTGCATGAGATATCAGGCAGAGCTCATGGGAGCGGACACTTCGTTCTGACATCGACTTCTCGTCAAGACGTAATATAAAGTTATAATTTAATTGTAATTAAGAAATAAATAGATTTTAAATAGTTTTAAAAATCATTTTACGTTCCCGTAATCTTGACTACGTGTTGTCGGCTCCTGCGCTATTTGTCAACAACAAAAGACGTTGTAATTGTTGGGACTACTTACACCACATTTAGTTATTATTGTGCGGAAAAGTTCAAAGTCCATTTTATAATTATAGTATATGTGGGTTGTACTACAAATTACAATCTGTTAGGTTAATGTGTCTTATTATTTGTTTACACTTTTAACTTATAAATCATGTTTAAATGGCACTGTTTAATTGCACAGTACTACATAAACTTAATATCGATATTTATCCTTACTTATTAGCACAATATTACAATATTAACGTTGTGAATTAATAGTTTTGGCGGTAACTTCAAACTTTAGAGTTCACACTTATAAATTAACTAATAAATTTTATAAATAACAATGTCGCATAATACTTAATATGCCTTTTAACCAATTCACTTGTTTTATTACCTACTAACACTTAAATTATTTTTTAAAAGATTATTTTACTACAGAGCACACACAGGCTACAGCGCCATCTGATGTGACTCTATAAATTAAAAATATCATATATTTTATTCATTGTGGCAAATTATATTTATTTAATAAATGTGTTATTTGTTTTAACTGTTTATTTTAGTGATTAAAAATTAAATTACCTATCTATTTATTAAATGTGTAGTATACGTGTAATAAATCATTGAATACAACATTGTTTCATTTACTAAATCTAAAAATCTTACTTCTAGTCAAAAATCATTGAATTTTAAATACTGAGTACAGGTAACTTGGTCATTTATAGGAGTTGGTGTTAATGGTGCTTGTAGATTTTCTTGAAGTATGCAGATATTTTCGTCTTCTGGTTGTAGTTGGTTATTATTTTTCCGTTCTGCCTTGTTTTTTATTGCCTGAAAAATATATGGCCGATTTCTAATTTTAAACCCATTAGGAGTTGCATTTTTTAATTGCCTGAAAACATAATAAAATGAATAATATATTGTTTTTACTATTACACAGTCTGGTAATAAGCCACAAACCACAATAAATCTGAAAGGGTATTTCAACTAGTTACTTCTTGAGCCTTTTCAAATGAGCCCAAACACGATGGTGTTTTGTAGTGGCATAACTGAGATCTTTTACCCCACCTTCTAAGTCCACCATCATGCATCATCAGCTAGAACGATCGTGTTTGAACTCATTTGAAAGGGCTCAAAAAGACCTAGGTGACTGTTATGACCTCACCTTTCTGATGGTGCAATCCGAAGGTGAATAAAAGAAACGGTTTGAAAATAATTTTACGTGGACGTCCGAATGTTTATTTTGTATTTGGTCAAGATAACTCCCGAAAAAATTGACGTATTGAGACCGGGTTTTTTTTATTAGCTTCCTTATACATACGTTATTTTTTTTAAATTAATATTAATAATTTACTTATTAATTAATTAATAAATAAATACATAATTTACAACAATATTAGGTAAATAATTATATTATATTCTACGAAATCAGAAGGGATGAATGCTAAATCGGACCACGTAAATGGTAAAAAGCAATTTCGTAAGCACGTCTAATCATATACTGTTTGTTAAAGAAACGACGTGGTAAGCCCCAACAGCGCTTGATCCATTTGACACTGACACTTTAGCCTAATCTCCTTCAATCAAAGGAGATTAAACAAGTAAACAACCAAGCGAGTCTGTAAATCCGTTGGATTGTGCTACAACGTTACCAGCATATTGTGGTTGAGTCACGGTTGACTGACGGCCAAAAACCTGTATAGAAAATTTAATGCCGAAAACTTCATTTCGTGAGATATTTTTTTTTTTTATAAAGAAACAGGTAAATATTTATTTTAAAACTAATTTCAAAGGTAATTAATTACAAAGGTGTAAGAAAAGATTATTTAGTTAATAAGCCTCGCCTAATGTATATGTTTCTTATAATTTAATATACTTTTGATCATTTGACCATTATTAAAATTCTGAATTGCCGTCTTTTCCACATTTATTTATTGATTAATTAAAGAAGATAAAAGCTTTACAAATTGTAATAAAAAAAACACTTAATCTTAGGACGGAGCATGCAAACAAGCTTCATTTTTTTACTTTATTTTTTTATCTTTATTATCGGTAATCATGGCTAGGTTAAATAACAAGAAGTAGACACGTAAAATACAAAAAAAAATGCGGTCGGGGAGCCCCATCAGGAACGAAGCTCCTTAAGTTATTTTTCAACTCTAAACGTGATTTAATATGTAGATTTCTATTGATTAAAAATATTTTAAAAAAATATTTTTTGTGTATTAATATTTTAAATTAAATTAATTAAATTAAATTAATCTTCATACTCGCACATACAACCGTATATAATAGAAAGAGATACAGAGAAAGAGAAAGAAAGAGAAAGGTCGCCTGGAGGAGGCATAACGTTTTTTTTATGTGACGATTTCCGCCAGTTCATTCTACTGTACGCCGCGTAAAAGAATTTCCTTTCAAAACTGAATATTATTTTTCACTTCCGCCACTCCACTCTCATTGCTCATGCGCAAGAAAGACAATATACTAGTAATACACTGTATTGCTTGGAGCTCTGTGCTTGGTTACTGGGTTGGTGTTCTCACTGTGGTGCGCAAAATACGCTGTCCCGGGAGACAGCAGTCTCACTGTAAGGTGTATTGTTGTGGTGCAAACTGCGTTTTGAGCGAACTCTCCTTCCTGGCTTCCTGTTAACCGTAAGTAGAGTGATACAAATGCGCTACATCAGAGGCGGCCTTCATTTTTAATTTTTGTGTTGCTTGTTGCTTGTTGCATTAGGCAACAGCTAGGTACACACCCTAGCATACCTCCCCGCCGAAAGGTGGGAGAGCTTGATACACAAGAGCTTACTAAACTCTGACAAGATGGCTATTACCATAGCCGAACTAACCAACTTCCTCAATCGCGTCTGCTCCGACGTTTAGGCTACCTTTTTAGCCCAAAGAGACTCACCCGCTGCCGACCGTCCGACCGTGCGGATCGACGACACGACACGTATCCGTAGACACGATTAACGACGCCGCATCCCCCGCGCCTTCCGCGTCGTTCACCCGCGGCCCCTCTCCGATCTTCTCGGATGCCGAATTGGGCTCCGACATGGATACCGAGACGCGCGTCTCATCCAAGCCCTAAGACGAAGTTTTTACCCTCTTCCAAGGCAAAAATCGTAAATGGCCAGCCCCCAAAAAGGAGGCCGAGCCGCATTCAGCCCCCTCATCTCTCAACGCCACACCTACAAAACAGCCAGCCACCGCGGCGCTCACTCAACCCCCTAGTCCGCGGCTAAGCCCGTGGCAAACTGGTCCCCTGCTGAATGTAGGGAAAAGCCTCCGCTATCCATAAGATAAGATTAAGTGGGATAATCTTTCCAACTGGTTGGACACAAAAAAAATCTACGCCGGCCAGGGCGTAAGAATTTTCGTTGACTCGATAAAGGACTTTTGACAATTCCGATAAGCTGTAAGAGTCAAAAGGTTAACAGCACTTACCTCACAGAAACTAGACCTTCCAAAACTTCCAAAGGTGTATTAATATTTTTTTTATTTAAATATATTATTTTTCAATTATAGATTATTATATATTTGTTATGATTATTTATATTTATTTTTACCAAGAGTTATATACAGCGGATATGTTAATTTAAAAAATCCATTCACCTTGGTACCATACCGCGGGGAGTAGGTTGGATTTTAGTTTTTAGATTTTTATTGTATTAAAACATTGTATATAAATATGTAAAGAAATGACCCTGTATGTAATTGAGAAGCTGGTATTATTATTAGGCTGTGTTTGTTCCTGGTGTTTACAAAATGTATATTATCACTTTTTATATGGAAACTACTTTTTTGTGAACATGCAATACATTTTTTATGATATCATATATCTTTCAGATCCAAAGTATGTGATAAATCAGGACTTAAAATTGCAATTACAATTTAGTAATGTCGGCGGAGTTCGAGGTAACGAAATAATATGAATGATATTTATCCACTTGTTCTTCACGACTTTTAATCATTGGTGAAATTCCAAATTGCCATTTGTTCCACAATATACTGTGTTTATTAACACAGAGCGAATATGAGAATTTAAAAAAATCATCTCTTCAATATTATTTAGTGCTCAAGGAATACTTACAACAAAAAGTCAATAGAAAGAAATGACATGTTCTTAGAAATCTCACAAAAGTTCTCGTGTAGAATTCGTTCCATAATAGCCACCGAGAATGAGGGTTATCGAGTGTCAGATGCAGACAACTGCCTTTGAAATCTTTCATTTCGTGGGTGCTCTCTGTATCTTTTGGATGTAGTCGTGACTTGATAGGTACTTTTTGAATATGATAATGTAAAAATTTTACGCTGGTATTCTGTGAGATCGTGGTCGAGCCAACCCATTCGTACTACTATCATAATATAGCTGCAGCATACCTCTACCACGTTTATTGCCAATCAATTTTATTCGGCGTTAGAAAAAAACATTTTTTCATTGAATAACACTATTTTTTACGGATTTTATCGCGTTTAATTTACTATTTTAATTCCCGATGTTTCGGGTGCTTTACAGCAACCCATGGTCACGGGGGGACTCAGTCTGACTGAGATAAAATCCTTAAAAAATAGTTTTATTCAATGTGTAGTGTTCGCGTAAATATAACAAATCATAACATTTTTTTCAGGGATGACAACTATCTAGCCAAATTTGGTATGTAAAATATTATCTCATCTATGGGAGATGGACTGAACGGGTGCTTCATTGGTACCCGGGTGATGCGACCGCGCTCGCGCGGCTGGCCGCACAGCTTTCATGCGACGACATTGTAGAGGTGGCAGGAGCAACGTGGACCAGGCTGAAGCGGTAGACAGAACTCATGGAAAAGATGGAGGAGCCTTCTTACCTGAAGTGTAGACCCAATATTACTAATAATTAATATAATAAATTACAATTATGTTATTGTATGTATGTAGTCAAATTCATTTGATTAATATTAACTTAAATTTTATTATTTTAATTATATATTATGTGACGAAAATCAACTATAAGAATTAAAAAAAATGACAATTATTTAAATATAAAATGGTTATTTACTGAACATTATTTATAATCGTTAATCTTGTAATTAAATTTGAACTTTTATTTAAAATTAACACTGATATTGACATGACACTTAGTAAGAAAACAAAATGGCATGAATCATAATAATATTGAAATTGTAAATGATTTGACTAATATTGACTTTTGTATGAAAAATGGGAATTAAATGGCTATTATTATTATTATAATTAAAAAATATCAACCAAATCAATAGAGTCATTTCTGAGATAAAATTTTTTATACATATTATATACATGAATTATATTATATTCACTACTGGCCGTATGAGGAAGCTCAAGGTCACTTAGCGAGCTATGGAAAGGGCTATGCTCGGGGTTTCTCTGCGTGATAAACTTAGAAATGAGGATATCCGCAGTATAACCAGAGTGACCGACATAGCTCAACGGATTAGTAATGAAGTGGCAATGAGCCGGCCATATAGCTCGAAGAACCGACAACCGATGGGGAAAAAAGGTTTTCGAGTGGCAGCCTCGTACCGGTAGGCGAAGCGGAGGGCGACTCCCCACTAGATGGAGTGACGACCTTGTAAGACATGCAGGAAGTCGATGGATGCAGGTGGCTCAGGACCGTGCTTTGTGGCATTCCTTGGGGGAGGCCTATGTTCAACAGTGGACTTGTTGAGGGCTGTAATGATGATGATGATGATATACATGAATTACTTACTGAAATTTTATTAAATTATTGTAAATTAGCGATTAGAAGTAATTGATAAGGGGTAAGTTTTTTATATTTGTACAGTTCTGTGATTCTATTTTTAAAATTTAAATATTTTTTTCTGTCATCTTCGGTATGTTACTGTTAGTTCGAGCAAATATCATTCATAAACATTTTCGTCACGTATTTATTCACTCTCGTGGACGAATTAACGGTAATCTTATTTGACGTACCTACGTCACGCACATTGTTCGTGCTAATTAGAAAATATTATTTTGTAATTGTAGCGACATTCTATTATTACAAAATATTAAGCAGATCACGAAAGTTAAAGCTAATTTGACCTAACGGTTAAAGATACTGCAAATCTCTAAGCGACATATTCGACCCCGTCGTTCTACCACTGTTGTAAATCGCTCTTTGTCTCCTAGCACAAGCATTAGCAATATAATCCAACAAGAAGTCGAAGCATGCAGGTGGCTTAGGACCGTGCTTGGTGGTATTCGTTAGCAAAGGCCTATGTTCAACAGTGGACTTGTGAAGGAATGTAATGGTGATGAGCACTTGAAGTTTAGTACTGGTAGATAGCCGAGGTAGTTCAGGGGCTAAGCGCTAGCTGTAAATTTCACAGTATATAATTAACATAATAATTAGTCTTGAAAATTTTACAGGTTAATGATGATGATAAATTAGATAAATAGATAAATTTAAGACTTCAGAAATAGGTGAGGGTGACCTACTTAAATCTACTTCTAGGCAGAAAGAGAGTCCTACCTCCTAAAAAAAACTTCTGCAATATACTTAACATAAGAAAGGATATCAATATGTGAATTAAAAAAAAAACAGCAAAAAGCTCAAATTGTATTACCGAAAAATGGTTCTGTCAACGTTGACAATAAAAAAATAGACAACTAGGTTACAAATATTCCATTTGTTGAATGGGGAACAAGCGTCATAAAAATACGTAACAGGATTATGTGACGCAAGGTTGATTATGAAATAAGTCAATGTAAAATATTCTACAGAAATTTTCAGAAATAAATATTTTACTACGTGTACATTTTCCCTCATAAAGGCTAGTGGGTTTAAAACGAATGAATAAATTACTCACGAACGTTCAGCAGTGGACACATAATATACTAAGAGATGAATTTATATGACTCTTCATTACCAACCTACCTACCGTAACAACCTGACTATTAAACTCCCTTGTTTTCGTTCCTTTCAATTAATAGAAGAACAACATAACTATTTCTTATATTTACGCAAAGGCTACACATTAAATGAAATTAATTTTTGCGGATTCTATCGCGTTTAATTTAACTTTTTAATTCCCGACGTTTCGGGTGCTTTACAGCACCCATGGTGACGAGGGGACTTAAAAAGTGACGGGACTGTTTCAGAGAGCACGAGGGATCTGTGACAGAAAACATCGAGCGTCAGCACGTCGAGCAAGTATTGCAAGACAACAAGCTTCGGGTCTCGCGCCTATATCACAGTAACCGAGTGAAGCCGGCCACAGTCGAGTGTGTGCCTGCTGTACTACCCTATGTCAGAGGAGTCACAGACAAGGTTGGCTACACACATTTCAATTTTAATCTTAATTTATTTATTTATATTGCGTAATTTCATTACAATAAATATTAAAAAATTAATAAGCTATAAGCGTGTATTGCCACTGTAAGAATATCCACTATACTATATCGTCCCGTGGGTGTCGTAAGAGGGGACAGAGGAAAACAAATAGGTAAATAGGCAAATAAGAAAAAGAGATATGGAGTAGCATCTTTCTGATAACAATTAAAAATTATAAACAAACTGCGGTTGCCAACTAGCCTACCGAGTGTGAATACTATGGATAATTCCCCATGGGGCAATCTTTGTGGGAGGCCTATGGTCAGCAATTGACTTTTATATGCTGCAATAGATGGATGAATTAGTCAACTCAGAATTATACTGTTTTTATGTACAAAACCACGTTTAATTATTTTATAAACTCAAATTATCACGACCTATATGCACTACTACGTCTTTTGAATACTGAATAAAACTATTTATGGATTTTATCGTGAGACCACTTATTTTATTAATTCCCGACGTTTTCACGTCAATCACCTCAGTCCCCGCACCATGGATGCTAAAGCACCCGAAACGGGGAATTAATAAAAAAGTTAATTAAACGCGATATAATCCGTAAGTAGTTTTTATCTAATGTAGTTCTTCCAAATATAAGAAATCATTATGTTCGCCACATCTTGATAGGGAAGAGAAAAGGCAGATAGACCTTTACAGTGCAAATAAAATAAAACTAAACTGCTTTCTTAAAAGTTTGTAAGATTTAATATTAGCATGTATCTGTAGGAATATAGATGTGAAAGAGCGAGAAAGGTGTGGCAGGATCGTGCCAAATGGAAGTCCGTAGCCATTGCATAACCCATCTGGGTGACATGCGTGTGTTAAATGTATGAAAATGCTTGATACTTTTACTGTGGGTAAATAAAATAAGACTTTTATAAATATAGAATAATTATAAGTTGAATTTTAATGATTTTTAATTGAATTTTAATATGTAAGCGTTTGTGCGACATAGTTTTCGTACTTAACCTTTTGCCATTTATTTTATTACTAGCTATTTATCCGCGGCTCCACTCGCGTAGGCTTCATTGTAAGAACATCACCACTGCTTCGTGAAAAAATTAGCAAATTGGATCCCTTGTGGAATAACCTCGGTTTCTATGTTTGTCTCTCAGATTTTCTCAGAGACTTCCTAATTCACGTATTTGATTGAAATTTCATATAGTTACAGTATGCTACAGGAATACAGAAATTAGGTTCTTGGAATTCCATTAACCCTTTCCCTGTCCCATGAATTGTATATGAACATTTCAATTGTTTAACTATTGTGTCTGTTTCGCGGACATGGAAACTGTTTATATGCAGAATTGCGTTATGGATATGTAGATAATGTTTTTTGAGTGTGAATTATACATCTAGCTACACTTTGATATCGGGCATTTCTACCAATTTATCCATATAAAGTACCTATACTTTATATGTATACAAGGGTAAATTGTCTTGGAATCAGATTTACATTAGTTACTTTTTACTCTTTATATTTATTTAAATCTATTCAGTTTTGATAAATTAATGGTGAATTTCATGATAATCTTTTGATTTATGGCGTAATAATGATTATTAGCGATTTTTAGTTCATAACATTCGTCCCATAGAATGTTGATTGGCACCATAAAATAGATACTTATTGATAATTTTTAACGTTTAAAGTTCTATTTACGGAGAACGTGAGAAGAACTACATTTATATACGTGAGTAGAAAAACATTCGTTGCGTAGTAGCACCACATGAGTAAAGAAACCGTACCGTACAGAGGCAAAGCTTCATACAACCGCGCTATGATAATTAAACTACTACAAACATTGAGTTCTATGTACTACGTACTAGAGAAGCTATTCCAAACAAAAAATGTGCACTACTCTGTTTTAGTAGATAGTTGATAGTAGATTTTAGTCTATGATTGTAGATAGCGTTGCATATTTAAATGAAGAAATTTATTTTTTCTATTGTAATATTATTACCTATTTATTTACTTGAACAACAAATAATTTTACTTATTTGACTACTGAATTATTAATTACGTTCAGGTAATTTTAATTTAATTTGAAATTTCGTATTATTAGCGCAGCTCCACACTCTATGAATATTGAAGCCACACCACAGAACACAATTACTCTCTACCAAGAGAGCCACACTAAATGACACTAAAGGTGTACGGATTGCAGTACAGTTCATTTGAACATAGTGAATGTTCGAAATGCCAAATCTAGTACATAGTACATATATATCGATGACTACAAACATGAGGCGCGTGTGTGCGTGAGCACAGGCGGCTCGTCACGTACAGAGAGAAACTGCTTTAAACCGGCTCGGCCTGTGCTCACACTCAGGGTTGTGTAAAGTATAATAAGTGTAAAATTTTATTTTTAAAGAATTATTCGTGTTCAATTAAATATAAAAAGTGTAAACATGGTTTAATATACATGTTTGTATGAACAATAATAGAATAAATATAAATATATAATTTTTTAATTATCCTAAAGATTCCACTAGGTAAGTATATATAGTATATATACTAGACTATAATTTATTATTTTTAATGTTGTAGATAGATACCTCACACATATAGTTATATTATGTATGAGGTATCTATTAACATTGAAAGAAAACGTACGTTGTACCTACTAGTTATTTTTATAATGTTTATAATTGAATAATTACGTTTATAAGTTAAATACATAGGTTCATGTTTTTTTTTTTATTATTTTAGACGACAAGAGTGGTTAAAAGCTGTGGGACGAAAAGATATCCTTTCAAAAATTTTTGATTATAAAAATTGTGAGAATCACTTCGAAAAATCCTGTATTAAATTTAAAAAAAGGGACCGTAAAATATTCACATATTTGGAAATGCTTTTCCAACGCTAAACTTGCCGAAAAATGACGATCCTTGTTCGAGTTCCAGTCAATGTAAGAATATATCTGAAATAAATGTATGAATTGCTTGAACAAAAATTTCACGAATATTTTCATTTCGAAAGAAACGGTAATGAAATATTAAAACGTGTGCAAGATTGTATATTTGTTATGTCATGTGATTGCTTTCCAATAGATTATTTAAAAAAAACGACATTAGATTTAGAATTTACCATTTAATTAAAAGGCGCAACAAATTTTTGAAGAACAAAAATTATAAAAATAAAATATTTAGAATAAAAATAGTTTGTAAAAAAATATAATACATTAAGTATTATAATAAAAGCTGATAAAAGTTTTATTATTTAATTGTATCCTCCTGTGCCAACCTTACATAAATATTTTAAAATTTTGACAGCTCCTTAGAAGCTTTGCCTCTGTACGGTTTCTTTACTCATGTGGTAGCGCCGTAAGAGAATTCACTTCCTCAATCGTCCTGTAGATGTCGTAAGTCATTAGATGTCGTAAGGAGCGAGAGAGGAAAACTGAAATAGGAGATGGGCTGCAGCACCTTCCTGACAGCTAAAAATAATAAAAAGCATCGGTTGCCACGCTTGGCAACTACTGCAAATATCCAGCCTATGACGCATTCTAGAGGTGAAGTCTATGCTCAGCGATGGACTTATTGCAGGCTGTAAAGATTACAGTGACTGAGTTCTACTTATCTTATCTACCGTTAATAATTGCGGTAGAATGTAACCATAAATAAAATATCTCCGAAAATACGAATTTAGTAAAGACTGGAATTTAAAATTAGCAACCTACATAATATATCCCACTACTGGGCACAGAGCGCAGAGGGTTTAGGAAAGAGTTCGCCGCGCTGACTCAAAGTTTCTTTCTTTTTTTAACTTGTTAGACATGCAGGCACAATATTTTTCTTCCCCGTCGAGAACGTGGTAAATCGACACTTCAAATTGCATGAAAAATTTGAGTGGTGATGCCGAGGGTCCAATTTGGGTTGCTTTTGCTCTATGAATTTACATATGAATCGGTTCGATTACCAAATATGATAAGTGACTTTCAAAATTCTATCAATACAGTTCTACGTTCTACTCATCATAGTTAAAGTAAGCTCGTTTTTAAGTAAAATTTGCTTCCTTTAATATTTATGGCACTTTTTCTCAAGTTTTTATTCATTTACATTATATATTCATGTGTCTTCATAATTGACAAATTGTTTCATAGTCTCATCAAAAGTCAAAATAGTTTGTACAATTGAAAAGTGCACGCCTCATGAGCGTTTCATTTAATTTCGATGAAAAAAATAAATTACTATTATAAATCGATTACACAAAGTATAAAATCAATATAGGCTGTATGGTACATTTGTCGTTTGTCTATCAAGGGCTTAAAAAATATAAAAGGGCCTTTAAATTTTTAATAGCAATAAAACTTATAAAACTTGAAAATCATTTTATTAAGAAACTTTTTTTTATAAAATAAGGGTGACAAACGAGCCCACAGTCCACCTGATGGTAAGTGGTTGCTGAGGCCCATAGACCTCTACATCTATCTTCGTTTGCGAATTTAAATGCAGATGCGTTGTCAGCCGTGAGGACTAAGATAGAATGCCTCTTTTCCAGTAAAAAGGGTCTTCGGTTCTCTACACTCACCATGCGAAACACAGCAGCATTGAGCTGCTATTTTACGCTGGTATTCTGTGAGAGCGTGGTCCTTCCCCGGTCGAGCCGACCCATTCGTGCTACAAATTAAACGCGATAAAATCCGTAAAATTTGTTTTAAATTTTACGGATTTTAATCTTAATCTTTTGAGAAAATTAAAAGAAGCTTTTGCACCATTGTGGACTACATTATACCTAGTAATTAGTCATCCAACGATAGCACGAACAATTCCATCGAATAGAATTAAAGATCTCACAGTGCACTTTACTTTCGATTGGGTACTTACATCGAATAACTTGATACCAAAAGGAATTCGGTGAAATTATTGACATGCCGACACCGAATACATTCAACCAAAGAACTTTTCGTACAATTACAATTTTGTGTACACAGTATCCAGTATAACAGTTTAGTTAGTTATTTTGCACCGGTCTGAATATATTAAGTCTGACTATTTTTGATGCTGCACTTATAAGTATTCATTATCATTCTTTAATTGTCTTTACATATTGTTAGTTTATTAAGCAGTAAGTAGGTGGCACTATATTAGATTATACTATGAAAGCCATGGCAGTAAAGGTTAATGTATAAAAATCTCTTAATTTATCTATTAGGATAATGAGAGTTTTGCAATAACATACCAGTTTTAAAAAACAAGTCCACGGGACTAAGAATGGTGGTTTTTAGAATTTTTGTCTGTCTGTCTGTCTATATATCTGTCTGTCTGTCTGTGTATTCCCGATTCACGCAAACTACGAACAGATTTACAAAATTTGTGTAGTTAGGACTGGCAAATTTATAGGCTACATGTCATCATTCCACCTTTTGATGGCCTACCCGTCTTCTTTCTTTTTATTTATTTATCTGACATTAAAATGCTGTAATGTAATATTTTTGAGGTTTGGAGGGTGGTCATTCACAAATAAAAGTAAATAAATATATGTCATTATTTAATCTATCTAGATACATATAAAACTCAATTGCCGTGCTTTAGTCTTGCAAAAAGTCGAAAATGGCTCGACCGGTTATAATGAAATTTTTGTATAGGTTTAAGTGGGTCCTTTGATGGTTTGGATTCACAAATGGACCTGATAGGTGGCGCTGTTGTTGAAATCCAGGAATCAC